>CM024647.1:47096198-47481389 GCA_014182695.1 Eucalyptus albens | reverse complement strand
AACTGACAAGTCTATGATGTTGGTATTGCACTGTCCCTTTCTATATATATATATATAGAGAGAGAGAGAGAGAGAGAGAGAGAACAATTCAGATGCCAACATAATTTTTTTTTTTCAAATTAGCAAATCCCAACATCTCGAGAAGGTTCAGCAAACAGCAGCATGTGCTAAGGTCCCTAAGCCATCCTGTAATGAGTTTCAATGCACATAGCTTTTGTGGAGGGCCTACAATATTCGTGATATTATTGACCTACTAGCAAAGTTCATTCAAATTCTTTCAAGAACAGAAAACCATTGATAATACTACTACTCACGGCATATTTTAAACTTACAATAAAATGATCTAATTGCGCATTTGTCAAATTTTCCAAGCTATTACATCATTGAGGGAACTTAGCTGCATTGATTACTAATAAAATTATAGTTTCTAAAGTGCTATCTGAACTGCTTGACTTTAGCATTCAAAGGCCAAGTAATTAAAGGTGATCGTACTTAAAACACTTTCAATCTAAGTAATTTTCTATAAGCTACTCTTAATATTTCAGTAACTGCTCTACAATAAACCACATCGCTCAAGGGAATTAGATGAAGTAGTTCCCAAATTAAGAGGAAAGGGGCAAGCAGTTTAGCAAGCTAAATAAAACCTTTCAAATGATGCTGGGATTAACAAGAAAAATCAGGACAAGAGAAGCACAATCTGGCATAAAGGAAACATCGTTGGCATTGAAAGAACAGAAAAGCCAGGTACGATAGACAGTGAACATACCTTTTGCATTGTTTTTATTGCCAACTCCACTTCCCATTCCTGAGACCACCTCTGAGGTGGCCTGCTCTTCAACTCCCTCTCCCATGTCCAACCCCAAGCATCAGCTATTGTATACATATCTGACACGTCAAAAACTTTCCTTTCCCGCAGTTCCTTAAATGCCTCAAATATATCCAAAGGAAACCAATCCTCATCCTTGTCATCCTGC
This sequence comes from Eucalyptus albens, assembly GCA_014182695.1. NCBI lineage: Eukaryota > Viridiplantae > Streptophyta > Magnoliopsida > Myrtales > Myrtaceae > Eucalyptus > Eucalyptus albens. The sequence continues at coordinate 47,480,415 of CM024647.1, read as the reverse complement.
ATGAATAGCATACAACCAATAGATTGAGTTTAATGGCTCTAGCCGTGCAAAACAGGATCATGGAAAAAGAAACCAAGTACAACCTGGAAATTACACATCGGCATCATTTTTATTTCGAACAAGTATTCTAGCTAGAGTATAATCATTTCAACAACTCACCTGAGGTATTGAACAAAGAACATAGACAAGGCCCATAAGACCATAAGATCCAACCGCAATAATCAGGAAAATATAGCAGGCAAAAGCCAATAACAGAGTTTGACTAACCAATGTCCCTAACTTGAATATAGAGTTTAAGTTATTTACTGCACAAGTCAAACAAAAGTTGCCTCATTTTTTTAATATATATATATTTTTTTACCATTGCAAGAACTACATAAACCTATTATTGTCATTGCTTACACAAATCTAATGTCTCAATTATGTGGAACAGAAAATGAAGTAAAGAGACAACTATGAGCACAGATCAGACAATATCTACCTCCACAGATGCTCGAGACACCTTTCTCCGTGATTTTTTTGTTGAGGTAGTTGTTTGATCAGAATCTTTTAGTAACTGGACACCAATCATTTGAGCGGCTTTTTGCTTCAGCTTCCTTGTACTTTACCCTCTCCCCATCCGGAATCTCCGTTTCAGTTTGTTCAACTTCCTCCTCCTCATCTCCTTCTTCATCTTCAACATCCTTTACAGCATCTTCTGCAGCCTCAACATCATCCATTAAATCTGAAACTTCTACTTGCTCCACCTCTATGGTTTCCCTGACTCCTATCCATTCCTTCTCCAAGAAATCGGCGTTTCCAGAACTCTGTATTTCCTTCCTCTAGCTTGATCCTAGAAATAAGTTCGTCCAGCTCTTCATCAACCTAAGACAGAAATGGAAGTCAACAACACCAAGGTAATTACACCATCCAGCAAAAATGGGAACTGCATGGAAGTCAAGACGGTCATGCCCGCACATATAAGCAATCTATAAAACCAATACAGACAATGTGAAAACTAGTAAACTGTCAACCTCCTCCTCTTCCTCCTCTACAGGAGGAACCCAAAGGGCCGTCCACGTGAACGGTTTATCCTCCTTGCTTTCTGCACGCGCTGATAAAGAACATTTCTGGTTCCATCTGTTGGCAGATCTTGAGCCTCTAATTCTTCCTTTAATTCAGATACTGTCATCTTACTGGCAGCCTTAGGTTTCAAAACATTTTGATCAGGACCCTTTATAGTCTTTCTCAGTCTCTCCTCCACTCTAATATAATCATATTCAGAAGCATCACCTAGAGCTGCAAGTCCTTCGTACAGCAAGGTTTTCAAAAGCTTCCTATGGTGCACTCTCCAATCCTCAAGACATCTTTGCTTGAAGGAGGTTTCCATAGGGTTTGAATATATGAATCCAGCCACATCAGGATCCAAAGGGGTCTTTCCTCTTCGCGGAACCCAGCGCTTGCGGTCACCAGTAAGCCCACCCTCAGCCTCGTACCTGATTTAACAGGGAAAATTACTCAAAAAATTACTTATTAAGACATTTTTCAGCACACACTAAATAACAAGGTAATTTGAAAAATTTAACTGTCACACCACTATTCTTACATCCTCCTTTTGTTTTATGTAGCATACATATAATGAAGAAGCCCATGGTTTTGATAACACAGTATAAATTAATTCAAAGCATTCAGTATGAATGTCTTATTGTTTGCTACTGTTTGCAGTGTAGTCAAAGGCATTTGAGGTGCATGCCTAGGCGCTGAAGCAAGGCGGGGCAATGGAGTTCCGCCTCTTGGATGTCAAAGTGATGCGTCTTCAATCAGGAACAAGCCCTTTTGCCTAACGCATCAAGCACGCATGCAATAGTTCTAGCTGGTAAAACCTTAGGCTTTGAAAATGCCAGAGTGGTTTCTTTTTGACAAAAACTCTTCCATCCTTTTTTATAGGCGTAGACAAACTGGATCCCAAAAAATGTATTACTTAGTCTTAAGCACTGTTCAGACCTTTGCTGATGATTCAATTTCCTCTCTCTTTAAAAATGCCATCATCAGAGAAAGGACTAGACAGAGTTGCAGGATGCCAAGTCACTGTTTGTTTCAAAAAGAAAAGTTGTTGGACTCTTTCTCTCTCAATTCTGTTGGTTCCAACTTTTTAAGCCATTTATTAATCAGTGAGACTCAATTTTCATTTTTCGTGTTCTTCTCTCTCCCTGCTTCAATTCGTATGTTCTGTTCTAAGGATAATCATAATTATTCTATTTGTATTGTAATTTTCTCACACAATTTATACCGTGCAACCTGTATATGTCACTTACCAACTTTGAGTTATCGCACCCAGCTTCGCTCAGATGTGCACTATTTCTGCACTTTACACCTCAGTTGTATTAAGGCCTTAAACCCTTAAGTGCACTTTTTTGCCTTTGACTACACTGGTTGTTTGCCAAATAACAAATTTATGGTGACCAAACTGAAATTTTAATAAATTCCTCCAACAGAAAAAATAGCAGAAGGGGAGATAATGCGGCTTTTCTTATATATGAGTTGAGAAACACACCTAGCAATGTAATCAATCTCATATCCAAGTTCAGCTTCTTCTTGTAGAGGTTCAATCCAAGAGCTCACAAGGGTTCGGTATTTTCTGCTTAAGATCATAGCTCGTGGAGGAATCGGTTGGTTATCTTTGGCCATTGCCTCCAATGCTTCCAGCAATTCGACAATTCTTCCTGAATTTAGGGTGTAGCAAATAGAAGGAAGAGTGAGTAGATCAAAATAGAATGCAATCTAACTATACTAAAGATTCCAACACCGATTTTTTTGGGCAATCATGAGATGGTTCCATATCAGGGTCTGCAAACTATGGCAAAGCCAAAAAGAAAAGCAGCAAATACAGGTAAAAACAGCTAAAAGTTACAGCCTCAAAGCCCTTGCAATTTACATGCATTCACATTTCATTAAATTCGGAACAGCCTACAATTTTACAGTGGACAAGGTCACAAATGAAATGTGGTCCTCACGGTCATCTTTTCAATCTGAAATCATACGACAATGGTCATTACTCAAGCCTCAATTCGAAAACAAATACCAAAAAAGCATAATATCATTTCTTCCTGCTGATCTGGAAGCAAAACAGGTATCATGGTCACACAAGTTCCGATGGCTTAACTAATCCATTCTTTTATCAGAACCAACACCCACAGTATCTGGTACAGTTGACTTCAAGAATCTCTAATTTCAAGAACTAGCTGAATTTAAAGTTTCTTTCCTAATATAGACACTCATCCAAGGCCAGCACACAACAAAAGAATGGCTTTACATATGACCTCTTGAATGCAGAATTCTCCTAAATAACTAATTTTGCATTTAGACAGAACTAATGCAATTGGTTGACAGATTCACAAACCCCACATGATTCGAAAACTAATCAAACACAAATACTTCCATCCTAATGTCAGTATATAACAACCATTTATAGAAAGAACCAACAGATGACTTCTGCTCCAAAAGCAGAAGAAGAAGCTCTATGCTGTCCCTCATTGTGAAGGATCACAAGTGATACTCATCACAGGTAAAAGCTATAGAGCATGAGAAAAAGATCAATAAATGATCTAAAGAAAGAAACATAGCTTATGCTGCAGGATGAAGTGGAAGAAATTCAGAAACTTATTGTTCATAAAGATTCTAAAAGAATTTTCATCTAGAAGATTGGAAACAGAACACAATATATTAAGCCTGCTAAATAATTAACCTTCTCGACATAAAGCTCGGAGATACAAGGACAAAGGATCTCCAAAATTCCCTTCATTATGTAAAACTTTTGTGCCTCCTTCAAAGTTTTTCAGAGCACGGAAATGACGAATTGCCTCCCGCATTACACAATATTTGGTAAAGCATTCCACCAACAACCTGTGCATTGAAGAATATCAAAAGGTGAGACTGACATGAATTAGAGTCACCACTTTGAGCCTCCTCACTTTGACATAATCATACTAGACTGCTAGATGAATTCGCAGGAAACATCATATTTTAATCGTTAAAATTTTCAATTCATAATTTTAAACTTCTAGGCGGATGGAGAATATATACATATAAGTGCCCTACACATACAAATCAGACTGAAATAGCATGAAAGTTGCAAGTGGAACTTTCCAACCTAAAAGCTTAAGTTGACAAGTGGAGAGAGACTAAAAGCAAGTGATGCCAACAAGCAATATGAAGTAACAGACTTTAACATAGAGGTCCAGATATCAGAAAAAAAATTATAAAAAAGGTTATCAAACAGTTCCACTGTAAGACAAGGTATGCCTTCCATAAAATCAAAGTAAAAAAAAAAAAAAGCGTAAGGATTATATAGTCACACAGTCAACCAGCCCATACATTCATCTAAAATGTCAATATAGTCTCAATTGATTAAGCATGTAAAGAACAACGAAGTCGGCAGTTAGCATCATATGCCGAACCCTGTACTTATATGACTGCACTACTCCAGTACAGCATGTTTTTGTAGCATAACAAAAAGATATGCTATTCAGATTACTTGTATCAAAGAAGATGACTATAGGTGTCCCTTACGCATAAGTTTTCACATTAGGCTGCAACCTCTTGTGGTCTTCAACCATCATGCCAAGTAATTCAGCAACATCCTGTACTCTACAGAAAACAAGGATGAAAGAAGCACGTCCGCACAATATAAGTATCTAAGGACCGAAATATAGCAGATGATCAGAAACATCTGGATGTTGAGATAGAAAATAGTTGAAGCATGCGCCACATTACACAATAGAAGAAGTGCCGTCAGTAGAACTCAGCAAAATGACCTCCATTCACAGTGCAAAATATCGGGAACGTTGCATTTTCACCAGAACAACATGCTCAATAGTAGTAAAAAATGATGCAACTTTTGACAGAACAGAAAAAAATAGGAGGGCAGAACAATGACTAAACTTGTGAACATCTTGGCAAGAATTCGTGCTGATTAATAGCCAAATACTTGGACTAAACATGGCATACAAATGGAACTTCTTTTTTACCGAAAAAGCCTCTTCCAGGCTTTGCAGTTTGCAGCAAAGTGATCAAAGAACAAAAGCCTTGATAGTATATCACTAAATAAAAAGGACAAATGAAAAGAAAACAGAAATATAGTTCACAAGTCATCACTTGATTTTCTTGTCAAGGCGTACACCGGATAAATTCTTCCCATTGTATCTCTTAATAGTTATAGAACCACAAATAAATTTCAGTAAGATCCGTAAACACATTTGTTGAATTCTTGTCAGGGGTATTACCACAGTTGCAATCTTACCTCACCAAATAAACCTACAATAACTTTAGGATGAATCATGGGATAATTACTCATGGTTAAAATTCAGTGGCCGCGAAAAAACACGGTAGAGATTCATGAAAGTGAAGCCTTACTAGCAACTATGACAATATGGAAACTCTTCATGAAGGTGATATTTCATTAAGCTGTGACTCATATGAAGAAAAGAGTAGAGTGAACCTATAACAACTTCAAACTGCTCTTTTTCAGATCAAACACACATCAAGCATTTTTTATCAGCTTTCGAAAAGCTATTGTCATCATAACGAAAAGCTACATCTTCACAGCTGACCAGAACTTTACCTGTCATAGGATTCAGCTCTAGTATATGCTTGGATGACCCAATTATAGCTCTCAGTATCAGGTTTCATATAATCTGTTAACCAAGAAAGTTGACAGAAACATAATAAGCTGCAGGCCAAAGACTTCAATCCAACCATCTAGAGAAAAATTTCCATTCCACTTGTATTCTATATAATTTCCTTTCCATCCAAGTAATTTTAGATAAATAAGAAGCAAAACGAATTATTGCTATCCAAATGTCCATGAACAGAAACACGTGATCAAGATGATATCTGATGGTCGCACATGGTCGTCCCAAGACCAATATTTAATTAATTACATACACATGACTTAAACTAGGAAGGTCGACCAAATGTTGACCAATGAAGACAGAGATTGGCTAAAAAATATCTACTTCTGCATGTTTTCATAGTCCACAAATTTGACGACTAGGTGAATAGACACGAGAGTACACACGAAAAAATACATGACAAGAGTATATTCTTAACACGTATCTTAAGTTTGGAACTTGGGACATGACGAAAAATAGAAATCTGATTTAACTCCACAAAATTTAAATGCGCCTCCACGTTCATTAATGAGGTGAAGGGAAGGGGAAAGCTAATGAATGAATACCACAGAATTTAGAACTGAATCTAATGAGTATCAAAAAGTTAAAAGCAATAATTTATTCTGACACATATAAAAACACCAAAATCATTGCATACGCCATTTGACTTGGAACTGCAATTTCTTTTTGGCTTAGTTGAAATCCACATTGCTAAACCATCTATAAATCAACAACTTAAATAAATATGATTTGGGTATATTTGTGCAAGCATGCATGTGTATGTAGTATTTTATGCCTACCTGCCACCATGCAGAATAAAAAAATAACAAGAATTGATTAAACCAAAGTATGATTATGGTTTTCTAGATTTTATGCCACATGTTTAACATACAGAAATCAATCGTTCTCTTGGAATACTTATGGAGTAAAACAATAAGACCATCTAAAGCGTGGGGTTCTACAATAGAACATGTTAAAGCATTATAATTCACCAGCATCAGAAAAGGAAATGCGCCTAGTTCTCTCTGACACTGACTAATCAGGAGACTATTCAATAAGTTACAACACTGCTATTAAAAGAAAACATGCCCGAGGGAAAGAATTGTTAAAGAAACACAGACACAATCAGGGGAGAAGAGAATGAGACCTTCTCCAAATTCCATGTTCTCAAACGTGGCAAAAGCTATTTCTGGTATCCCACAAGTAGCCTAATTAACAGATAGAGATGCTATCAGTATGTTAAGTCTTCAAAAGAAAGAATAAAATCAAAACATATCAACAAGCTTCTAATAAGCTCAACATACAAGCTTGTCATGACTTACAATTCCACAATAAGAAAGAGATTTCATGCTCTGGTGCATCTCATAAATAGGTTTAAATATTGCTTGACACATTGCAGCAGTTGAGCTTTTAAAGGTGTTTGACAAACAGCTCAACAGCTGCAGCACCTCTAAGGCTATGGCAGCTTAAAATAGTTTGTAGCGAGCAATCTCACCCATCTTTGAGGTGTTACAGCTTTGCAACATCTATTACCAATTGCATTACTAACAGCAATTCACATCATAGCTATAGACGAACCACAGCCATACCAAACAGGCTCCTTGAAGCACATAAGCATACATTCACGCAAAGTGTGCTTTTCCAAATTTATTAAGCCCTAGAAATATTGATCCACCAAGCTTATTAAGCCTTAGAAACTATTCCAAAAACTATAACATGATTAGAAACACATAACGGACAAAACTATGCACATAAAAGCTTTATTTAGATCACTGATGCGTCAGATTGCAGAATTAGGCCCATAAAGAGTCGCGACAAACCTGAACGCTAAGAAGACAATTGAAATGGAAAGTTGTGGCCATCCTTCCTGCTGCCTCCATTTCATAACAAATTTCCAAAGCGTTAGAATGGTCCCCAACCTTACAGTCTTCTTGAATTAGAAGATCATAGAGCTCATCGGTAGCTCGCAAACCATTTTTTCCTCCCTTGAGGAAGACATCATTAGCATCCTCCAGATGCTTGCTCCTGACAAGTTCCTCTGTCCAAAAGTTCAAAAAAACAGAAATCATCGCACTCGCGCGAAAGAATATAGCACTCATACACATATGCACGCGCAACCTGACGCACAAAACAAAAAACTGGATATACGTACCGACAAGAATTACCCACGCTTGGCGTATATCGTAGTTCAATTTCTCCATCGCTGCAAGAATCTCCATTCCTCTTCTCGAGTATCCTTTGGAACCGAACAATCTAATCAACGAAATGAACGTCTCGTGCACTGGTCTAAGCCCCGCGCTGAGCTCCCTCCGCAGCGAGTGCATCTGCATTCAAACCAACAACGCGCCATTGTCACACAACAGACCAACTCTAGCACCAAAAGCAAGACCAACTCCTGCAATTCGACAGCTTCGAGATTCAGTTCTTGCGACTCATTAGGGGACCGCAAGGAGACGATCTTTCCATCTGCTGAACCGAAATTGGTCCGGTCTAACATTAACATCCTAGCATTTTCAGCTCGAATCGTGCATTACCGCGCCCTCCGCATCTCCGTTGAGCACGTGCGAGACGACGAGCCCGTGGAACGAGCGGGGCCCGGGGCTGAGCCCCGCGGCGATCATGTCGTAGATCACCTCAGACACGCCGGCGACGTCGCCGCCCCGGGCGCGGGTCATCAGCTCCTCCATGAAGGCGAGGCGGAGTGACTTCTCGGCGGCGGAGGCCGAGGCGAGGAAGGAGGCGGGAGAGACGGGAGAGCCGAGGCCATCGCCACCGCCGCCGCCGCCGCCGCCGGGGCCGGGCCGCTCCGGCTGCTTCCTCCTCCTGCCCCTGCGGGCCTTCTTCTGCGGCGCGGGGGAGGCGACGGCGGCGCGCACGGCGGAGGAGGAGGAGGAGGAGGAGGGGGGCCGGCGCGGCGGGCCGGGGAGGAAGAGGCGAGAGCGGGGAGCGGAGAGCGCGTTGAGCATCTGAGGGGGAGGAGGAGGAGGAGGGAGTTTTGGGTTTTGGATAAAGTTCGGAGTGTTCGAAGCGCGAGAAATGAGGAGGGAGAACGGAGGGTTTAACGGAGCTAAAGAATGTCGTGGCGATGAGAGAGAGAGCAATCGTCGCGGCGGACTTTGGGGGAGCAAGTTGGCAACGGATAGATTTATTAGTCGCTCTCTCCTCAGCCTCAATTACTTGGGACTAAATTATATATATATATATATATTTTTACTTAATTGATCATCCGTGGAAAAAACAAATATATATGGAAATACTGACGTGGCAAAATATCTTTATATCGAGAAAATATTGATTATACGGGATATGCTTGTATGAAAATAAGAAGAGTCTTGAGATTGTGATGAATGTCCAAAGTGAAACTCAAGTATTAGACTATTTTGCTATTTTGAATTGAACAGGCACTTTTCTCTCTCTTCCCTCCTCCCCTCTCTCTCTCTCTTTGCCGCCCTCCTCTTTCCCATTGAGCCCTCATTTGACCAATGAACCACCGCGTTGCCCCTTCGGCTTCGACTTGTCATGCATGCTCTATCTCTATCTCTCTCTCTCTCTCTCTCTTCGCCTGACGCTCTCAACTTTGTCCCCTCTCTTCCCCTCTGACGAACCGCTGATCCCCTGTCCAAACAGCAAACCCCCATGCTGCCCCTCCTACTCTACTGTTGCCAAATCGCTACCCCTTCCAACTGTGCCTCCCTCCCCCTTTAAGTCACAACTACGCCCTCATTTGATGAACCCCCATGCAGCTTCCACCTTCCCCTCGATAGGTTGCCTCCACTGTCATGAAGTTCATTGGTTGGATATGGTGGTTCGTTAGTCCAATGAGAGCTCGGTGGAAGAAAGAGTGGACGGCGAAGAGAGAAAGAGAGAGAGCTTGCAGAGAGAGAAAGTTTTGGTAACTTCAGAGCCTTTCTTATTTGTTATGCTGACAAATCTTGTGCACGTCAATATTTTTTTCTCAAAACATTTCATATGATAATTTATATGAGTTAAAGATAATTTGAAAAGATTTCTCCAGATTTTAGAAAATAAAAATATGAATAAAAAGAAAGAAAGAGCAAAATAGAGGGAAAGCATTTTGTCAAGAAGAAACATGAGACGAAGGAGAGGAAATCCGCCTCCCTCACTGAGCTTCTCATCACACCAATAATAGGGTCGCTGCTCTCATACAGATCGAGAAAGAAAGTCCCTCTCAACAACTAAAGCATAGGTGTACCCTCATCCAGAGACAAGGTGAGGGTTACCAACCATTATCCCCGTGTTTAGAGTTTAACTTGCACGTGAAGGCAAGGGTTAGGGCCTTGCTTCGACTCTCTCTCTCTCTCTCTGGCAACAGTGGCAAGGATGATTGCTATAACCGGTCTAGATGCTGATAATGGTCATTGGATCGTCGCTCGTGGTTGAGTGGAGTGGTGACCCCTGCCGGCATAAGGGTGGTGCCATTATAAGGGTGGTGCCACACACCAACTAGCCTTCACCACCCATCTCCGCTCTTAGTCTTGTCATCTTAGCATTTTCATCCACTTGTTTGACAAAATGGCCAATTTAGAAAAAAAATGATAAATATATTGAAAATTCTAAAACTTATTGCGAAAGTATAATTAACTTTTAAAACTTTCAAATAATGCAATTAAGTATTAAAACTTGTCAAATTAATACAATCAAGTTTTCATGTTAATTCCATCCAATTTGGTTAATGTGGCTCTCTCCAAGATTTGGGCAAGGGCCTGCCGATGGTAGGGTGACAGCGGCCCTTCTTGGAGATGGTGGGGGCAGTGGCAGCAAGGGTGCCCTTGCCTGAGTTCTCTTCTTCTTTTTTTCTATGTTTTTCTTGAAATTTGGTTGTTTTTAACATAATTTAAATAAATTTAATATTAAAAATTAGATTTGTTGCGAAAGTGTAATTAAATCCTAAAAAATGCATGCACTTTAAAAACCCAATTACACAAAATAAAAAACAAAATAAAAAGAAGAGAAAAGATCCAAGAGCAAATCGATTATTTTGCAGCATGCTGATTGAACTGGATATGACATTTCACTATCTCATGAACTCATCAAAATTTATCATGTGCTTCTTGGTGCATGATTAGAGGTTGATTTAATTCTTAATTTTTTTTTCAGTCTAATGATGAAGGCTTTGTGGACCAGGAACAAGTAAAGGCATCACCACACCTTCCTCATAAGATATGATTTAAAAGGGGAAGCATTGAGTTTATCATTTAGATGGACCGACCGGTCTCATACACTCAGACGACACGAAAAGAAAACTAGATTCTTCCCACATTCAAGAACTCAGTTGTCGATCTTCATCTTCTGCAGGATATTCTTGAGGATCTTGATCAGCAATGGCTTCCCGTAGCAATCATCCAGACCGGCCGCCATGAAAGTGTCCTCCTCGGTATCCATGGAGTGCGAGGTCACTCCACTCCCCCGATCATGCTGCTGACTCCTATGTTCCGCAGCTCCTTTGTTGCTTGTGGGGAAGATGAAACGCCATCATTTCGGCACAGAATGGATACCGAGCGATCGGTGAAAACTGTAGACATATGTGGAAAACTATGTTTACGCATCTTTGATGGCTCGTAGTTACCTCGATTCCATTCATCACGGGCATCTCCCAGTCCATAAGGATGACGTTAAAGGATTCTCCAGGATGGAACAGATCCACAGCCACCTTCCCGTTCTCAGCCACCTGGGATTCCACTACCACCCCCACCCTATTCACAAGGATGGTGGTATGGATCGTGCGATTGAAGTTACAATGAACATGAGAATCAAGCATTCATGTAATCCTCTTTTTTATAATATGTTCGGCGATAGATTGTTTTATTTGTTAAGCTCTAATTTGACAAGACTTTTTTAAGGATTATGTTTATTAAGGAGTTCTTTTGTTTTTTTCTTTTTGTAGGATTTCATCCTGAGGGTCTTTTTGTAGCCACTCTTTTAGGATGTGTTGAGGATGATGAAAATGAAATGAGTTGCATGCACGCATACATAGAGTTTCTAAAGTTGGCTTAAAACAAATAATTTCAAGCAATTTCATTACAAAACTAACTCAAAACAACTTGTCGCTTCCACACAACAATGATGTCTTGTAGGTAGGAGCTTGGATGATTTTTCTTCCCTCCTTTTACATCTTTAGCAGGGACTACATAGCACAAGAAAAGGAAAAAAATAATGACTTTAGTCACATTTAAAATTAGCTAAAACAAAATCTGATAGGCAATATCAACTCATTACTCGACCTAAAAAAAGTTGAATCTAATATCTTGGAAAAAAAAAAACATTTGAGAAAGTAGAAAACTACGAAGCAACTGAAAATGATATCCTAAATATTAATATCGTTATCTAGTCTCCGAATCCACAATTAGGTATCATACCATTGGTACTGTTATCTAGTATCTTATTCACAATTATTATTTCAGATGTCATTTCTTTGGCAAACTAGTTACTTTAATAATGAAAGTGACATACTCAATGCATACTTGAGATAACCTACTTGTGTACATGAGACCTTACTATGGAATTCTTAAGAAAGTTAAACTTAGAATATTAAAAAAAAAATTAAATATTAGGTTATGTTGTTTTTTGTTTTTTCTTTAACACCGAGTGTGGAAATTATTACTTTAGCAAGTTCTTTGAAGATATATTTAGTTTATATTGCTTAGAAATAATTGAATCAACATGACTTCCATAAAATAAAATAAAAATTGAAGCATCAGATTTCCCTCAAAATTTTTATAAATTGAGATAGCCCCAATGCTTCTTGAGTCGGGGCTAGCTACACCGGCAACTTGCTTCGACATCATTTTTCCTAGAACTACATCGTGCAATCAAAGTTGCATTAACATGAGAATCAAGCATTTATGTAACCATCTTGTCTAAAGTAGCTCGAACGATAACTTCTCTTATATGTTAGGTTCTAATTTGATGAGATTTTGTAAGGATTAGGTTTATTATTGGATTAGGTTTATTAATGAGTTTTTTTTTTTAAGGGTTTCATCCTGAAGATCTTCGTGTAGTCACTCTTTAGGATGTGCTAAGGATGATGAAAATGAAATGAGTTGCATGCATTCATACATAGAGCTTCTAAAGTAGGCTTAAAAAATGTAAGTTCAAACAATGAATAAATTATAAAACTAATTTGAAAACCTCATTGCTCAAACACAAGAATGATGACTTGGAGCTTGGATTATTTTTTTTCCCTCTTTTTACATCTTTGACAGGAATTATATAACATAAGGGAAGGGAAAAAGGAATTTAAGTCACATCTAAATTTAGCTAAAACAAAATTTGATGGCCAATATGGACTCTTTATTCGACCTAAAAAGTTGAATTTAATACATTGGAAAAAGTCATATTTGAGAAAGTAAGAAACTACAAAGCAACCAAAAGTGATATCCTAAATATTAATATGGTTATCTAGCCTTCGAATCCATAATTAGTATCATACCATCAATATTGTTATCTAGTCTTGGATTTACCATTATTATTTTAGATGTTATTCTTTCGCGAACTGGTTATTTAATAACAAAAGTGATATACTCAAGCCATACTTGAGATCAACCTACTTGTGTACATGAGACCTTACTATGGAAATCTTAAGAAAGTTCAACTTAGAATATTAAAAACAAATTGTTGAAGATTAGGCTGTGTTGTTTTTTTGTTCTTTCTTTAACCCAAAGTGTGGAAAGGATTACTTTATCAAGTTCTTCAAAGAGATATTTAGTTTGTATCATTGGGAAATAGTCAAATCAACTAGACTTTCGTAAAATTAAAAAACTGAAGCATCAGATTTTCCCCCAAAAGTTTTATAAATTGAGATAGGCATTGCAAACCCCTAAAGGTAAATATGTAGTTGAAAAGTAGTTTCTACGATTAGAATCATAGTATTTACCACAGTAGCTATTAGAAATTATCCAATATTTGATTGCGTGGAAATTAAGAAATCTTGTAAATGAAAATGCAAACTTTTAGTAAAATGATTTTTCATTTCGGCAAAATAAAAGTACCCCAACGGAGATTTAATGCTTAAGTTTTCTTAAGTTTAACGATCGAGGCTTTGTGGTCAGAGCTCCCGTTAGATTTTTGGACTGGAACAGGTAATAATGCATCACGACACCTTCCTTATAAGATACGGATTAAAAAGGGAAGCGTTGAGTTTATTATTTAGATAGACCGACTGGCGTCATACATGAAGCCCCAACGCTCGCACGACGCGAAAAGAAAACCAGATGCTTCCCACAGTCAAGAGCTCAGTCATCGATCTTCATCTTCTGCAGAATATTCTTAAGGATCTCGATTGACAACGGCTTCCCGTAGCAATCATCCAGACCAGCCGCCATGAAAGTGTCCTTCTCCGTATCCATGGAGTGCGAAGTCACTCCCACGATCATGCTATTCACTCCCATGTTCCGCAGCTCCTTCGTCGCCTGTGGAGGAAGATGAAATGCCGTCGTCACGGCACAGAATGGATACTTAATGATCAGCGAAAACTGTAGACATATGGAAAAGGTATGTTTTCGATAGCTCCTAGTTTACCTCGATTCCGTTCATCACGGGCATCTCCCAGTCCATGAGGACGACATCGAAGGATTCTCCAGAGCGGAACAGATCCACGGCCACCTTCCCATTCTCGGCCACTTTGGATTCCACTTCCACGCCCACCCTATTCACGAGGATGTTATGGATCGTGCGGATCATGGAGTTGTCGTCCACAATCAGCACGGACAGCTTCTTCTTCACAGGTGCAGGTGTTGAGCCGACCCCAGTCCCCTCACCCATTTCAGCTTTCCTGCTTCCGGCGCTCCTCGAACTAGGGCTAGCTGCACCAGCAACTTGGTTTGACATCGTTTCCCCTAGCACCGCATCATACAATCAATGTCACATTAGCATGAGAATCAAGCATTCATGTAATCAACTTGTCTATAATAGATCGGATGATAAATTGTTTTATATGTAAAGCTCTAATTTGATGAGACTTCTGTAAGGATTAGTTTAATTAATGAATTTTTTATTTTTTGGTAGGATTTCATCCTGAAAATCTTTGTGTAGTCACTCTTTAGGATGTATTGGATGACGAAAATGAAATGAGCTGCATGCATGCATACATAGAGCTTCTAAAGTTGGCTTGAAATTAGTAATTTCAAAGAATGAATAAATTACAAAGCTAACCAGAAACACTTGATCACTCACACACAAGAATGGAGGCTTGCAGGATGGAGCTTGGACTCTTGATTTCCTTGCCTCTTTTGACATGGGATTATATAGCACAAGAGAAGGGAAAAAGCAACTTAAATCGCATTTAAAATTAGCAAAAACAAAATCTGATAGTCAATATTGAATCATTACTCCACATAAAAAAGTTGAATTTAATACGCTGGAAAAAAGACATTTGAAAAAATGGAAGATTGCAAAACAACTGAAAGTGAAATCCTAAATATTAATATTGTAATCTAATCTCCAAATCTACAATCAGTATCGTACTATCAATATCGTTATTCAGTCATGAATTCACAATTATTGTTTCAAATGCTATTTCTTTTGTGAACTAGTTAATTTAATAACAAAAGTGATATGCTCAAGGCATACCTGAGATCCACTTACTTGTGTAATGAGACCTTACTATAGAAATTTTGAGAATACAAATTTTTGAACATTTTAGGTTATGTTGGTTTTTGGTTCTTTCTTTAACTCAAAGTGCGGAAATCATTTCTTTAGCAAGATCATGGAAGAGATTCATTAATTTTTTATTTCTAGAAAAAAGTCGAATCCAACTTTCCCGTCAAATTGAAAAATTGAAGCATCGGATTTTCCATTAAAGTTTTATATTCTATACTCTACTCTTCGTAGTCCATTGTCAAATGGGATAGACATTGCAAACCCTAAAGGTAAATATGTTGTTTGGAAAATAGTTTATATGATAAGAATCATAGCATTAAACAAAGTAGTTGTTAAAAATTATCTGAGATTTAAGTCCGTGGAAAATAAGAAAATTGTATAGGAAAAGTTACTTGTAAAAATTTGGTCTCCATTGTACACATCTTGTCCACTTTGGACACTAAGGTCTCACGGTTTTGTTCTTCTCATGGCAGCCCATACTACCCAAAAAAATGCGTATATACAGTTAGAGGAACCTAAGCCTTATAAGCTAATGCAGGACTCCCCCTAAGTAATGTGGGACAGGAGACATGCCTTAGCCTCGCCCATGTACTGCCCGAGGCAATCTTATTCCGTCCCTCCATACTGCCCCAGGTTTGGGTCATCACATTCTCTACCCCTTAAGGCGCCCAAGCCTGCCGAGGGGAGATCTTATTTCGTCTCTCCGTACTGCCCCAGGTTTGGGTCGTCACATTCTCTACCCCTTTAAGACACTCAAGCCTTATAAGTTAGCCTAGGACTCTCCCTTAAGCGATGTGGGACAGGAGATACGCCCTTAGCCTTACTCGCATATTGCCAAGGCAATCTTATTCCGTCCCTTCGTACTGCCCTAAATTTGGGTTGTCACATTCTCTACCCCTTAAGGCACAACATTTGATACCATCTATAAGGACCGCAAGCGATCTTATTCCATCACTCCGTAGGACCCGACACAACATTTGATACCACCTATAAGGACCGCACGCAATCTTATTCCGTCACTTCGTAGGACTCGGTCTCCATTGTACACTGATACCACCTGTAAGGCAGGCGATCTTATTTTGTCACTCCGTAGGACTTGGTCTCTATTGTAGACATATTGTCCGCTTTGGACATTAAGTCCTCACGGTTTTGTTTTTCTCAAGACAACCCATACTTCCAAGAAAACACGTATATACAATTAGAAGGACCCAAGCCTTATGAATTAGCCCATGACTTCCCCCCTAAGCAATGTGGGACAAAAGACATGCTCTTAGCCTCGCTCGTGTACTACCAAGGCAGTCTTAATCTGTCCTCCGTACTGCCCCAGGTCTAGGTCGTCGCATTACTTTTTTAGTACAATAACTTTTCATTTCATGCACCTCCTTACATAATTATTTATATGCATGCACAGGGCATGTCTAAACACTAATCTATAATTAACTAAAAATTTTACAGCATGCAACAATAAGAAATAATCAAATACTTTCTAGTATCATCTTGAGTATACATTTGTTCATTAATTAAGCAACAACACTAGAGAAAGATTGATTAGGTTAGAAAATTTGGGTTCTAGATTATTTATTTACAATACCCGATAATAATGTATAAGCTAATAAAAAGCAAGGGTTAGGAAGATAAAGAACCTGGTTAAAAGCTTGATTAGCTAAACTTGTACAAATTATACTTTTACTTTTAATTAATGGAATCAAGCAAAAGGTCAATGCCTAGGCTTTGATTATTTAAACAAAACAATGAACAATTTGAAAAGTATTTTCCTAAAAATGATTGCTTGAATTGTTTCAAATAATTATGCACTAATAAGTATTTTCATTATTGACAACAATTTATATTTAAACATTTTCATGAACGGTGAAAATATTTTTGTTTATCATTTTGCAAGCAATTAATTATAGGAATACATATTTATAAAATTTTATTTTCTACAAAACAAACAAAGCTTTAGACTCCTCAAGTTGTCGTTGGTCATATCTATAATCTGTCATCTTCCATTTAGGAATTGCTTTAATCTACATATAAAATTTTATTGAATATTCCAATACTTATCAGTTTTTATTAAAAATCCCTTACACATAAAAATGTATGAAAGCTTTATTTGTTTCACTAAAAATGAATGATTTGGAAAATATTTTTCTAAATATCATTACATGTATTGTTTGAAATAATTAATTAATAAAAAATAATTTCACAATAAATATTTTCATCGTCTACAAAAATTTTTAGACATTAATTGTTGTTGATAATGAAAACTATTTCATTGACTAATTATTTTAAATGATATAAGAGACTATTTTTAAGAAAATATTTTTGTGAATCATTCTTTTTCGCAAAACAAATAGAGCTTGAATGAAATTTTTATCTACTAGAGTGATGATGCAGTCACCCAAATTAAAAAAAAAAATGGGAATTTTAACCTTGCTTGTGGAAAAAAATTCTTTACAATACTAGTGGTTTAAATAGAAGTCATTAGAACTATGGACTTGATAGAGACTTGATGGATATAAATTAATATAAACTTCATAAAATGTATTGTGTGAAATACACTTTGACGTGCTTAAATTCATTATGTAATCTAAACTCAATACCTCCTTTTAATTCATATCCACATTTTGAGTATGTTTCAATTTTATGAATTCTTTTCAACATTTTCTTTAATTTTTTCTTCCACAATTTTGAAGCGAATTATAGTCAGCCATGACGTAAGATGTGTATGCTATCCGTGAAGTCAAGCACCTGGGGGCTAATGACAATTAAATTGTGTTTAATAGCTGCTTCATCAAAGCTTAAAAACATCTTATTTGAAGATGATGCATTGTGAAGTGGCAAAAGAATTGATTCTGATCACGGAAATAATCTGATTGACATTAAGAAAATCACATGAATTATTAGCAATATACATGTTCGAATGGTTCCTAAATAGTGTCCGATTGGACGAGGGTCAGAGAAAAGTAGATAATATTGCAAGATTAAAACTTGAGACAAAGCACATCTGAAAATGTCGTACTAGCCAGTCCATTTTCAGCCATCATCACCACCACCACCAAATAATAACTCGAAAACCTGAAATCATCTCTGTGGCTTTGTTTGGGTTACCAATTCTCAATTCTATCAAGGGCCACCAATATTAAGGAACAACCCGCGCGGCAATATGTTCATAAAAATGCACTAACTACCATTATTAGCTAAATTCTTCACAAAAATTTAAGTAGATAATACATGGTCATTAAGAGAAAACGGTAGGCATTATTATTATAATAATTAGAGCATAGAGTCCGAGGCCATGATGCAGAAGAGGTTCATGGGGTCCATGTACTTCGTGGAGCTGGTCACGTTGACATGATGAATCTTGCAACAATCAAGGACCAAATTGATAAAAAAAATGCAATGTCACGAGGACTGAATTGAATGTCAAAAAAGAGTATAGGGACCAGGAGAAGGAGATGACCGCAATGGTCTACTGCCTTCGAACGTGGAGGCATTATCTCCTAAGGTTGAAGTTCATCGTGAAGACGAATAATGTGGTCATGAGTTACTTCTAGACCTAGATGAAGCCGAGTCCGAAGCAAGCTTGATGGTAGGATTTCCTAGCAGAGTTCGACTACGTGCTGGAGTACAAGTCGGGAAAGGCTAACTCCTAGTTGACACACTAAGTGGAAAGATGGAGCTCGCAAACACGGTGAGTTGATCGAGTTGCCCTTGGGTCAACTGCATCAAAGAGGGGTTGAAACATGATCCAAGAGCTCAAGCCCTCATTGGTATGCGCGGGAAGGCAAGACCCAACAATTCTGGTGTGAGGATGACCTCCTCTACACCAAAGGGAGATTGTACATGCCTTTCCATGAGAAGCTGAGGAAGGAAATATTGCATGAGTACCACGATTCCAAGTGGGCAGGTCACTCAGGGATCCACCGCACATTGGCCCTCATTGAAGATCGGTATTATTGGCCTCAGATGTGAGATGATGTTGAAGCTTATGTGAGGACATGTCTTGTATGCCAACAAGACAAGCTGGAGCAACGTTCGTCGTCGAGGCTCTTGGAGCCACTTCCCATTCCAACTCATTCATGGGAAAGTGTTTCCATGGACTTTATCGTCAACTTGCCAAAGTCCGAAGGGTGTCAGACTCTCACGGTCATGGTGGACCGGTTCTCCAAATATGCGACCTTTATGTCTACAACAAAGGATTGTCTGACCGAGGAGGCCTTCATGTCTACAACAAAGGATTGTCCGACCGAGGAGGCAGCCAAGCTGTTCATGAAGCACGTGGTCAAGTACTGGGGAGTTCCACGAACGATTGTGAGCGATCTTGATCCTCGATTCACGGGGCATTTCTGGTTCGAGCTCTTCAAGCTGCTGGGGTCGGAGTTGAACCTCTCCACAAGCCTACATCCCCAAACTGACGGTCAAACAAAGCGGGTCAATGCACTCTTGGAGATTTATCTCTGATATTATGTGAGCACAACGCAAGCGAATTGGGTGAAGTTGATCAATGTAGCCCAGTTCTCCTATAATTTGTAGTAGAGTGAGTCCACCGATCAGAGCCCATTTGAGATCACGACCGGGCAACAACCACAAACCCCAAGCGCAATCACATCGAGTTATCGAGGGAGTAGCCCGCCCGCATAAAAGATTGACAAGAGCAGGCCAACTTAGCGCAGGCATGTCTACACAAGGCTCCCAAGCACATAAAGAAGTGGGCCGATAAGAAGTGACGGCATGTGGAGTTTCAAGTCGGGGACTTAGTATTGGCCAAGCTATTCACGGTTCAGATGTGCACAATGGGTCGATCCATCGCTACAAGGGGTCATTTCGTGTGCAACAACGGGTCGGAAAGGTCACGTACAAGCTGGAGTTGCCACAAAAACTTAAGGTTCATTCGATTTTTCATGTGAGTATGCTTAAGCCTTTCTAGGTTGACAAGGATAATTCAAATCAAGGGGAGTCACAACAGGCACGACTCGGGGCAAAAACCTCGTATGACTAAGAAGTCAAATGCATAATGGTGGATCGAGTTATATGGAAGAGGTACTATGCACCGAAGTGAGAATACTTGGTCCAATGGAAGGGTCTTCCGAAGAGCAAAGCTAGTTGGGAACCCATGGAAGCTCTTTGGCAATTCAAGAAGGAGATTGACGTTTTTCATGCTGAAGGTGGGGGAGAATGTCATGGCTCAAAGGAAAAGCCCAATCCAAGAGGTTTCTAAACGACGGCCGTGACCCATCCATGAAACAAGCGACCCTCTTGTATCTTTGAGTGCTAGGGTTTTCTCAAGTGTTCTAGAATACTCCTAGGGGCGGGCGATACGATAATTGTACAGTTATGTAATAAATGTGATGATAGTTGGGGAGATACAATCTCCACGTCAGATCAATGAGAGATCTACGATACTATTTGTCTTATACTTGTATATATAGAGGTCTCATTCCCATCATTATATCATCTCATTCACAAGTGAAATATAAGTTCAAAACTTCTCTCTCTAGAGTCTCTCTTTAAAAGATCCTTGTGAGTTGAGTTTGAGAAAGGTTGCTTAAGAGAAATCCTAAGGCTACACGAACTAGGGAATGCTAGATCGATGGACCGTGACACATGCATACATAGAGCTTCTAAAGTTGGCTTAAGAAAAGTAATTTTGAACAATGAGTAAATTACAAAACTAACTTGAAACACCTTGTTACTCACACACAAGAATGATGGCTCGAAGGAAATTGGATTATTTTTCTTCCCTTTTTTAACATCTTTAGCAAGGATTATATAGCCCAAGGGAATGGAAAGAGTAATGTAAGTCGCATTTAAAATTAGCTAAAATAAAATTCGATAGCGAATATAAACTCATTACTCAAACTAAAACAGTTGAATTTAATATGCTGGAAAAAGTCATGTTTGAGAAAGTAGAAAACTATCATGATTGCGACGGTTGGGAGACCATAAGGCGGAAGAAGTCTCCAAGTCTTTTGGCATCCTTTCATTTGGAACAATACCATCTTGCCTCGGTTCCAATTTAACCTTTGGCTCATCAGCAAGTGTAGGCTTCCTTTTGTCTTATGGTAGGATTGATTATGGTTCCTGTCCCTTAGTAATGAGCATAACGGCCCTATTGTTCCGATGGAGAGAAGAACCTATGATTATCTTTTCAGGAAATTTCCAAAAGAACAATTTCAACGAAATCTTTCAATTTCTTATTTTACTATGTTCAACTCTATGTATTCCTTAATCGGTAGAGTACATTGAATGTATAGAAATGGCTATCACAGAGTTTCTTTTATTTGTATTAATAGCTACTCTAGGACGAATGTTTTTATGCGGTGCTAATGATTTAATAACTATCTTTATAGCTCAAGAATGTTTCAGTTTATGCTCCTACCTATTATCTGGATATACCAAGAAGGATGTACGGTCTAATGAGGCTACTATGAAATCTTTACTCATGGGTGGGGCAAGCTCTTCTATTTTGGTTCATGGTTTTCCTTGCAATGTTGTGCCTGACTCTATTTATTATATCTTTTTTGGCTGTCACATTACATCTTGGACGGCCAAATGTAATCTTCCCTGGCGTAACAGGTCTTGGGGAGAGAATCTCCGTTGGGCCATTAACTTGCTTTCGGGCAAGGAGTTCTATAAATGTATTGCTCGCTTTTTTTTTGGTGCGCTTTGCCATATCATTTGGAAGAACATGAACAATATTCTCTTTAAAGGGGAGCCGCTTTCTATCCCGGCCATGAAGAAGCATCTTCTTAAAGTCGTCAAAGATAAGGCTGTCACATTCAGAAATGTGGATGACTCTATTAGGAATTAGGAGGTTGCAACGTAGTTGGGACGTTGACTCGATAATTTTCTCTACTGGAGATCTTCATCCATTTGTCTAAACTACCTTATCGCCAATCATTCTGCTGGTCTCGTTCCTGGTATTAGGGTATTGATGCCTTGGTGGAAGGCGTTTGTTTCTCTCCTTCCTTGCCCTTGCTGTTGTGTTTGTTTGTCCGCCATGCATGTTGTTTCTACTTTTGTTTCTTGTCTTAGCAGCTTGGCTTTTCCTCCCGGCTTCCTTCCACTCATAATGATTTTCTCATCTTGAGTGCAAGTTTTTTGAAGCTGTGTCGTTTGTACAGTTTCGCATTTCCCCAATATATTGCTTACTTTTACCAAAAAAAAAAACTATGAAGCAATCAAAAGTGATATCCTAAATATTAATAGGATTATATGGTCTCCAAATCCATAAATAGTATCATACTATCATTACTATTAGCTAGTCTTGGTATTATAACTATTGTTTTAGATGCTATTTCTTTCGTGAACCAATTACTTTAATAAAGAAAATGACATGCTTAAGGCATACTTGAGATCGGCCTACTTCTATACATAAGACCTTACTATAAAAATTTTGAGAATGTTAAATTAAGAATACAAACAACAAATCTTTTTAACATTAGGTTATGTTATTATTATTTTTCTTTCTTTAAACTAAAGTGTGGAAATTATTACTTTAGAAGTTCTTGAAAGAGATATATTTAGTTTTTATTGCTTGGAAATAGTCAAATCAACTTAACTTTTGTAAAATTAAAAAATTGAGGCCTCAAATTTTCCCTCAAAAGCTTTATAAATTGAGATAGCTTCAATGCTCCTCAAGTTAGGACTAGCTGCACCAGCGACTTGTTTCAATATTATTTCCCCTTCATTGTGCAATCAAAGTTGCATTAACATGAGAATCAATCATTCATGTAATCATCTTATCTATATTAGGTTGGACGATAAATTCTTTTATATGCTATGCTCTAGTTTGATGAGACTTTGTAAGGATTAAGTTAATTAATGAGTTTTTTTTTTTTTTTTTTTTTTTTTTTTTGTAGGATTTCATCTCGAAGATCTTTGTATTGTCAATCTTTAGGATGTGTTAAGGATGACCAAAATGAAATGAGTTGCATGCATGTGTCACGAGCCGATCGGTCTAGCATTCCATTGCCCATGTGGCCTTAGGATTTCTCCCAAGTCAAGTTTTCTCACACTTGACTCATCAGGATCTTAGAGAAAGAAAGAGAGAAACTCGTTTTGTATTTTGAATGAGATGATACAATGAGGGGGAGGAGAACCCTATTTATACAAAGACAAGGCAGACCGTATCCATAAATCTCTCCTTAATCTAACGGTGGAGATTATATCTTCCCAACTACCAACTACCCGCATTTATTACATACGAATACATTTACAGTATCGCCCGTCCCCAAGAGTATTCTTGAAGACTCGAGAAAACCTTAGCAACTGGGGATACAAGCCGAGGGTCGCTTGATCCATAGTCATGTAATGGCCGTCCCATAGGAACCTCTTGGATGGTTGTTCTTTCGGGCCGTGACACATGCATACATAGAGCTTCTAAAGTTGGCTTGAAAGAAGTAATTTCTAACAATGAGTAAATTACAAAACTAACCCAAAACACCTAGTTATGCACACACAAGAGTGATGGCTTGCAAGAATGAGGCTAGATTATTTTTCTTCCCTCTTTCTACGTCTTCAACGTGGGTTATATAGAACAAAGGAAGGTAAAAAGCAACTTAAGTTGCATTTAAAATTAACTAAAACAAAATCTGATAGCCAATATTGACTCATTACTCAACCTAAAAATGTTGAATTTATGCTAGAAAATGACATATTTGAGAAAGTAGAAAACTATAAACAATCAAAAATGATATCATAAATATTAATATCGTTATCTAGTCTCCGAATCCTAATTTGGTCATACTATCAATACCGTTATCTAGTCTTGAATTCATAATTATTGTTTCAAATATTATTTCTTTCGCAAACTAGTTACTTTAATAACAAAGTGACATACGCAAGGCATACTTGAGATCAACCTACTTGTGTACATGAGACCTTACTATGGAAATTTTGAGAATGTCAAACTTAGAATATCAAAACCAATTTTTGAGCATTAGATTATGTTGTTTTCTTTCTTTCTTTAACCCAAAGTGTAGAAATTATTACTTTAGCAAGTTCTTGAAATATAAATAAATAAATATATATTATTTATTTATTTTTATATTTATATTTATATTTATTTATTTATTTATTTGGTAGAAGATATATTTATTTTTTATTGCTGGAAAATAGTCGAATCGACCTGACTTTCCTAAAATTAAAAAAATTGAAGCATTAGATTTTCCCTCAAAAGTGTTATAAATTGAGATAGACATTGCAAATCCTAAAGATAAATATGTAGTTTAAAACTAGTTTCTATGGGTAAAATCATAGTATTTAACACAGTTGCCATTAGAAGTTATCCGATATTTAATTGCGTGGAAATTAACCAATATTAAGTACACTTTTAGTAAAATAGCTTTCCATTTCTGCAAAATGAACGCATCCTAAGGTAGATTTAATGCGTAAGTATATATATATTTTTTTAATTTTAATGATCGAGTCTTTGTTCTCATAAGATATGGATTAAAACGAAAACATTCATTCTATTATAATATTGATGGATTGACCAGCCTCACACATGAAGCCCAAGACTTGCACGACACGGAAGGAAAACTAGATTCTTCCGACATTCTAGAACTCAACGGTCGATCTTCATCTTCTGCAGGATATTCTTGAGGATCTTGATCGACAGGGGCTTCCCATAGCAATCATCCAGACCGGCTGCCATGAAAGTGTCTTTCTCGATATCCATGGAGTGCGAGGTCACTCCCACGATCATGCTGCTGACTCCCATTTTCCGTAGCTCCTTCGTTGCCTGCGAGGAAGATGAAACGCCGTCATCATGGCATGGAATGGATATCGAATGATCGGTGAGTACTGTAGACATATGTGGAAAATTAAATTTGCGCAGCTTTGATAGCTCGCAGTTACCTCGATTCCATTCATCACGGGCATCTCCCAGTCCATGAGGATGACATCAAAGGATTCCCCAGAGCGGAACAGATCCACAGCCACCTTCCCGTTCTCAGCCACTTGGGATTCCACTTCCACGCCCACCCTGTTCACAAGGATGGTATGGATCGTGCGAATCATGGAGTCGTCATCCACGATCAGCACGGACAGCTTCTTCTTCGCAGGTGCAGAGGTTGAGCCGACCCTAGTCCCGTCGCCCATTTCGGCTTTCCCACTTCCGACGCTCCTCGAGCCAGGGCTAGCTGCACCAACAACTTGCATCGACATCGTTTCCCCTAACACCGCATTGCGCAGTCAATGTTATTCTAACATGAGATTCAAGCATTCATGTAATCATCTTGTTCATAATAGGTTGGACGATAATTGATTTTATATCTAAAGCTCTAAATTGATGAGACTTCCATAAGGATTCAATCAATTAATGATTTTTTTTTTTTAGTAGGATTTCATCTTGAAGTTCTTTGTGTAGTCATTCTTTAGGATGCGTTGGATGACAAAAATGAAATGAGTTGCATGCATGCATACATGGAGCTTCTAAAGTCAGCTTAAAAGAAGTAATTTCGAAGAATGAATAAATTACAAAGCTAATCAGAAACACTTGATCGCTCACACACAAGAATGAAGGCTTGCAGGAAGGAGCTTGGACTCTTAATTTCCTTGCCTCTTTTGACATCTTCAGCAGAGATTATATAGCACGAGAGAAGGGAAAAAGCAATCTAAATCGCATTTAAAATTAGCGAAAACAAAATCTGATTGCCAATATCTGCTCATTATTCGACCTAAAAAAGTGAATTTAATACGCTGGAAAAAAAAGACATATTTGAAACTGTAGAAGACTGCAAAGCAATCGAAAATGATATCCTAAATATTAATATTGCAACCTGATCTCCGAATCTACAATCAATATCATACCATTAATATCGTGATTTAGTCACGGATTCACAATTATTGTTTCAGATACTATTTCTTTCGTGAACTAGTTATTTTAATAACGAAAGTGACATGCTCAAGGCATACCTAAGATCCACCTACTTATATACATGAGACCTTACTATAAAAACTTTGAGAATTCAAATTTCTTAACATTAGGTTATGTTGCTTTTTCGTTCTTTCTTTAACCCAAAGTGTGGAAATCATTACTTTAGCAAGTTCTTGGAAGAGATTCATTAAGTTTTTATTGCTAGAAAAATGTCAAATCCACCTTTCTCATCATATTTAAAAATCGAAGCATCAGATTTTCCCCTAAAGTTTTAAATTCTAGACTCTTCGTAGTCCATCATTGTCAATTTGGGATAGACATGGCAAATCCTTAAGGTAAAAATGTAGTTGGGAAAATAGTTTAATGATAATCATAGCATTTAACGAAGTAGCTGTTAAAAATTAAATGATATTTAATTGCATGGAAAAAAGAAATATTGTAAATGATAAATTACATTTTTAGTACAATAACTATTTGTTTCATGCACTTCCTTACATAATTATTTGTATGCATGCGCAGGGCATGCCTAAACACTTATCTATAATTAACCAAAAATTTACCACATGCAACATTAGGAAATTATCAAATACTTTATAGTATCGTCTTAAGTATACATTTTGTTAATTAATTAAGCAATAGCAGTAGAGAGAGATTGAATAAGTTACAAAAATTGGGTTTTAAATCATTTATTTATGATACTCGAGAATATTGTATAAGCTAATAAAAAGCAAGGGTTAGGAAGATAAAGAACCCGGTGAAAAGCTTGATTAGTTAACCTTGTACGACTTATACTTTTGCTTTTAATTAATGGAATTGAGCAAAAGGTCGATACTTAGGCTCCAATTGTTTAAAAAAAAAATGAATGATTTCAAATGTATTTTCCTAAAAATAATCGCTTGTATCGTTTCAAATAATTAATTATTGATAAATATTTTCATTATATATTATAATTTATGTTTAAAATTTTCATTAAAAAATATTTATGTTTATCATTTTGTAAGTGATTAATTTTAGGAAAATATTTTCTAAATTTTTTATTTTCCACCAACCAAAAGAAACCTTAGACCCCTCAATATGTCATTGGCCATTTCTATAATCCATCATCTTCCACATGGGAATTGCTTTAATCTACATACAAAATTATATTAAATATTCCAATACTTATAAGTTTTTATGAAAAATCCCTGACATACAAAAAGGTATTAAAGCTTCATTTGTTTCGTAGAAAATGATTGATTCGGAAAATATTTTCCTAGAGATTATTGCCTATATTTTTTGAAATAATTAATCAATGGAAAATAATTTTGCAATAAATATTGGCAACGTCTACAATAATGTTTAGACATTAATTATTGTCTATTCATTGACTAATTATTTTAAAGGATATAAGGGATTATTTTCAAGAAATTTTTTTTTGAATCAATCATTTTTCGTGAAACAAAAGGAGTTTGAATGAAATTTATATCTACTAACGGGATGATGCTATTACCAATATTAAAAATGGACATTTTTACCTTGCTTATGGAAAAATTTCTATACATCACCCGTGGTTTAAATAGAAGTCATTCAAACTATGGATTTGAGAGAGACCTAGGGGGTGCATGATAAAAATTATTTACATTCCGGACCAATTTAAGAACACTTATTTGATAACGCTTATCAAATTTTCATTTACGGAATAGATTTCTATTCCGAAATAGAAAATGGAGGAGAAATCGAAGTAGAAATTTTCTACTTCGATTTCTCCCAACCCTAATTTCACTATTTTCTCCCTCGTACGCCTCTTCTCTGCCCAAAATAAAAATAAGGGAAAATTCCAAAATGGGACCCGAAGTACCCTCTTTTTCTCAAATAAGGGTTCGAAGTGAACATTGTTTCAAATAGGGACCCGAAATGCCATCACTTTCTCAAATAAGGGCCCTGACCTGGATGTTGTTTCAAATGAGGACCTAAAGTGGTTATGTTTGTTTGAATAAGGACTTGACTTTTCAGTGATCAAGGTATTTTTATCTTTTGTGATTTTTCGCCTTTTTTCTTTCCTTTTATTTTTTGGGAAAATTTCAAAAAATGACCCAAAGTGCCCTTATTTTCCTAAATAAGAGCCTAAAGTAGACTTTGTTTCAAATAATAACCTAAAGTGGCTTTGGTTGTTTCAAAATATGGACCCCACCTCACCGGTTGCCGACTAGCTAATTTTTCGACCGGTCAATGGTATTTTCATCATTTGGCATTTTCCCCTTATTTCTTTTTTTTTTTTTTTTTTTTTTTTCTGGTTCTTCTTCCTCATTGTCGATGGTTGCCAGCCATCGACGATGCCCAAAGGGCTGGGTGAGGGTCGCTTTCGCTAGTGAGGGCCATCCACGCTAGCCACAAGTAAGGGATGGCGTCGCTTGGGCGTGGCGACCCTCACCTAGGGGCCATCGATGAGGTTGGCCCTCGCTAGCTACTAGTAAGGACCGGCGTGGGCAGTCTCGCCTAGCCCTCTGTGGGCATCACCGGTGGTCGGTGGCCACTAGCGAAGAGGAAGAAGAAGAACCAAAAAAAAAAAAAAGAAAGAAAAAAAAAAAAAGGCGAGAAAATGGAAAGACAAAAATATCCTTGATCGCCGAAAAGTCGTCCTTATTTGAAAACAAACATAACCACTTTAGGTCTCATTTGAAATAACATCCACTTCAGTCCCTTATTTGAAAAAGTGATGGCGACTTCGGGTCCTATTTGAAACAATATTCACTTCGGACCCTTATTTGAGAAAAGATGGCGACTTCGGGTCCTATTTTGGAATTTTCCCTAAAAATAAATATATTCATTTAAAAATAAAAATAAATTTATTAAAATAAATAAATTATTTTTATTTATCATTTTATTTTTAGTTTACTAAAAATAATTTATTAAATTTATTTATGATAAATAAATAAATATTTTTATTAAAAGTAAAATTATTTTTTATTTGCCTTGAGTGTTTTGCCAAATAAAATTATTTTTATTTTTTATTTTTATTCATTTTAAAATAAATTTATTTGTAAAATAAAATAAAATAGAATAAATAAAATAAATTTATTTAATTTATTTAAAATAATTTATTTAAGATAAAAATAATAAATTTTTATTTGCCTCGAGTGTTTTGCCAAATAAATTTCTTTTATTCATTTTAAAATAAATTTATCCGTAAAATAAAATAAAATAGAATAAATAAAATAAATTTATTATATTTATTTAAAATAATTTATTTATGGTAAATAAAAATAAATTATTTTTATTTGCCTTGAGTGTTTTGCCAAATAAATTATTTTTATTTTTATTTTTATTCATTTTAAAATAAATTTATTTGTAAAATAAAATAAAATAGAATAAATAAAATAAATTTATTTAATTTATTTAAAATAATTTATTTAATTTATTTAAAATAATTTATTTATGATAAAAATAATAAATTTTTATTTGCCTCGAGTGTTTTGCCAAATAAATTTCTTTTATTCATTTTAAAATAAATTTATCCGTAAAATAAAATAAAATAGAATAAATAAAATAAATTTATTATATTTATTTAAAATAATTTATTATATTTATTTAAAATAATTTATTTATGGTAAATAAAAATAAATTATTTTTATTTGCCTTGAGTGTTTTGCCAAATAAAATTATTTTTATTTTTATTTTTATTCATTTTAAAATAAATTTATTCGTAAAATAAAATAAAATAGAATAAATAAAATAAATTTATTTTTATATTTTAATTTTAAAATAAAATGATATTTTTATTTTATTTTTTTATGATTTATTTTATTTTATTTTATTTTATTCATTATTTTTTTTTTATTACTAAATCATTTTTATTTTTATTTTTTTTATATTAAAGGTCGTCGGTCGTCGCCGCCGCCGGGCCGTCAGAAGGAAGAAATTTTGTGTCGTTATCAAACAATTTCATTTTTAGAGTAGAAATTTTGTGTCGTTATCAAACGGTTATTTTTGCTTAGAAACTCTTCAGAAATAGAAATAGAAAAATCATTTTACTGTTAGAAACTATTTCGGAACAGAATGGTTGTCATCTTGCCCTAATGGATATAAATCCATATAAACTTCATAAAGCATATTGTGTGAGATACACTTAGACATACTTAAATTCGTTGTGTAATCTAAACTCAATACCTCCCTTTTGATTCATATCCACATTTTGGGCATGTTTCAATTTTATGAACTCTTTTCAATATTTTCTTTATATTTTTCTTCCACAATTTTGAATTTAATTGACCTATTAGTACTATTTTTTTTCTCATAAAATTAGATGAACTCCAATAGCCAAACAGTCCAACCACTGAAGCAAATCCTAGTTAGCCATGATGTAAGATGTGTATGCTATCTGTGAAGTCGCCCAATTGGGAACTAATGACAGTTAAGTTGTGTTTAATAGCTGCTTCCTTAAAGCTTAAAAACATCTTATTTGAAGATGATGCATTGTGAAGGGGCAAAGGAACTGATTCTGGTCATGGAAAAAATCTGATGTGCATTAAGAAAATCACATGAATCACTAGCAATATACATGTTCGAACGGTTCCGAAGTAGCATCGGATTGGATGAGGATCAAAGAAAGCAGGTAACGTAAGATCAAAACTTGGGACAAAGCGCATCAGGAAACGTCGTACCAACGAGTCCATTTTCAGCCATCATCGTACCCACCAAATGATAACTCGACAACCCGATATCATCAGCTTCGCCATGTTTGGGTCAACGATTCTCAATTTTGTTAAGCGCTGCTGATACTAAGGAACAATGCACACGATTACATGTCCTTAAAAATGCACTAATTGCCATTATTAACAAAATCCTTCACAAAGCTTTAAGTAGAAGATACATAGTCACAGAGAGAGAAAACGATAGACATTATTATTATTATTAGTAGTAGTAGTAATAGTAGTAGTAGTAGTAGTATTAGAGCCTAGCGTCCAAGGCCATGATGGTGGAGAGGTTCATGGGATTCATGTACTTCGTGGAGCCGCTCATGATCTGCTGGGTGATCAGACGGTTGGCCTTCTGCGACGGATGGAACGGGTCCCAGAACGCGTACTGCTCCCTGTTGGGGCACAGGGTCGACGCCACCGTGCACAGCCCGATCCCGTTGTACGGCCCTTGCCCGCAACACGCCACCTTTGCCGTGATGAATCCTGCAGCGTTCGAGGACCAAATCGATCAAAAGATTTAAACGTTGTGACAACCGAATCGAACGTCGAAAGAAGAGTATAGGGACCGTTTTCGACGTAAGTCCATTTTGGAACCATGCGTACGTACCATATGCTCGAGGGTTGGCGATGAAGTTGTTGTGCATTAGCTGGGTGTTGGCAGCGATGAACACTTGGGATTTGTACTTATTGTTGAGATCCTTGACCATCTGGAGGAGCTGAGGATTGTACAGCGATGCAGCCTCTGCAGCTCGGCCACGCACTGCCCGTTCCGGCCCCGCATCGCCAGCTCCGCCGGCACGCACCCCAGCGGCCCGGTGCCAGTCACCAAGACCCTTCTCGCCCCGAGATCATGCAACCTCTGAAAGAACGAACAGGATTCACAAAGGGACCAATGAACACAGACCCCATCCGTAGGAGAAGTCTTCTCTTTTTCTTGGAACAACATGAAAAAACCCTAGAGAGTGATCGCAAATCCGTTACCATGAGCTGCTTCTTGAACTCGGAAATGACGAAGCGGACATAATTTGGGAGAGAGTACTGGCGAGATCTTGCAGAATAGGGCACCAAGAAGTAGTTGTTTACGAAATCATTGCCTCCAACGGTGATAAGCACGAGGGCTTGGTTCACGAGAGTCCTGGTGCGCCCCGGCCCGATCAATGCAGACACCCTTTGCTGGTACTGCCGAAAGTACTCCAACTGCTGGTACATCCTTATCACATTGATCTGCATAAAATTCATATTGCGTCTGTTAGCGTATGGAATTCGAGCGCCTGTTCTTATGAAATTGAACTGCAAAAGAAGGGGGTATAAAAAGCTCACGAATTGAACTCCAGTGTCGTTGAGAATTCCGATTCCAGCTGAAGCGAAGTTTGCACCCACCAGCAGCCTTTGCCCTCTGAGCTCAGGGCTCAGGTATGGCAACGTGGGCTCCGACCCAATCTCCTGACCTGTCCAAATGAGAAAAGAGAATAGCGCTAAGGCTCAAACATTGGACAAGGCAAGTTCTCATGAAGAGATGGTAAGTTTCGTAGGCCCCAACTGATGAAATCGGGGATGTTGAACCCGTTCGAGAACCGGCCTGTTGGCCGGTGGGTCGGGTAGTCGATCCCATAGGGCGGGGAGTCAGCCCGGGCCGTTGTCGTGAGGTAGTTGTTATTGCCGTTGTCGACGAGCGAATCCCCAAACACAAAGAAGGCCCGCGCCGCCTCGGCTCGCAGCGGAGCGAGGGTTGTCCCCAATGCCGCAACGAGAGCGAGAGCGAGCCATGAAGCCTGAAATGAGGAGCTGGCCATTGGAGTGGGTGTGAGAAGCTCGAAATGGCTGGCTCTCTTTTTATGGTGTGATTCCACTTGCTTTGACACGTGAGCACAATAATAAGGGGAAGAACTTTAAGTACATACAGAGGTAGTGGCACAAAGTTTTGAATTAGGTCTTTGCCAGATCAAAAGCAACCGATGACCATGAACACCATTCAATTCTCAACTTCAATTTTTCACAAGATGGAAGTGTATGATTACTCTGTTGAAAGTTGAGTGCATTATGTTAATTGTCGAAAATAATATTATCAACATTACCTATTCGTGAGTAGCGCAGTTGGTTGAGAGTCCCTTCCTCATCGCTAAGGTCAAGATTTCGAAACCTTGCATTGCTAGCAATTTAAGTGGAGGACTATGGTAATGGGTTGTTGTGCTAGTCTTCTCCGAGATATAGGAATCCGAGCCTCAGGAGCTGTTTGGGCACGGGGGCATGTAGCGGAGTCCTCAGTCACCAAAAAAAAAAAAAAAAAAAATTATCAACAGTGTCACAAAATCCTTTGTGCATCCAAGCTTGGTGGATGGATCAAACAACGATCCAAATCTAAGTAAACAGAGAAGCAGAACCCGCAAATGAGTGGGAGGAGAATATGAGCTCGAGGTCTTTGATTATAATAGCCTATTGAATGATGGTACCGAACCGATTCTAAAACTTGTTAGTGTGCATGAAATCTCAAATTCGAAGTGGTAATGACCGCGGAGGGAGCAAGTGGAAAACATGTGCACCGAAGTTCTAAATCTCATGCATGTCATACAATTGGTTCTAAATCTTTCGATTGATACAATCAAATCCGAACCTTTTCTCCAAAAGTTTAATCGAGTCCCCCTAATGATGATTGGTTGATTTTACAAAGCGGAAAAGTGCCTTGATGTAGACTCGACTCTGTCAATCTTTTCCCCTTTGTGCTTTGCTAGATTTAGGTCCATAAAATCATATGAACAGCAAAAGTCAAATGAACTTGGCTTGACATTGATGATTCTACTTGTTTTCTCAACAAGGTCCCCTAGCTATTAATAGTTTCAGAGCGAGAAGGGAAGACATGTAGGAGAAGAGCAGAGAGAGAGAGAGAGAGTGGGTGGCATGTGATGTGTGTAAATAGAGCATCACCGACGCGAGCTGTGTCCAGTGTTTTTCCCTGGGGGACCTCACAATTTCATTTCCTTATTAGGTTCTTATATGTTGGTTTGCAAAAAGTATTGCTTCACTTTTCTTGTGTTTTCTTTTCGTAAACAGGGCATGAGTGCAAAGTTTCAGTTCTTGGATACTTATGAAATATCCTGCAAGTTTTGTAACTTGCTTAAGTCCAAGGCCTACGACGCAAGTAGACCTTACTCTGAATAATTTGCACTCTTTCGATGGGATCATAATAAGTGACCTTCAATTATTTAGCCAAAAAATCTCCAACGCCCCAACCAATTTTACGCAATCCCTAGAAGGTAATTGCAGGGTCAAACCTTGATAAGACATATCCATTTTCTTTTCTAGATAAGTAACAAAATAAACACTCTAATGTTTGGCCATTTAGTTGACAATTTTCGACGCGGTAAGTGTTGAGGAAAATGATTCTATCTAATATGGAATTGGTGAGAATGCCGAGAGTTCAAACCTCCAAGCTTCCTTTTCATTGTTGTCTTGCTTGCTGTCCAATCAAGTTGCGGAAGTGATGAGCATGTTGATAAAAGAAATCTCATGTGAAATCACATGATATATATGGTACAAACTGAAGAATTCACATGAGATCCTAAAACTATGGTGCCACTTGCTAATCTATATCTTCACACATATAAATCTATACACATCAATACACCCCTTTCCATCCCAGAAACTATATAAATCTATACGTCTTGTATTATATAGTACAACCCTTATGCACACCATGCATGCGTAGCCTAAGCACCTTCTGGCCTTTCCGGAAAAGGGGGACGCTGCCCATGATGCATCATCAACTACTTCCCAATGACCAGGTGCCATTTTCATGCAGGAATCGACAAAGAGGGACGGTTGACCCCTCTCTCTCTCTCTCTCTCTCTCTCTCTCTCTCTGCATGCATCAGCATTGAATAAACCCAACCCCTTAGCTTATGTTCTGCTGTATCGCAGTACTGGACCGACCCACTTTTCGGGCGCTTTAACTAGGGCGAAGGAAGGACGGGAGGGCTTCGAGGATCGTCGTCAGAGTCCCTACCCCCAACCAACGAAAACCCGCGAGGCAGACGTTGATCTCGATTGGGAGCGCCGATCGTGCGACCCACGTCAGGAACTCCTCCCCCCACTCTTTTTTCGTTTGCCGTGTCATCGACGACGCAGCGCGAACATTCATGCGTAGGAGTCAGAGAATCGCTGTACTTGCCGCTGCAGAGCAGGAACAACGACGTCGTCGTCTCGACAACTCTCTCGTCCCGGGTTGTAGGATAAGGCTGGCTCCTAACGCCTTGTGTCATCGTTTTTGCACGGAGAATGGGGGGTCAACTGGGTAGAAATCGTCAACTCAACGTTGAGGAAGAACTCCGAAGGCGGTGAAAAGCATCGGCTGGAGGCCCACTTCAGGCCATTCTGCGCCCACGATGCTGGAGCTACTTCCCGAACTGTCTAATTAAATCGACTCTGGACCACACGTTTGATCTAGTCTCAATTCTCTCACAAGCCTTTTATTTTGAAAAAAAAAATTGCAAAATCCAAAATTTGCCCCGCATCAAAAAATGGCCACTGGTTTCTTCAATATTATACAATTTTCAGACATGGGGGTAGAATCGGGATTTGCTTTAGACAAAGAAAAATTTATAAACAGAATTAAGATTTGACTTAAAGTTCAGATTTTTTAAAGGAATTAAGCGGATATGGCATATGCCGCTCAACTCCCCACTGCGGAGGTAGAGTGAACGCACAACCCTCCACCAGAGGAAGCGGAGGGTTACACAACTCTCCGCTGCAATGTCGAAGTGAGCCGTCTTTATCTCTAGCCCAAGGGTCTAGCGACTAGCAGCCCTCGGCAAACGGCCGCCCTCTCCTACCCTTTTTCGCTGTCGGAGAGGGCGGCAATACCCATTGCAACGGGAGGGCGGCTTATTTCTAAAATATAAGGGGGCCAATTTGACTAATTTACCTTATTTCTATTCCTAATTCCTCTCCCGATCAGTTAAGAACGGTTGAATCTTTATTATTTTGATGCCAACTCGATGGTGCTTTTGCTTCCTCTTTAAAATCTAGTGACTAAATTATTATTTTTTTTTGGTAAGGTAAGTAATATTAAGGGGAAGGTCAAAATGTACAGACAAACAGTTTCTGTCAATTTTTGTTTCCATTTTATTTGGAAAAAAAAATTGACATCACATTATCCCGTACTCAAACTTTTTTTGGTACGTAACTGATACACAATAACCTTATGCAACTAAAGAAAATTGGTGTAATTAAAATTGAAGTAATTTTGTCATAAATTTTTACATCATAGGTATTTTAATATGCGCACAAGTTTATTTTATTCAAAAGGAAAATTACCTTATCCTGAGTTGAGAAAACATACGTGAACAAAATTTTTACTGAACATCAGATATTTCTTGGTTTATGTGTAAAAGCACGAGTTACCACAAGAGGTTCTAAACATTCATAATTTTTTTACTTTTAGTTTCAATCTTCTATATACAAACATCAGATTTCATAGTTTAATTATAAAAAGATCTCAATATTTGGGACCAATTGGGACCTTTTGGAGATGCCCCACTCCTTTAAATTCCTATAAATACACAACTAACTTTTTAAATAGTTGTAAATATCCTCTTCACCTAATATTCACTACCGTCTTTTGTTCATACATCTCCAAACCCAGCAATGTCCGTTTGTTTTGCATAATATATATATATATAATATTTTTATATATATATAAATAATATAATATTTTTGTGAAAACAAGTCTCTTGTATCACTTGAATAATTAATCAATGAAAAGTACTTTTATTATCGACAACAATTCATATATAAATATTTTTATGAAAGATAAAAATAATTTCATTTCATTCATATTTATAAACGGTAGAAAAGATTTTTCAAATTATTGATTTTCAACAAAATAAATGGAGCCTAATTCGAATATCCCACTCAAGGCATTAGAAATTGCCGATAAGCACTCATCAGACAAAAAAGATGGTCATCTAAGTCCCCATTCTGAAGAAAGCACATTGAAATTATTACCATATTGAATAAATCTCTGTTTTCACCGTCGACCACAACATGTAAAATACTCCGCCGACATTACACCACCACACCACAGAGAGAGAGTTCACTTCCTAAACCCCTCCCGAACAAAGAAAGCCAAGAATTGGCGAGCAAAGTTTATGACGACCGTACGCGATCTTCCTCGAAAATTCAAGGGAAAAAAATTGATATAAAAATACAGATTTAGGCAGGATAAAGACTTCAAGTCCTGGTGTCCAAGGCCATGATGGTGCTGAGGTTCATTGGGTTCATGTATCTGGTGTCGCCGTTCAGGATCTCCCGGACGATGAATCTGTTGGCCCTCTCGGACGGGTGGAACGCGTCCCAGAACGCGTAGACGTCCCTGTTGGGGCACAGGTTGGAGGCCACCGTGCACAGCCCCAGCCCGTTGTAGGGCCCTTGCCCACAGCACGCCACCTTCGACGTCACGAAGCCTGCGTCGATCGGTCGTGTATACCGAAAGCAATGATCAAAACGAGTACAACCCGGAAGAAAGTTCAATCCGTCAATAGGTAAGGGACATGTCGGAATGTTGCTAGTTCGGAAAAAAAGTTTAAGCTTCGGGGTGCTAATCAAGGCCAAAGAAATGCAAGATCAATTGAGTTCAAACCCGAAATAATTGGACTAAAGCTGTGCTTTGTATCGTTAGAATGAATTTAGTCGGATCTCATCTCACTCAACTCCCGAGTCGACCTCGTCAATTTAAGTTTGGTCGACATGATGGCTTGTCTTTAAAGGGTGAGAAAAAGATGTGATGCCCCGTTACTTACTAGACTGAATGTGACTGGCTTAGGTCATTCATATCTCACATTTTACTAACAAGAATGGGCAATCAAACCCTGAATATCAGAAAGGCCACATTTACTTTAGTGCCAAAAAAGTTTCTCATTATAAAAAGAAATAAAAAAAAAATTAACTTTCTCTGTTTTGAAACATGCTAGACGTGGGTTCCCATAACATTAACACACTATAAAGCCCAAGCGGTCCCAAATCTATTAAATTACTTAGGATAATATAAAATATGTATTTAAGGTCTTATTTGATTTTGTATATTTTCCACTGGTTAATATCACCTTCACTTCCAAGCGCTATACGAGGGTTTATGCATCTGCCATTTCAAGTGCAAACCAAGTTTTGTTTCATGATTTTTTATTTTTATTTTTTGGACACATTACCATATGCTCCAGGGTTGCTGATGAAGTTGGAACTCATCTGCTGCGCGTTGGCGGCAACGAACACGTTGGAGCCGATCTCGCTGTTGAGACTGCTGACCATCTGGACGAGCTGGGGGTTGAACAAGGCAGCCGCCCGCTGCAGCTCCGCCACGCACTCGCCGTTCCTGCTTCTCTGAGCCAGCTCGGACGGGACGCAGCCCAGCGGCCCGGTACCAGTCACAATGACCCTCCGCGCCCCTAGTTCGTACAGCCTCTGAAATGAAAAATTGGAGTCTTGGTGTAAAGATCGTAACGCTTAAGATCCAATACTTCTCATGCCTTATGCCTATAGAACGAGAGAGAGAGAGAGAGAGAGAGAGGGACGAAATTAACGAGGAGACATCCTCCAGCACGACAGCATTAAAGGCGAATGTCTAATACAGCAAAAAATGCTTGTCTATCTCATCAACCAATTTCGCTGAAAACATCCTCGTTCACGACGCAAATACGCTTGCATAGTCTTACTTCATGTCATGAAAATAGCATCACAAGTGTACGTACGTGGACGTTGATGTTTCCTGTCGGTACTAGCCTAAAAATTTTCAACAGCCAATGAGAAAAATTCGAATGGCTTACGGCCAAGATGTTGCGGTACTCGGAGATGAGGTAGACGACGAAGTCGGGGAGGGAGAACTGGCGGGACCGGGCGGAGAAAGGCACCAAGTAATAGTTGTTGACAAAGTCGTTGCCGCCGAGGGTGATCAGCACGAGGGCGTTGCTCACTAGCTGCTGAGCTTGTTCTTGTCCAATGAGCGCAGCGACCCTTTGCTGGTACTGTTGGAAGAATTGCAGTTGCTGGAAGATTCGGATGATGTTAATCTGCAAAAAGAAAACCCAGAGACAGCTAACATTGTAGATCAATGAAGAAAATTTCAACACTGGCTACAGAAATTTATCCACGGATTTGAACGTACATCTCCTAGGTTAAAAGCATATATCTTAGCACCTAAGTTACGTAACTTACAATGGTCTTGTCTACACAAGTTACGATCCAAGCACGAATTTTTTATGTGATTTCTAATGCTAGAAATGTATGAGCATTTAATATAATCAACAACTTTTCGTGACTCAATTTGGAATACCCTTTCATCTACATTGATTGTTTTGGCTTTCCATGATTGAAATGTGGTTGCAAATGCAACCCTAATCCGACATTGATCTTTTCTCTAGTTTCTTTCAAGAGCTGAGACGTGCAAGCTAGCAGAACAAAATGCAGTTCAGTTCGAGACTGCACACTTACGAACTGAACTCCAGTGTCATTCAAAATTCCGATTCCGGCAGAAGCAAAGTTGGCGCCAACAAGCAAGTTCTCTCCGTTGAGCTCGGGATCCAAGTATGGCAACGTGGGTTCGGAGCCAATCGCCTCACCTGAAAATTGACCAGAGAGACCGTGTAAGCTTGGAAACACAAAAATGCCGAAACCAATCAAACACATATACAAAATTCTCCTCTCTCAAGAGTCCTCACTGATAAGGTCGGGAATGTTCAGCCCGTTGGAGAAGCGGCCGGTGGGCCGATGGGTCGGATAGTCGATGCCATAAGGTGGCGAGTCGGCCCTGGCGGTGGTGGCGAGGTAGTTGTTGTTACCATTGTCGACCAACGAGTCCCCGAAGACAAAGAAAGCGCGCGCCGCATCGACTCCGGGAGTCACGACACCGATCGTCACCGCTAGACCTAGAATCATGCAAGAGAAAATTGTGCCCTCCATTGGGAATAAACGACAGAGCACTACAGCATACACTGTCTTAACCCTAAAGAGTGTAAATCTTCCTCTGGAGCGAGGCTAGCTCCATGCAACGCATATATATTGAAAAGCAGAGCGAAGGAAGGGGTAAATGTAAAGATCAATCATTTGGAACCATGCATTGAATGGCACTATCTGCTAACGCCGCAGAACGGATGGACAAGGTCCACATGCAGCGAGGCTATTATTGAGCACGGGGTAGGGCTTCGAATTGAAGAGCGTATTTACTAATTAGCACGATTTGATTGCGTTGTACAATGCGTCGGGTGCTAGCTGTGTTTATTTTATCCTCTTCTTGTTATTTTCCTATCTAGCACCCCTTTTTATTTATTTATTTATTTGCTATTTAGCATCTTGCCATTCTTCTAGGACAATGTTCGCGGGAAAATATTTCTTTGCCTTCCAAAGTTTGTGAATTCTTGTATCATTTTGATCCCTTGTAATTTCGTTCACTCTGCTCTTCTCACTTTTCACTATCTTTACATGTCGATTTGCCCTAGATTCTTACTCTCTATATTTTTTTCAGTGTAAGATTTGATCAATCTTAAAGTAGGGATAATTGTCTAAAAAGTCTTAAGCCTATTATATGACGGTCAATTTAATCATAAACTTTTCAATTTTATCAATTTAGTCTTACATTTTTTAACAATTTGCCAATTTAGTTTTAAACTTGTTATTTAGTACTTGGCCGGAAAGATTATATTGACGAATTGTTAAAAGTTTCATAACTAAATTGACAACTCAATAAAATATTTATGACTAAATTGACACAATTTAAAGGTTTAGCATTAAATTGGCAAATTTTCTAAGGATTTATGACTAAATTGGTATAATTGAAAAATTTTAAATTGAATTAGTCCTATTCAATAAATATAATTTTTTTTTGGACAGTTTTCCCTCTTGAAATACTAAATGGAACACAGAGGGAGGACAATCACTGGCACAAAATAAATTTCCTTGGCAGTTAAGAGTACATTCGTCTGAACAAGTCATTAGTTACGTCGCTGAAGACTCACCATGTTCACGCTTAACATGCGCTGACAAAGAAATAGACAGAGCAAACTTGAGTACACACTCTGATCAGCATAGGAGCAAAATTGACATTGACATGACACTTTTGGGGAGCAAAATGACCACCAGACAAATTCTGAGGGGCCAAACTGAATTTTCCAAAGGCTCATTTATGGGTATATTGATCTTGTCATTGTCGCTGCACCTACTCTCTGCAAGTTACAAGATGGTGATCGTAAACATATTTTGCACCGTGACAAAGAGCCCATAATGCAACCGACATGCTATGACCTAGAGTCTACAGTTGAGTGAGATGTATAATCACAAATCATTTTATTTTATGAAAAATAAATGATTTAAAAAATATTTTCCTAAAAATGGTCATTTATATCGTCTAAAATAATCACTTTAAATAATTTTTTTATTTTTAACAATAATTTATGTCTAAACATTTTTATAGATGATGAAAATATTTTTCGTGCATTTATTTTTGTAAGCTCTACAAGCAATTGAAAAATATTTTCTAAATTATTTATTTTTATCAAAGCTCACAAAATTTAAAGAGCTCTTTCTGTGGCAGATTTTTAAATTTGCCAGAGACTTATTACTTTTGTAGTCAATGTCGAGGATGATTGCAGGAATGAGAAGGCAAGGTCCTAGTGACAATTAATGTTACCTAGACGAAAGAAGTCTTGACTTCAATTTCTGTCTTTCCCGAACATCCTCTAAAAACAATATTTCTTCTTTTTTTTTCCCCTTTTTAGTGGCTAAACCACGTAATAGTAACTTGGAATACAATTAGGGCAAGTGCATAGTTTTAGCCAGACGTTCAAAGAGAATTAAATTATTATTGGGATGCCACTGTGCTACATTATTGCAGTGGCATTCATTATCATGAACATGAACAAGTTGTTAATGGTCTTCCCCAAGTTTTTTTTTTTTTTTTTTTTTTGACGAAGTCTTCCCCAAGTTAAAAGAGGAGATAAGAGATAATTCCTCTTAGAAGCAAGTGTACACAGTGATTTTGATCAAAAGTGGGGTTGTGATATAAGATTTCGAGTTGGCCGGTGTTGGATGACTAATTTATATATAAATTGTCCAACATTTTAACAAAATAAACAATCTAATCACATAAAATGTTCTCGCGATCTTGTTAGTGGGTGTTCCTGGAATCCGTTAAATATAATAATTCAATTTTCAAGACCTAATTGCGTATAACATGAGAACAATCGATACTTCGAAAATTGTAAGGTTTGCTTGAGTGGTTGCTTGTTAAGATAATCCTATCAAATAATAAACAAAATGGTAAATTCAAAAGAACAATAGAATGATCATGTTATCTCGTGAATCCTTTATAAGTTCTAAATTTGAACTACTCCATTTTACAACAATCTAACTTTGTTTGCTAAATTAATCTCAATCATAATCTCTTCCTCCCTATTTCCTTGTGTAGCTCATTGT
Organism: Eucalyptus albens; assembly: GCA_014182695.1. NCBI lineage: Eukaryota > Viridiplantae > Streptophyta > Magnoliopsida > Myrtales > Myrtaceae > Eucalyptus > Eucalyptus albens. The sequence goes on along the minus strand of CM024647.1, from coordinate 47,438,135 downwards.
TCTTTTCATCACTCTATATAATAAAGAAAATCCGAAGCCACTTTAAACTTCCAATTTTAGCCCAAAAGGGATGTCCGTGCTTGACATGAGCCAAATACAAATGATAAAGACATAAGACCGAATACTAGACAAAATGGTAATTTCACTGGATTGATAAAATAATCGGGTTATCTCTTAAATCTTTTTTTTTTTTTTAATTATGGTTGATGTCATGAAAAATCTCAAAGTAGTGCACATTGGACAAATTTATCAAAAACTAACTTTTTGACCACCAAAAATTCCAAATTGGTTCATATACGACAAATTTATCATAAACAAATTTTTTTACCACTAAAAACTACAAATACCATTACGATAAATTTATCAAAAAATAAATTTTTGACCACAAAAACTCTAAATTGATATATTTGTAACAAATTTACTCTTCATCAATTTTGGTTTAGTTAGATTAATACCACGAAAAATCACAAACTTAGTGATAAACGGATGGTAAAACCCCAAAATTGCATATTCATTAACTGTCAAGTATCATCTAACCCAGCAATTTAACAATTTAACGGAAACCAATAAATGGTAAATTTATCATAAATGTATCAGTTTGAAATTTTTTGTAACCAAATTTAGTTTAGTGTAAATTTGTCACTAGTATACCATTTTAGGCTTTTTCATTATATTAATCCTTTAAATTAAACGTCTGCGTTACTTTCTCTTCTTTTGTTTTAAATTTTCCATATTTGGATACATGCTGTGTGTGCCCTGTTTTTTGCTTGTTTACATATTAGAGAGAGAGAGAGAGAGAGAGAGAGAGAGAGAGAGAGAGAGATAATACGTATACATTGAGGACATAAATACAAATAAATATAATTCTATATGCGCATATCTTGGCAGTGGGATACGCTTGGCACGGCTGATGCGGTCCCAAATTCGTCCCATTAACTTTCGGTCACTCCCATGCCCATCTCAAACCCATTGCGGTTTTCATATTATATTCCAAATCTGCCTCAATAAAGTAGTTGGATTTCCATTGGTACCTGTAACCCGAAGTACTATTTTGTAATAAATAATAATCTACAACCTCGAATTTACAAAAATAACATTTTATCCGAAACTCGTACGTTGTAAATCTCTACTTAGGAATTTACGGAGTCTCATATACAAGATTGAAAAAATTTGAGATTAATGACCATAAAAATCTAAGATCCAAAGGTAATAATAAATAAATAAATAAAAACAGGTGGAAATGGTGACTATCGTTGAAAATGTCATATTATACTGTATCTTGTTTTTAACAGTAATATAAATAAATAAAAAAAAACAGGCATAAATGGTGACCGTCGTCGAAAAATGTCATATTATACCGTTTCTTGTTTTTAGCATTCAAAATTTATATAAGTAACCTTGACAGATTTAGCAGAGTACGGGCAGCTTAAAAATTCCAAAAACCAGTTTAAATCTTAATAGAATTAATAATTATTTATAATTCATAAAAGATGAAATAGTGGAGAAATTGTGTAAATAAATAGTAAGAAAAGAGTAACCGACACCAAGAATTAAAAGGTTAGTTCTAGGTGATCTACATTCTCAAGGAGAGAGGCGACATGAATTCACTATGAAAACTAAGATTACGAGCTAAATCTATGCCTCTTGATCCCAGCTTTTAATTACACCTAAAACTTACTCAGTGTTTCACACATCTATATGTCACACCCCGATTCACAAGAAGAAGGGGCATAACACGGCCGTCCTTTTTCCAAAGGACGCAGCCTCAACGTAACCAAAATTTCAACCCAATATCAACATATATACATCCACATATATATATTTGACAAAAAGGGACAATTGGTTACAATATCGAGTATATCTATAATCCACAAACATCAAAACATAAACCTTCTACAAAGACTAACTTATAAACTTATGAACTATGCATAAGCCATACCCAAAATTTCCACCAAAAAGTCCTCCCGAACGAACGCTCACACCTATTCGTGACTCGCAAGAACCTGAAAAACAAGTAGATGAGAGGAGTGAGCTACCACGGCTCAGTGAGTAACACATTTCTTCTAAGCGGATCGAGAAATCACTATACACATTTTAAAACACAAATATAACTCCCTTTATCATAATACCAAATCATAATTCAAATATCGAAAGCACCAATGGTCGAGTCCATTAGTCAATCTCGTAAAACATGCATCAATGGTCTATTCCATTGATTAATCTCATCAACTCACATCGATGGTCCATTCCATCGACCAAACTCAAATCACATGTCAATAGTCTACTCCATTTACCAATTCATGCTCAAATGTCTAACCATGGTCACGCGTAACGCCCGTGACAAAACGACCAAGATTCCCCCCTTGGCAAGGTCTCCACATATTATTAGCCGGTGGCTCGGCCCACAAGGATATCCTAGAATAGTATGCGCATACCCACACCCCTCGGGGTTCATAGAGACATTGAGCACCAACCACTAATCACAACATCCAAGTAATTCCAACATCGAAAGGAACATGTCACAACTCAAAATTTGATAATTAAATATCAAAGCATTCTTCGATTCTTGCATAAAGAATTTCACAAATTATTTTCAAGCAACCATCCCAACCGAAATCAAAATATAACTCTTTTCAAACCATAGAAATGTCGTAATATCTCGATCCTGTCTTATGCAACAAAACATGCTTTTTATCAACTCATAGAGTATTTAATCCACCATGTTTCTCAAAACATGAGTTTAAAATACAAAGAAGAAATAGTGTCACTCACCTGGAAAAGCCAAAAATCAACTACGACGCTCACACGAACCGACGCATTCGGATTCCTAACAATTAACGGGAAAATATTAAAAACCGAGTAAAAAATGATATTCTTATAACGACTCGCCTATACTAGGCCTTATTAGTCGATAAACGACACCTACGCGTCCCAAAAGTTCACAATTTAGCATAAACCTATCATTTTCAGCTAGGCGCGGCCCATGCGCCAACTTCGTCACGCCATAACTTTCTCCACAAAATTCCGTTCCGAACAAACCGCAAGCTCAAATCATGATCCGAAAGATGCTATAGCTTCACAACATCCCAAAGTACCATTTCTAAAAAAAATTACAGCTTAACGACTCAAAATTGGGCTTCGCCACACAATTACCCATGAAATCCGAATTTCGAGCCCTAATTGCGGCAATTGCTTTAAGCAAGTGATTAAAGGCTTCAATTTCTTACCGGCCTTGCAAAACACACTTGAGTCGGCTTGAAGAGGCGTCCGGGTCACGAGCGCGCCAAAATTTTTCCCTTTTTCCTTTTTCCTTTCTCTTCTTTCTCTCTTCTCCCCTGTTTTGCGTTTCCCCTCCTTCTGCCGATATTCTTCTCTTTCTCTCCCTCTTTCTCTCTTTTTATACTCAGCCGAAGCTTCCACGGTTCTCTTCAGCCTCTCCTTTTTGACTTTTCAAACTCTTTCTTTTCCTCTTATTTTATTAAAGAGCCCATATATTACACTATAACAATGTTTTCTTACCAAAAACCTCATGTAGAGAATACCAAAATACTTGTAAGGGCTAAAGTGTGTAATACAATGATAAAACCTTGAAAAACTTGCCAAGGCGTGCTTAGCTCAATAGTAAGACATAAAATAACAATTCTCCACCTTGACTTAATATTTGAGCAAAGACGAGATCACCGTTGAATGCCGTATAGTTCTACTCTCGTACACCTATATGGGCCGTATAACCACTGTTAAAATATGTCTCGAGTTTGAGTCTAATGCGAAATTCTGAATATTCCAAATTAAATATGTTACGGATGTTCGAAATTGAGCAAAGAAGATCTGAAGATCAACTTCCTTAAATTCGAATCTGCGTTGGAGAGTTTGGCCATTGAAATAGGAAAGTCCAACTTTGACTAGGACTTTGATTTTGTTTAAAATATATAGAGATATATTTTGGTTAAAATAGGCAAGTTAGAAAACAGAATCATATGAGAAGTTAGCAAAAGAATAAGGGTCTCACTTATATATAGTCTTGTGGCCATGGATGGAAGAGGGTTGATCATGAAAATTGGTCTTGAAGTGTCATCAAGTGCTTGGGAGGGATTTTTTCTTTGTCATTATTGTCCGTGAATTGCATCCAAGAAGATTAGTGTTTGTAGCCAATTAAATCTTGTGGTAAAATTTGCATGTAATTCCTTCGTGAGATTGAGATATTAGTTCTTGAGAAATTTCGGGACTAAACACTATGTGCATTATTGGGTGTAATTGGGACTCAGGAAACCAAGAGAGTGTTTAAGTGACTCGAGTGTGTAATCTTCTTATATTGTTTAATTTATAGAGAAATTCATCACTGCTCTCCCCGTGGACGTAAGTTTTTACAATCGAACCACATAAATCCGGCGTCCGATTTATTTGCTTCTTTTGTCTATATTATTGGTTGATCGCTCTCCTTTCGCAATAACCACCGCAGATGTTATTGAGTTCTAGGGGTCTCGAACTACTCAAACTCACTCAAAGGAAGATGTTTGGCTGCCAAGTATTTATGATTATCTGCCGCAGAAAATCGCGGTCAAGAGGCAGGTCTCGTGAAATCGTGCGACCGGCCGACATCGAAATCCGGTTACGCGTCTCGAGTTTCCGAATTTTTAGAATGATTAGCCAAGTCAATTCGTAAACAAAATACACCAAACAGCGCATGAGATGGGGCATGCTATCACGGATCTACATCAATTCCGTTTCCAAAGATGTGACTAAACATCGTAACCAAAATACACCAAACACGTCGTCCTTCTTTATCCTATCTTGATCCCAAATCCCAAAGATAACCTCCTCGTGTCCCTTAGAAATTCGACATGGTCTAGCCCACATGATTCACTGAATTTAGCAAAAAATCGTTCACCGAGATCAATGCTGGAGTTTTCGCGGAAGACATGCAGATCTCTTTTGGAGGAACTCGATTTAATGACTGCCCAACAACTAATCAAGTAGATTTGATGCAGTTGATCGATTCAAGCCAATCTTTGAATGCTCAGACCGAAAATGCGCTCATCGACTCCCTCGGGGTTGGCACGGTTGTTCGGAGCTTTCAGAAATTTCGGCTCGGGAATTAGAAGTGACCCAAACTGCCTGCTCTACATGTCTGTTAGAGTGCCTCAATCCGAAAAGAAGTTGAGCTTGATTCAAATTAATGATAAATTTGTCCACACTTTTCCATGTGAAACTTTTAACATTCGAAGCTCTCGTGTTAATTCAAATGTCATAATCTCATCTTGATACAAATAAATTGCTTTGACCGACTGCTTTTATGTATATTATGAGTAAAAAGCAATTGGAACCACAATTAAGAATGGAGTAGCAATAAGTATGAGAATGTTTTCTTCTACAATCTCATTGTTCACGCAAAAGAAAATGTTTTATTACCAATGAACAAGAAATCGAGGCATGATCCATACATTAAATCATAATTGTTTATGGCATATTTCGTAGTTCGAAAAGTCAAACTACTTTTAATTAAATATGCTTGACAAGTACTTCGACTATACAGGTCGACAGGATCCATAGTAACTTAGTGAAGGGTCGAAAATGTGGCTTTAAATGCTCATAACTTTGAAGCTTGGCAAGAGCACATGTAGTCATTTTGTGCTTTGGCTTCAGCGGGATGCTCATTGATTGAACAAAGGAAGCAGATTAAAAGGCCACAAAGATTAAAGTTGGCCATGTGACTTCCTTAAATTGGGTAGGCCTGAATTTTAACTACCGCCACTACTCAACCTTCACTTCTCTCCATCTACCAATTTGCACTCTCATTTATGAATTTGAATCTCTCTCTCTCTCTCTCTCTCTCTCTCTCTCTCTCACAAATACCCATCTCGATAATCTGAGGAATAATTTGAAGAGAAAGGTCAGTATGATGCATCTACCAACAATGAGATGAACAATTCGCATAAACAGAAGTGTTCTGACAAGGAAAAGAAGAGTCTGTTCTGACAAGGAAAAGAAGAGACATGTTGAGTCTTCAAAGAAGTTTCATGGAGCATAATATTTATAAAATGATGTTGAAAACCCTAGTTTGACATATTCAATCGGTACAACTTTCTTTTGAGGAGTTTGTATTAACTTCGAAGATAGAAGTTTCGATTAGTACAGACCATGTAGACCAATGTGTTTGAGACGGCAAACCACAATGTGTGTGGATTAAGGCGTGGAGAGGAGACCTTAGATTATATATATAATATGTTCTAACATGTCCATACATTGTACCTAACTATTAGAATATCAATTTGCACTAACCATTCAATCATATTATTACTCAATCGAGATGTGCTTAGTTTAATACAGTTTGATCACAAACTGCACTTGGGCTATCAAAGGGAAAATTATCCAAAAAACCATAAACATATTACACTTTTATCAATTCAATCATAAACCTTATGATTTTACCAACTCAATCTTAAACATTTTCTCTTTTCGCCAATTCAGTCCATCCAATCAATTTTGATTGAAATTTGTTGATGTGGACGCCAACCGTCCTCATGGCATGGTCGGTGCTGATGTAGACAATTTTTTTTTTTTTTTTTAATATTTTCTCTATTTTTAACTTCTTCTTTTTTTGGCCCTCTTCTTCCTTTGTCTGATTGTCCAGTCTTCGGTGACTAACTAGAGGGTCGGCCTTGCCAACCTCGGGTAAGGCTTGTCCTTGCCAAATCAGACAAGATCAAGCCTTACCAGAAGTTGGCGAGGGTCACCCACATCAAAGGCCGTGAGGTTGACTTTGCCGGTCACGAATGAGGCTCGCCCCCACCAAATCCAACGAGGCCAACCCTCGTTGGGCTCTGGCTAAGGTGAGCCTCACCCAAGATCGGTGAGGTCACCCCTCACCAAATCCCGACAAGGCCGATCCTTGTCAATTGTTGAAGGCTAGATGACTGGCCAAAGAAAGAAGAGGGCAAACGATATATATAATAATTAAAAATTAGAGAAAACATATAAAAATTAATAATTTGTCCACATCAAATCGACCGTGCCACATAGGACAACCAACATCCACATTAGTAAATTCTAGTGAAAATTGGCCGAATGGACTCGATCAGCAATAAGCGAAAATGTTTAGGACTGAATTAATAAAATTGAAAAGTTTATGATTGAATTTGCAAAAGTATAATAAGTTTATGATTTTTTCAACGAGTTTCCCAGTTATCAAATATTGTCTCATATATTTTATTTGCTTTATAACAGCATTTTTCTTCTTTTGCAAAATAAAATATCATAACAATTAATGATTACCCACATTTATGAGAATCTCTAAAAATTTTGATAGAGGCTTCGAGGCAATTTCTTATTCTACAAAATATGCCCCATACGATATATAATTAATAATAATAATAAAAAAAAAGAATATAGAGTATTCACTATTTCTAGGGTTCGAGAGATTTAAATGATGTCAACTACTTTTACAACGAATCTGGACATGAAGTAGCTGGACAATGTACTGCAAAATATCGGTATCGACCCTCATCTCTGGACAAAGAAGAAGAGAAGTCATGCCCTATTGCAATATGACTTCAACCGAAGTTTTCAGGCTATTAAATGACCAGCCAGCCCACCAGTACCCTCTTGAATTATAAACTGAAATCCATGAGTTCATTAGTTGTTCTCAAGATGGCCAAAATAAGTATAATGATGCTCTTCCCCATTGGTTTTTTTCTTTCTTTTGTTTTTATTTTCCTGATAAGAACACAATAAAGAAGAATCACTCCACCTAAAAATGCAGCAAATTATGCTGGGGGAGCTCTGAATTCATGGAAAAACTGACCTCACAAGTTTAGAATTTGTCTTGGAGTGTGCACTATCGATTTGGAAAATGTTAGTGGTTTTTTTTTTTTTTTTTTTTTTTTGGGGGGGGGGGGAGAGTGTCCAAGTCCAATACATACCAACAGTGCCGTGTATTACACGATACTTAAGGCGGTGCTTCTCAATTAGATCATTGAGTTTTGGTTTCAATCAACCAATGCACTTACTTTTTTTTTTTAATGGACAGGGTGCCATTCACATGGCGTCCACCCTAGCGCTACATCAGTCCTAGCTAGAATTGAAAAAAAGAAATGGTGCGCGTGTGTCGGCCCTCCACGTACAATGGCAAAGGGTTGTCCTCCCTGAACGAACGGTGGCAAAGGGGCAACGCCAGCCTCTAGGACACCACGGGACTGTGTCATTCTTTTGTTTGCTACCATTGTGGAGGATGGTGATGGAGTACAAGATAACTGACGGTTTATAGAAAGACCTTAGCTAGATAATTATAATACATGAATTTATTTACTCCATACAAAGAAAAATAACATGAATTTATCAACTTTGGAAACTCTCATTACACTTGCCAAGAGTATAAGAATTTCTTGATTGGTCCTGATTTGATTGAGAGCAATTTTTGGAATCGCTTTGTTGTTGAGACATATTTTCTTCAAGAGTATAAGAATTTCTTGATTGGTCTTGACTTGATTGAGAGCAATTTTTGGAATTGCTTTGTTGTTGAGACATTTTTTTTATACGCCCTCACAAGAGAGAGGGTCCATCGATGATGCTAATCTTGTACCAAGAAATTGTTGTCATGCAAGAGGCTTTGTTAGTGTATCCGCAAGTTGATCACGAGTCATGTGACATACTCATAATAGATCTTTGTTAACCACATCACGAACAAAGTGATAATCAATGAAAATATGTTTCATCTTTGAGTGAAAATAGGATTAGTGCAACATATGTAGCACCAATGCCACCACAATAGATGCTACATGTGGTCGAAGAAGATCCTCCAAGTTATGTAGAAGAAATTGAATCCATGTGAGCTCAAAAGTTATTGCAGCAACAACATGATACTCGGCTTCAGTTGATCAACGAGCAATGGATCGTTGCTTTCAAGAGCACCATGGTATAGGATTCACCAGTATAAACTATGTAGGTGATTATAAACTTACAATCATCTAGATTGCCTACCCAATCAACATCAAAGAATGCATGAAACGATGGAAATGGACCATTTTGCAAGTGTAGGCCAAGATTTATAATTCCTTTGAGATAATGTAAAACACGTTTAATAGCACTCCAATGTAACTTTGTTAGATGACACAAACAAGGAGAGTTTATTAACGACAAAAGCAATACTAGGCCTTATGAATGCAAGACATCGAAGAGCACCGACAATCTTTAGATATTTAGTTGCCTCTATATAAGGTGACCCATTAACATGAGTGAGAGAGCTGCGGGTAGCCATTTGAGTGGTAACCTACTTGGCTCCTAACATGGTTGCTCAATCAAGAATATCCTTATATACTTGTTTTGTGCGAGAAGGGGACCATACTTTATGCATACCACCTCAACTCCCGAGAAGTACTATAGATCCCCTAAATTCTTTAATGAAAATTTACAAACAAGAGCTCTCACAAACTTTTGCAAAAAAATTGTATCACCTCCTATCAGGATCAGATCATTTGTATAAACCAAGAAATAAGCAATGATACCATTATATTTGTATATAAAGAGTGAACAATTTGATTTGAATTGGATGAATCCAAACAAGATGACAAAGGAATTAGGTTTCTTGATACCACAAGCAAGGGGCTTACTTAAGATCGTTAATAGTCTTTTTCAATCGACATATGTGATTACGACGTGACTGATTGACAAAACCGATAGTTGATGCATATAGACTTCCTCCGTAAGAGTGTCACATAAGAAGTCATTGTTGACATTTAATTATAGAAGGGGCTTGCCGTTTGATAAGGCTAGACAAAGGACAACCCATATTGCGGCAAGTTTAATAACCAAACTAAATATATGATCATAGTCAAGTCCTAGCCATTGGTGGAATCCCCTGATGACTATTCGTGCCTCTAACCAAGTTATGCTACCATGTATGTTTCGCTTGACTTGAAATATCCACTTGTAGCTAATGGTATTGTGATGAGACTCAAGTGGCACAAATTGCCATGCACCATTCGGAGAATTGCATTAGATTTTCCCAACATTGAAGCACGCCACTTTGGATTTTTGAAGGCCTAGGAAACACACATTGTTTCAAGTGAGGGAGGTCAATGATGTTTGGCAACTGAATGTATCTATTTGGGTTTGCAAATGCTATACTAAGAGCGAATAATCATTGAATGAGAACGTGAGGCCATTGATGGAATTGTGATGGAGGGACCAATGATATGTTTGAGTCCGTGGGAGGTACAAATGGAGCTTCAATAGCCAATGGCTGATTATGAATCTACATTGTGGGACATTAAATTGGTGTTATCCACCAAAGTTGTGAGGCCATTCAAATGTTGATCTAGTACTTCTCCAAACCATCAAACTTGAAATATCTTTTAACTCGGCATGATATGACTTAGTTGTCTGGCATTGGAAGAGGTGACCAAATTCTTCATTGAAAACTTAAAGCTACACAAGTACGTTGAGGTGGTAGAGACAGAGACCGACAAATAGTATGTTGGAGCGAGTTAGCATTTTTGGGGTACGGAAAATTAAACTCATCAAAGGCCACATGACATGAGACAAAAAATTCATTTTGTTGAGGACCGTAACACTTGTAAGTACTTTGATTGAGAAATTAACCAAGAAAAATATGAGGTCCCAATCGATATTCAAGTTTGTGCTTGCCACATATAGTTTAGGCTAAGGATAACACAGGTAATAAAATACTCAAAGTTTTAAGTAATTTGGACCGGAGTCAAAAAGAGCCTCAAAAGGAGATTGGAGTCTTAAGACCAGTGTAGGTAGACAATTTATCAAGAATGCAATGGCTTGATAGGTGTGGAACCAAAATGAGAATGAAAAAGACACTTGATGAAGCAATGTACGACTTGTTTCAAAGACACGCCTCTGGTGACGCTTCACAATCTCATTATGTTGAGGTGTGTGTGGAAGTGTTTCTAAATGTGTGAACCTATTAAACAAGAAAAACCCTTTTAGTTTTTTTGGGATATGTGCACTACAAGTCCTAAAATTTGTTACAAAAGTGCAATTAAGTCCTAAAATATACAAAAGTCTAATCAAGTTCTAAAAGTTATCAAATTGATACAATCAAATCCTTCAATTAACACCGTTAACTTGCCTAATGAAAAATCCCAAGGTGACATTTTTAAATTAATTTCTCTCTCCTATGTGACATTTCTTAATTGTTTTTATCTAAATCTTATTCAAATTAGAAAAAATGTAAATTTTTATTTTAAAAAAAGGCAGGCTAGAAGCTTACCGATGGGTGCTGTTGCCGCCACTATCACCACCCCCCATTGTCAAAGGGGCCAACGAGGGTGTCCAGTTCTCATCAACCCTAAGCGAGGGCTGACAACCCTCCCTTAGCTTAGGTGAGGGCGCCTAGATTTGTGTGACACAGTGCTTGCCTGAGCTTAGAGAGCATTACTAGCCCTAGGCGATAGCCGATGTAGCATAGATCTAGGTAGGCACCCACAATCTGGCCTTACTAACCATCTCCTGGGGCCAAGGAGGCCTCACCCAAGTGAGTGATGGTCGATGCCCTTAGGTGAGGGCCAACGTTGCCCAAATATGGGCATCCTTGCCCGATCTTAGTGAGGATTGCCAACCCTCACTTGGACCCAATAAGGCTTTGCTTGAGGCTAGCAAGGGCCACCCATGCTTGCCTAAGGCTGACGACCTCTACTGGCCCCTCTAGCGATGGGCAATGGCAGCAGCCCACTGACAAGGCCCTACCCTGCCTTTCTTCTTCTTCTTCTTTTCAATCTTGTTTTTTTTAAATAAAATTTTACAATGGTTTTTAATTTAATTTAAATAATATTTGAATAAGAAAATAATTAAAATGCCACATAGGAGAGAGAAATTAATTTAAAAATTGCACGTTAGTATTTTTCGTTAGACAAGTTAATGATGTTAACGGAAGGGTATGATTGGTTCAATTTGATAATTTTTAGAACTTGATTACATTCTTTGTAAATTTTAGAACTTAGTTGGGCTTATAGATATTAAGGCTTCCAATCCACATATCCCTAGCTTTTTATATTTGCAAAAAAGAAAAGGCTATGAAAACGAGTCATGGTGGCAAAATGGGTACATGACTCCTTTCCAACTCTACTTTAGTGGCCAAGTAGTACATAGACTGCTTAAAACTTTAAAAACATGTTGAAAAGAAGTTCAAAAAATAATATCCTAACCACCTGCGAATCTTAATGAGTTTGAAACGTTTGGAACAAACTCACTGTCAACCCATTTTAGTTACTAATTGAGTTGCCATTGAAAAAGGAATAATGACGAAAGAGAAAAAGGATTTAGAAAAGTTTGAAGACAGAGAAGGAGGGTGGAGAGAGAAGGGTCATCACAAATAGTTGCAGATCTCACATCGTGTCATCTAAGTTTGTAATAGTCATGCTAGTTACCTCTGCCGATGCTACTATGCTCTCTCTGGCTGTATAGAGGTGATCAACATCTTGGATAAAAGTAAGAATTAAGTCATGTAATCTATAATTTTCTATCTTGTCAAAAAAAAATCTATAACTTTCTATAATTTTCTTTAAAGAAAGTGCTTACATGGATTAGGCCCAATTGGACCAATACAATAGGCCCAGGAACAGAACGTCGGACTCTACATTTTCGATTCAACTTCTGATGGTCCACCAATGCAAGAACGAGTTGCCCCCCCGAAAACGCTACCTGATCAACCCCTACTCTCTAGCCACACATTATGGATTTCGCGCCGACGTGGCAACGGCCCATTGGCGGCAAAGATCAACCCACTCCAATTCCCAGAGGAGTCGGATAATCCCCCACAGAGGAAGGAGGAGAAAAAGATCCTCTCGCTTTAGCTGTCCTCAGTTGCCATCTTGTCTTTAACCAGAGTTTCTTAGGCAAGGAATCGGCGCAGGAAAGGGAAAAGGAAACCTCTCATGGCTACACTGAACATGGCAAGTTTTGTGCTGAGCCCAAGCATTGGCTCCAACGCAAGCTCCTCCACCGCTAGGAGCATTGCCTATTTCCCTAGGGACGGCAACAGCCGGTCCGCGAGGAGGCTCGTGGTGCGGGCCGCAGAGGGGGAGGCGGCGCCGCCGGCGGCCACCACCACGGAGGCTCCGGCCGAGGGCGAGGCCAAGCCCAAGGCTGCAAAGCCCCCTCCGATTGGACCCAAGAGGGGCACTAAGGTAATCGATTTGCTTCAAAGCTCTTATCATTTAAGTAGAATAGATTATGATGGATTATGTGGTATTACCATACTTCTGAAGCTTATCTTGTATGATTTTTCATCAATTAGCCATCTTGTCTAGTGATTGCTATTAATATATAGATTTAAATCTGTTAAATGACTGTTGTAGTTAGCAATATCTGAAGGAGAACATTGATTACACTGTGATCTGGAATTACTGCTTTTGAGTTTTTCTAAATTTATACTAATTGACTACCCTTGCTAGTTGCGGGAGTATAGACTTCACTTTGCTTAAAATATGACACGCGAAGTATTGCTCGGTCGAGAAAATATAATATTATTGTTTGTTTTATAATACGATATGATTCGCGTGCATTTGCGAGGATCATTACATATTGTTAAGTCAGCAAAAAGTTGAATATTGCGATGATTATCAGTCTAAGAACCGATGATAAACCCAATTAAAGTTCGATGTCATCATTAGTAGAGATGAAGTATGGTATTAATGGGTACCCAACAAAATCTACAAAAGTTGCATCTTCTGTAAAATTTCAGTTCTTGCATTGGGTTTATACTAAATTACTGCGGCATATAGTAAAGATGAGTCAGATCATAATTCCTTTCTTTCTTTTGTAGGTGAGGATCTTGAGGAGAGAGTCTTACTGGTTCAAGGATGTGGGATCTGTGGTCGCAGTTGATCAGGTCTCTCTCTCTCTCTCTCTCTCTGCGCTTCAAAACACAGAGATATCTTGGCAAAAACGTTTGATTTCTGATGCTCTTTGTTGTTCACTCATGGTGGGCAGGACCCTAAGACGAGGTACCCGGTGGTGGTCAGATTCCAGAAGGTCAACTACGCCAACGTATCGACCAACAACTACGCGTTGGATGAGATTGTTGAAGTCTAGATGATTGCTTTGTAAGACCCAGGATTTATATGATACCTTGTGTTTGTAATATCCTCTCCATTTCTCTTCCTCCACAGTCAATCTAATTCATCGATGAGTGCCTTATTAGATCGACGGCGCACACCTTCTTCCTTCAATCGATCAAGCTTTACTGCCATGGACAGGTCGAGGTCGATCCATTTCACGACCTTCCTTCTTTGTATCAAGAGAAAAACCCCTAATCATAACGTACGTGGTTGCAATAGCAGGATGATCATGGAAACGCGCATAAAAAAATAAAAATTACAGACAATGAGGAAAAGAGAGGATCAATGATAATGTCAATGTTAATATGACGCTCCTTTCAGTACCTTACTGTACACTTTACGCTAAAAAAGAACGTCATGCGAGGCGATTTTCCATCACTTTAGATTGGTTATGTGTGATACATACATGTTGAGCCTTCGTGCGTGCCTTTGAACTTTTACTTGCGCAAGACGATGAGTAAAGACAGAGCACCAAAGAAGAAAAGTCCTGCCATGTCTCGCGAACATCTACGGAAAGACTTTCTACCTATGAAGCAGCACAAACACAAGATATATGCTGGACAGGAGGAGAGAAAATAACCATAAAATCTACAATCCATTTCAAACCCACCATCAGAACATAGAATGGGTTGCGGCCAGGCCCTTGCAAAACTATGTGAAAAAGGCTGAAAGCTCACAAAGGACATTGAAAGAGCCCAAAAAAGGCAAATAGAGCCTCAAAGGACCTTTCAATGCTTATTTAAAGAAAACACAAAACAGACCACTTTCACTCCTATCCTAGTTTCCTAGTCCTTATATCACCCCATCAAAGGGCGGAAAAAAAGAAATAAAAGATAAATAAAAAAACGTAAAACCCAACTAGTTTATACAACCTAAAGGGGTTCTCATTTTAAAAAGGAAAAAAGGAAAGAAAAATATTCCTAAAGAACCAAAATTACCATGGTTCTTAGCTTTGCTTCTTCTTCCTCCTCCTGCACTCCTCTATCAACCAAAACCCAAATTTTCTTTTGGAGAGATAGTGAACCACACATCAAGCATACAAATTCCATGGAACTTGCAAGCCCTCCCAATCTGTAGTCTCTTGCCCACCGTTCAGCAACCACAGCTCCTCGTGACTACCAAACCCTAGATCACTCATCTCAAGATAATCACTCCCAAATGAGAACTCTGGCCAGCACTTGTAATCGCCTTGATCTTCATTCACCATGTCAGGCACCACCAAATCCTCCCCTGGCCAAGCCACATAATTGTAATTAGCATCTCCCGTCGTATCGGTAGTAGTGTCATCCCTCATGATAAAAGGGTCGCGACTATTAACATCAACTGCTTCGCTCTTCGCTGCCTGCTCGCATATACAACTATTGCTGGAACCAGCCGACGAGAAGTTGCTGCTATTGTCATTGCTGTCAATCGGTGTCGCGACGGTGGTCATTGTTGCGGGCAAGTTGAGCCTCGCGGAGGGCCCGTAGAGCTTCCTCGCAGCCTTGTCGTAGGCTAGGGCCGCCTCGAGGGAGGTGTTGAAGGTGCCGAGCCAGAGCCTCGCGCCACGGTTCGGCTCGCGGATCTCGGCCACCCACTTGCCCCACGTCCGCTGCCGGACGCCCCGGTAGGTGCAGAGCGCGTTCTCGGGGCCGCCCTTGCCCCTCATGCAGCCCTTCCTCGAGCGGCCCATGGAGGGCTTCTTGGTTTTGACAGCTTCTTTCTTCATCCCAGCTGGTACTTGCGCTTGATGTAATTGGTCCATGGTTTGCATAAAATCTAGGGAAGTGGCTTTGGGGGACCCCGTGTGATGGAAGGGAGGCTTTGATTCTTGTTCTTCTCGAAATGCCAAATTAGCGGGTTCAGTGGATACACGCAGGAAATGACAGAGACCCTTTTATAAGATGGATATATACAGGAAATACAGTCTTGTGCAGGGTAGGAAATTGAAAAATCATGTATTGATGAAACGGATTTGTTTGTCGAAATTAAAGACTACACACGTGTTCCTGGTTAAACTCTATTCCTGTGATGGTGTTCTTTATACTGTCAATGTAAAACCCGTGAAAGAATTATAATCTTTTCTTCTATTTAATTGAGCAGGAGGATGCCTGACACTCGGAGAGAGAGAGAGATAGAGAGGGCGGCCTGAGTTGACAGGTGGAAGGCGCGACGCTTGCGGCGTTGACAGAGAGACAAAAGCCCGAAGCACAGGTGTCGACGAGATCAGACTCGCGGAGGAGCTTCGTCCTCAAGTATGGGAGAGCAGGGGCCAGATCCAGCCACGTGCGCGCTGGGCGTTGCGTCGAAGCATGGGCCCTTAGCAGCGCCACGTTGCGTCCGGGATGCATGGCGTAGCCCCCCAGAACGCCACCGTCTCTCCTCGTCGCGATGAGGACGAACCCAGCGCGTCACGAGAGCATGTCTCGCGTATCGTCCGACAACGTGATAATTAAAGGGCATCGAAGCCCCTGCCCTCGTTCCGGTTGTTGTTGTCCGCACGTCGTGTCGAGACGAACTGATAGGTTTTTACGTTTTCGAGGAGCACGTCCCGTTCACAGAAAGGGAAAAATAAAAGATAATGAGAAGAACAGCCACTGCGACGGGGGAGGAAAGCCGTCGCAGACGCCTGACTACTGTTTTGATGAGAGTAAAACAAGTTGAGGGCATATATGACTCGACCTAGATGCAGACCGGTCAAGATGGGTCATCATTTTTTAACCATATATGTGTTAAACATTTTAGTTATATTTAGGAAATAGATTATTAATGGATTTAAACACAATGTAAGTGTTAAATGGGTCATGAATAGGTTTACAATTTATTTAAATCCAAATCAGCATCTATGACTCACTCTTCATTCTCTTTCGCTTTCACTTGATCTTGCATTTGTTCACTTAATTTTTTTTTGTAGATTTGATTAAATATGGAAGTGTTTTAATAATATGGGTTAAGTTGGATATAAATGAAAAAATGTGCATTATGAACAAATTGTGTCATAAATAGATAGATTCATCAAAATAAATCATAAACTTATTTCTAAACCTATATAATAATTAAATTGGTTATAAATGAATTAGTTATATTCAGTAAATGAGTTATAAATGAATTTAGACACAAAATGAGTGTCAAATGCATCATAAATAGGTGTGCAACTTACGTAGACCCAACTTATTTATATGATTCTCTCATCTTTACATAATTTCATACTCATTCAACTTTCACCTCAATTTAATTATGATTTTTTATAAATTAGATAATATATAAGTATTTTAATGATATGGATCCGATTGAGTATGTGTTACTAAATTTATATTGCGTAAAAATTAATCAAATCGGGTTAAATTAATTTATTTAGATCAAATCATTTATGATTCGACCCGACTACTCATTTGACAAGAATTTATACTCAACGTTGGCACTGCAAAGAGTCCTTTTGCTAGCTTGTATATACACGACGACGTATTCTAATGAGACGGCCTCTGTAATGTTGGCGGTACAGGACACACCACTTCCTGTCGAATAGCTTTCATGTTCATTATTGAGTGTAGACCCTATGACAACGTGGCCGTCGTTAAAATGCGTTTTGAATAGGGGTGACTTCGCACTAACGATTTCATCTGTCCGAAGAGATAAGGCCGATGCTAATGGATTTCTGTCCAGCGGTACATTCGTACACAAATTCCGACGTTAGATTCGCTACGAAAAGGGGGCTTCTGTCGGTCAAGCTGATGCGTCGCCAGAACTTGATACGGCTCAGCTTTTCCAATGGGGAAATATATGAGGTGTTTAATAAGCATTTTTAGAAATCTATTGATCAAAAGAGTGAAAGCCAAAAGTAAATAGGAACCTGCAAGTCCATATTCACTATTCATCTTCCACAATTTGCACCGAAAAGCTACCGGAGTCTAACGATGATGTCGCCTAAGAGGTCGTGTTTCCGTAGCAACAGCTACATTAGGGTCACGTGTCCCTTGGCTACTACCGTTTGGGGGCGAGGCAACTTGAGGTTGCCCTAGCCTTAGGCAATGTCGCCTGGGTTGCAATCTCATGTGATGTCAATTGGGTTGACGACTTTAAGCCACCTTGCCTCAAGTCAAAGGACCTCAGGCTCCACCAAACTTAATTTTGATTGAAAAAAGCTCTTTGTAAATAAAAGTTTTACCAAACAGTATTTAAGTCAAAATTATTTTTCAATGGTCAAATTTACCATACATAGAGCATTTCATAAAACCCTTTTTATCCAAAATATTTACATTTTTCCAATGTCATTTTCCCAAAACCGAGATGGGCCGTACATACCATGTAGCGAGGGCTTTTTAGCGACAAAACCCTTTGTCGAGAAAACTTCTAGCGACGCTGCCCAGGGTAGGAGATCGCGCAAATCGTTGGCAAGAGTTTTGTATTAGCGACCGAGATCTCCTATTAAATTAGGCCCGAGAGATCGAGAAGGTTTTCTGGACTTGGGCCTGAAGTTCCCTAATATAATATTTGAAATCTGAATTTGAACTCAACGTGCGCAAACGCAATTTTGATTTCATTGGGAAATTGAGCTATTGTTTAACTAGCCTCGGCAAATTCGTTCAAATCTTGCACCGAAATGTCTCCAATTGAATCGCTTTATTCATTATAGTATGACAAAGGAAGATCCTGGAAAGCCCAGCACAGCATGTAATACCCAAATTTAACTTGAGTTAGAAAGGTATAGCGGAAGCAAATATCCCGGGGATGAACCTCAAGCCTATAATCTGGCATTTTGTGTGATCATTTCTCTTAATTCGATTTTCGCTTCGGGAAACTGTTCTAATTGTAAACTGGATAAGGTCAAATAGTAGAGAAGAATGACATAAGGACTGTAGCATCACATAGAATCAATTTTAGTGCTATAAATTGAATAGTGGAATGCCTAAAGGGAAATGTACAAAAAGTTCTAAATATTTTTTTCATATTTTGCCTATTAAGTCCATTCGATTCATTTAGGTCGGAAATGGTTAACATGGATGCCAATGGTTTTATGTGGCATAGCTAGTACCAATGTATACTTCTTCTTCTTTTTTTTATAAATAATTTTTAGGATTTTTTGGAATTTTTTAAATAATTTTTTTAGTAATTTTTAGTTTTTTTCTCTTTGACATTTGAGGTTTTCTTTATGGTATCCTTTGGTTCAGAACAATAATTTTTGCTCTGCTTTTCACCTCATGGCAGGATACCAAGTTCGGCGAGTTGTGGTGGGGGACACAGTGCATCATCAAGAGCATGACGATTAGAATGTGGCAGAAGAAGTTGTTTCAGCATGTGGAAATAACGACTCCTCTGATGCCTAGGATCGCGTTCATTTGGATGATACATCTGAAATGGATCTTTCGGTAGATGGTCATCCTCTTGTTAAGGTCAGAGCTAAGTTACTTGCAGTTCATGATTGTCTGCTGATATACAGCCTTTCTGATATCCAACCAAGCAAAGAAACCTCCCTGGCAACGAACATCGGTGACAGTGTTACACACCCACCCCATAACACAGACTTGGTAAAAGCTGCATAATGGCAATCTCTGGCCTGGGAGACAGTGGCGTAGTTACCATGGGACCCCTCAGACCACAAGTTTTTACATTGGTGAAGTGTTTTTGGCTAAAGATTGAACACTCTAAGGATGTAAGGCATCGGGTTCCTGCTGTTCCGCTGGACTTTCAGAAACACGTTTAGGGATGGTTGCGTGATCCAGTCAGAGAATGGCCCTTGGAGCTCGAGTGGACTTAGGAGAACTGAAGTTACGTCGAAAATTAAACCGTGTGATGATGTCTCGTATTTACTTTTCCGCAATAGAGAATTGTTGATAATAGCGGGAGAAAGATACTTCTAAAGAGAACTTGGCAGGGGACAATAAGGGTAAAGTTTCTTCTATACTTCTGGATTTTCTCTAGCATTTGTTTGTTTCGTTTCTGAGCCTCACTCAAACAAATGTCTCCCGCAGGACTTTATCAGCTTGACAGAGCGTGCACAGTGTCAAGTAAATTTCTCATTACTTGTTAATACTTCCCCTCTCAAGGTCTTCCTCACTTCCCACAACATATCCTGTTTAAGAGCAGATTCTGTACATTTGGCTACACACTAATCCAGTTTATGTCATGGAGAATTCTCTATAACAAGTATGACAAGAGGTTACAGGCGGGTTTTCAGAAACCGATGACCTATGAATTGGCTGTTCTGCCTTTTCCTATTATTTTCTGCCCCAATCTTTCTCAAATGTCTTGTTAGATGGATATAGAAGTTCTGAGGTTGTTCTCTCTCGGCAACATTGCTTTCTGCTGCCGCAGGGAGATGCTAGGATACAGTGATTATCGTGTGCCACTGGCCGAGTTTGAATTAGATAAAATTACCAAATTCAAGCCTCTCAGGGTAGTTGAAGGGAAGGACTTTGTCAATGGAAACGAAGACAATAATCCATTAAATTCTGTGACCCTGTCTAGTGAGAATAGTGCGAATGCTCAAGTGAACGGTGGTGAAGCTAGCATCTCTGACAGAGATGAAATTAATGTGGCTCTAAAGCTGGGTTTCACGCTTCAATCATCTTCCTATGCAACAAGGGCCTGAGAGCTGCTGAAGACATCAACTTCTGTGAGTTTGCCACTAACAGTTCTTCGTTCTCTTTTGGGTTACTCAAAGAAGACTCACTAAAGGCGAAATAAGGTGCAATCCCTATCCCCCAGAGATCATGCAGAGACCCAAAGAAACAAGAAAAGTGTGCAAAGTGAAAATAGACAAAATTCAGGACAGGAGTACAGTAAAGTAATAAAATCAGAGTCACCTCCAGCATCTTGAGAAAGCATTAGTATCTACTTGAGTTTTGGAAAAGTTGCCTCCATATTTTAATGGGGTTAGAAGTGAGCCCATTTGATAAGAAGAAACAAGAACAGTACACACATATTTAGGCCCGTTCATCAAGATCCTGTCTTGATTTCAGAGTAAAACCTGTCTGAGTTCAACATTTACTAATACGGGTCGTCTTTCATGGAAGCTTAGGTGAGGCTACCGGGCTGCTTTATTAGATAGGCTTTTGCTACTGGCAGGAAAACCAGGCAGTTTATTAGCTGTTCTAATGGGCTTCTCTCATCCCCACAAACATCCACATGAGCTAACGTGTAGGATCAATTGCTCAGAGAGCGTCTGCTTCTCTCCGACATTTAATTTAGTGTTGAAATTTGATGGTTGAATCTTGCAATGCAATAGTCGGACGGTCTTGCCAGAGGCTTCAAATTGTTCATGCTTACCAACTGAAACTTGGGTCATTTTGCATTTGCAGGTTGCCTTCTACCAAACATTAAACCAGCAAACAGTTTCATTATGAATTTTAGTGTCGCAAATCCAACCGACAAAACATAATTTAACCACAATTTGCAAAATTCCTCACATCTCATAGTGGGGCATATATTTTCACCAGCTTGCTTCCCGGGGACGGCAGCCGTTGCTCCAATCCCTCCAATTGCTCTAGCAGATTCATAAGGTCCCATTTATCTCACTAAAAATAAATAATTTAAAAAAAAATTCCAAAAATTATCGTTTGTATCACTTAAAATAATTTGCCAATAAATAATATATTCATTATCGATAACAATTTATTTCTAAATTATTTCATGGACGATAAAAATATATTTTTAATTTATTAATTTTTTGTAATTAATTCAAGCAATCATTTTTTAAAATAATTTTTAAATTATTTATTTTTCTTGAAATAAATACATCCTAAATGAGTACCTTTGAAGGACTCAGACAACCTCACGAAGAATTCTAATATGGAAAATAACTCACCTTCAGTTTTGGTTAAACTATCAACTCTTGCATGCACCTTATCAAAGGCAATGAAAAGATACTCGTATAACCCATTTAATTAGCCGACAAAAAAAAATTCCATATTATTAAGTCAAAATGATTTTTCGGTTCTTAAAAAGTTCCTTCCACAACATCTCTAATAGGGGAGAAAGTACCCAGAAAAAGAGTCATAAATCTTGTGTTAATTCGATTTTAAAATTTTCAATTATATCGATTTAATCTAAAAAAAAAATTGCATTTCATCAATTGAATCAATTCGACTAATTACAATTTCCCTTCTAATTATCGTACAAATCTGATTCCATCTCCATCCTCTCTCTCTCTTTCTGTTCATCTTTCTCTCCCCAACAGCACACACGATTTCGCGGGTAAAGCTCACATAAGGGCGAAAGTTGCAAAGAACCAACGCTGAAATCGAAGGCGTCCGAGATACCGGCAGTGGTTGCGGCACCATGTCGATTAACCTGCGATTCAAAAAGACTACAAAAGCTCGCTGCCGTCCGAGCAGGCAACGTTAATGCCGATGGGTGGCCACTGGCCAGCGTCATTCACAACCTAACCCTTCTAAAAAATCGGCAAGTTCAGAAGCGCGATCTAACGAGTGACGTCGTCCGATCTCCGCCAGTTCAGTACTCTCAAATGATGCGTTCAAGACCCGTCGCTGCTGAACAAGCACCTTACCACGCTGCTTTAATGCAGAAAAAATCTGACTATTGAATGGCCGATGCAAATGCAAATCACGACTCCCGTCGTGGTGTCCGCAACTTTCTCATCAACAAGCAAGAAAACTGTCTCGTCACACATAGCAATGGCTTTCTTTTCACAGCAACATCTTTAGAAAGCTGATCGAAAAGAGTTTTTATACAAAAGAAGGAGAAAAGTCAACCCCCCTTTCTTTCTCCTTTAGACAGATCTATCACTACAGAGACAAACCCCACTGGCACTTATTGCCTATTTCAAATATCATACACATCACTAGCAAATCACACGCACCAATGTAGGCATCCTTTCGTCTCTCTTTCCCATCTCACTTTAACCTTCAAAAGAGATAAGAAACCCCGAGAAGCAAGAGAAGCTGTAAGTCTCTTCTTGAGTAGACAAACCCCGGACCCATGATCAAAAAGTTAGATCGCATCAGACGGCTGGGGAATTCTCGTAGGAAGTGGGGCTCGCGCCGGTGGGCTCCACTCTCCTCATCATGACCCCGGAGGGCTTCATCGACAGGTCGTCCTCGTCGTGGTACGCGTACGCAAACCCGCCGTGCCTCGTCATGTCCATCCCTTGCATCTCGTCCTCGCTGGAGATCCTCAGCAGCTTGAGCTTGTGCAGCCCGTAGAAGAGCGGTCCCATCGTCGCCGAGACCCACCCGCAGATCACCAGGATCTGCACGACCTGCGCCGCCAGCAGCCGCCCGCCGCCGCCCATGAAGAGCCCGTGCGGCCTCCCCCCCGGCCCGCCGTACACCTCGTCCACGTAGACCCCCTTCGCGAAGAGGCCCGTGAAGAGCAGCCCCCACGCGCCGCACCCGCCGTGGAGCTGCGCCGCCTCCAGCGGGTCGTCGTAGTTGCACTTCTCCGCGAGCTTGTTGCACCCGATGAGGACCCACGCGGCCACGAACCCGCACACGATCGCGGCCCATGGGTCGACCACGGAGCAGCCCGAGGTGATGGCGGCGAACCCGCCCAGCAGGCCGTTGCACACGTCGGTGACGTTCCAGTGGCCCGCCAGCAGCCGCTTGCCGAACAGGGTGGTCAGGGCCGCGGTGCACCCGGCCAGCGTGGTCGTGACGGCCGTCCTCCCAACGGCGCTCCATTGGCCGTAATAGCTCCCGCTCGTGCCGTAGGCCTTCAGTATGGTGAGGAACGAGCCGGGGTTGAACCCGTACCACCCGAACCACAAGAGGAACGACCCGAGGACCACGAGCGACGCGCTGTGGCCGCGCAAGGCCACGGACCGCCCGGCCCGGTCGAACCGGCCGATGCGCGGGCCCTCGATGAGGGCCCCCCAGAGGCCCGCAATGCCGCCGACCATGTGGACGACTCCCGACCCGGCAAAGTCGATGGCGCCCGACCCGAAGAGTAAGTCTTTGGACCGGGTCGGGCTGGCCCACCCGTCACCGGACCAGAACCAGTGAGAGACGATGGGATAGACGAAGCCGGTCAAGAAGGAGGAGTAGATGAGATAGGCGACGAACTGAGTCCGCTCGGCTATCGAGCCGCTCGTGATGCCGGCGGCGGCGATGGCGAAGGCCCACTGGTAGAGGAAGAAGCTGTAGTCGCCCGCCGGCGAGGGGTACTCCTTCAGGCCGAAGAAGTGGCGGCCCACGAAGCCGTTGGAGGGCGAGCCGAAGGCGAAGGCGAAGCCGAAGAGGTAGTAAAAGAGGCCGCCGGCCGCGGCATCGAGGACGTTGGTGAGCATGATGTTCATGGTGTTCTTGGCGCGGACGGAGCCGGCGCAGAGCATGGCGAAGCCGAGCTGCATGGCGAACACGAGGTAGGCCGAGAAGAGGAGGTACGTGTTGTTGATCGCGTAGGAGGTGTCGCTGAACTGGTCGGAGATGGCGGAGAAGCGGCTGCAGAGGAAGGCGGCCATGGCCGTGGAGTTGGCGCCGCCCCCGAGGAGCGGGGCGAGGTCGGAGGCGGCACAGGAGACAGTGGACGCCATGGATGAGGAGTGTTGAAGCCTGCAAAGTTGTTGTGAATGTGTGACAGAGGGAGATGAGAGAGTGGGGGAAGATGATGAATGGCGGAGGGGTTTATATATTGGCGGAGAAGGGGGACTGATAGGGAGGCAAAGTCTGCATTACGTTTTTTTTTTATAAATGAATTAATTTAATGCCCTCTTGCTCTATAGTCTTTCATAATTCAAAATAATAATAATAATAATAATAATAATAATAATAATAACAGTCGAGGGTTGGAATTGAAGAGAATATTCATGTATTGATTCACTTAAAAGTCAAAATTAGAGCCAGATAATGACCTAATAAATTATTACAACAGGGCTAAAAAAAATATTTCCTGGAGATAAGTTGATAATTTCGATTTTAGTTATTGCACTACTCAAATGATCTGAACTGTACATACAATTCCATGGAGTTCGGTTTCATTTCGAAATATTGAAAAGAAAGAGACATCTTTGGTAAGAAGCAAGTAAGAAAGCTATCGATGAATCTGGGCGTGGTCCAATTGAATTAATTGTCTTTTGAGTATATTCAATAACTATTTTAATCCACTTGTGGCTATACTAATGTAGGCAAGCATTAAGGTCAAACAAGATGACGCGATCATCAATATGACAAAATTCCTATTCTAAATTAGAAAAAAAAAAAAAGCAACAGCCACCAATTTTCGGATATTTAAATTAAGAATTGAATCCGGTTGAGTAACTAGTTGCATTATTACAGCATAACAGGACGTGTGAATACGTTTGGTATTACCTTGGTGATTCGTGCATTATTTGATTGCATGATAGCCAAAGTATCATATCACGCCGGTCAGTCCATTTTTTTGGAGTTTTCTTGGGCTGTATAAACTGGGGGAATCTTTCGAACTTATCAACCAGCTTAGATTTAATTTCATAATTTATAAAGGATCGAAGATTTGGCAATAAAAGAGCGCACATGATCTTGATTAAACCATTTGTTCAATTAAAGGAATTACTAATTATTCTATAAGAAAATGAAATGCTTGTTTCATATGAAGATTGCCCTAACATGCAAGTGCTCACACAAGTGTCTCAAGCATTTTTCAATTGTTGTAAATGGGAACAATGTATTCATTAACCATCAATAAATATCAAGACATTTTTAGGTGTGCTTACATGGTGAAGAAATCTGCTTTAGCAATCTGTGCGAATTTTGTGCATGTTATTTACCCATGTGTAAGCTATACTTTGGAATAATGAACGATTATTGGAATCTATTTAATCACGTATAAGTGACACATTATTCTACTACTCCGCACACGAAAGATATGGATTCTCTTGCTACACTAATAGATTTCAGTTTAGTATCAGTAAGTGCTGAAATTCATCAGTAAACAATAACTGTCTGAAAAATAACTGTCTTTCTTTGGAGATAAATTGTTGGTAACTCTCCTACCAAAAAAAAAAAAATTGTTGGTAACTTACAAACACTTTCACGAAATATAAAAGGAAATGAGATCAATAGAGATTTGTGTGTACACATTTTGATTTTATTTACTGCACCGATCCAATGATTTGAACCGTACATATAAAACCATGGAGTTCAGTTTCATTTCAAAATATCGAAAAGAATGAGATGTATTTGGTAAGGAGTTAGTACGAAAGCTACTAATGAATCTAGGTGTGGTCCAACGAAATCAACGCCCTTCGAGTATATTCTATAACTATTTAAATCCACTTCTGGCTTTACTAATGTAGGCAAGCATTTAGGTCAAACATGATGACGCGATCATCAATATGACAAAATTTCTATTCTAAATTAGAAAAGAAGCAACGGCCACCAATTTTCGGATATTCTGATTAATAATTAAATCCGGTTAAGTAACTAGTTGCGTTATTTAAAATATAAGATGACATGTAAGTACGTATGATTACTATCTTGGTAATTCCTACATTATTTGATTGCATGATAGCCAAGTTATCATATCAAGCCGGTCAGTCCCTTTTTTCGGAGTTCTCTTGGGCTGCGGAAACTGTGGGAATCTTTCGAACTTATCAACATAGGGTAGATTTAATTTCATTATTTAGATGGCGTACGATCGAAAATTTAGCAATAAAAGAACGCACATGATCTTGATTAAACCATTCGGTCAATTAATGGAGTTACTAATTATTCTATAAGAAAACGGAATGCTTTTTTGATATGAAGATACCCTACCATGCATGTGCTCACATAGATGTTTCAAGCATTTTTCAATCGTTATAAATGGGAACAATGTATTCATTAACCACTGATAAATATCGAGACATTTTTAGGAGTGCCTGCACGGTAAAGAAATCTACTCTAGAGATTCGCCCTAATTTTATGCACATTATTTATCCACACGTAAGCTATACTTTGGAATAATAAACAATTATCATGATCTATTTAATCACGTATAAGTGACGCATAATTCTACTGCCTTGCACGCAAAGGATATGGATTGTGTTGCCACATTGATAACTTTTAGTTTAGGATCAGTAAGTGATGAAAGTTATTAGTAACGAAAAACAGTAATTCGTGTCTTTCTTTTAAGATAAACAATAGGTATATATCACGAAAAACCTCAAATTGATACACTTATAATAAATTTACTTCAAACTAATTTTTTGACTACCAAAAACTCCAAACTTATACATTTTTGACAAATCTACCCCAAAATGATATATTTGTAAAATTTTTATTATATATTAGTTTCTATTAAATTTTACTGTCAAATTACTAAATTAGATAACATATGACAGTTAATTGGTATATCGATTTAAGATTTTACTCTTAATTTGTCACAGTTGTACCAATTTAGAGTTTTTGTGTATTAATTCAATTTTATGGATGATATATTTGTCACAAATGTACTAATTTGAAGTTTTTGACAATCAAAAAATTAGTTTGTGGTAAATTTATAGCAAGTAATTAGTTTGGGGGTTTTTTGTGGTCATTTGGGGTAAATTTGTCACAAGCAAATTATTATGGGGTTTTCGTGATCAAAAAAATAATTTGAAATAAATTTATCACAAATGTACCGGTTTAAGATTTTTCGTGGTATTAATCCATAAATTATTGGTTTTTTTTTTTTGGTCAGTAAATTATTGGTAATTTACAAACACTTCTACAAAATTAAAAGGAAATGAGATCAGCCTAACCTAGAGATTGGTGTGTAAGTGTTTCCTTTGTCTTTTTATAATCTGATCTATTAAGCCGATTAGAGAAACCGAAGAACATGCCGACAACAAAGTCTATATTAATCAATATCTAATCAGAAGAAAATTACAGACTAAGAGAAAAAAAAAATTAGAAGGAAATTCAGATCAGACTTCTGAGGTGATGCGGGCATGATCCACTCCTGCAGAATTTTCACTTTCGATTTTTCTTTTTCAAACGATAATTATTTGTTTATCACTCCAAATCTGATCCAATTTGCAGGTTTACTTATCATTGAGTAGCTCTCAATATTCCTGAATCTCTGATTAGTCAACTGATATAGCAGATTAAAGAAGAGGTTGATCGCTTCTCTGCTGACAGCTAGAAGAAAACAAGAACCTAAATCCTAACGCAGCAAGGTATTTTCTGGAAATGGCAAAGATCGTTGTTTCTTTTCTGGATTATCACGGCACGTCAAGATTAAAGAACATGGATCTGTTCTTGAATCAGAACGATTTCTGTTGCGACTCGCTGTTGGTTTTCGGAAAGATCTGTTTCTTTTTATTATTTATTTATGTTAGTTTTGTATGTGTAAGTGAGAGGCATTATACATTATGGTCGACAATTATGAAAAATTTCAAACATAAACTAAAATTTTTTAAGATCTCTAATAATAAGAACGACTGCGGACTAAGCTTCTACTGCACCCAGCACGAAGTTTTTTTCTTTCTCTATTAAAAAAGAAAAATGGGATTTTTTTTTTTTTTTTTTTTTCATTTTTACATCTCTCTAACACATGAAAAAGCTCTACATGTATTACAAATGTGCAATTATCGCATCTAATTATGTCGTATTATGCACGTATCGATTTATATGTTTGACGTCTATTGTTTCCAGAAAATAAAGATTTCATAAGTACCCATTTCATATGGAAGCTGTATATCCACGCGTTTATGTTTTCTATGGCGATGGGATCTCTTTTAAAAACACATGACGCAATGAATTTGCTTCAAGAAGGGTTCATTAAAAGCAGCACTGCTTGTAGGGTTCTCCTCTAAGGTTTTCTTAATGACACGTCCATTATTTCAGGCGAGGAAGGCCCAGGTGTATCCGCCCAAGGGCAAGGAATAGATTCCAATTGCATTAAGCAAGAGGGGACCACAGTTAACCACAGTTTTCATCACAGACAATGTACAGACATTAGGTTAGAATCTACCTAATTAATAATTAATTACGTAGATAGTCAGTCCAGGACTTCAAGCAGGAGAACAAGCGTGCGAGGATGACGATGACACGCACCAAAAAATCAAGAATCAAAGCTTAACAAGTGCCTCTTCAACCACCAACAGATTGATAAACACATCAAGAGCCAAAGCCTCTTCTTCGATGCTAAGAATTATTAATTCGAAACCCTAATTTCATTGGTTATGTTCTGTGGGGACTGCGTCTTATGTGGAAAGATTTGAAAAACGGGGAGGGACATGAAGACCAAGGAACATGCGTGTGCCCTAGAAAAAATATAAATTTTTTGGACCCCACCGTATTATTTGTGACTGCAAAGATTGGCTTAAATCAATGGGCCAATTTGCATTAATTTGGATAAAGGATGAGGCGTAAGTTACAGTTGACCGGCCGAAGGGGTATGGAAAAGTCAACGACTCAGCCTGTGCAAAGAATCCACAATGCTGAACTGGATCTACACATTTGCATCTCACGGACACAACTAACATGAATATTCTCTCTCTCTCTCTCTCTCTCTCTCTCTCTCTCTCTCTCTAGCAATATACATACATATATGTTCTTATATACGACTAATTGTTTAAAAATGCAAAAAGTTGCGGTTCAACATTTGTTAGTATATTCGGCTAATGATAGAGCCGGTTTAGAGTTAAATCCTAGATACTTCCCTTTCATCCATTTATAATCTTT
Organism: Eucalyptus albens; assembly: GCA_014182695.1. Lineage (NCBI taxonomy): Eukaryota > Viridiplantae > Streptophyta > Magnoliopsida > Myrtales > Myrtaceae > Eucalyptus > Eucalyptus albens. The sequence continues at coordinate 47,408,491 of CM024647.1, read as the reverse complement.
TGTACTCGACCTTATATTTGAGCTTCAACCAAAATAGGAGAGAGAGAGAGAGAGAGAGAGTTATTTACACAATCAAGATGTTAGGATTCACATAGCCAAGTCCCACATCGGAAAATTAGTATGATGTTAAATAAATATATTCTAGTTGATCCATAACTCATAAACTTAAACTTTTGAGTGAAAGTGAGTCCAATTGGATGTGTTGATAAGTTTGGACTGGAGTTCCCTCTTGACAATTTTTATAAGTGAAAGTATTTGACTTTTGTTGCCGGCTAGCAGCCGCCTTCACTCACCAATGATGAGGGTTATCCCTTGCCTACATTTCCTCGCTTTTTTTTTTTTTTTTTTTTTGTATTTTAAAATTAGCTTATTGTTTAATATACTATAAATCAAATTTTGATTAGATCAACGTCATTTTAGCCACATCAACATCACGTAAGATAGAGAAGATAATAATAATAATAATAAAAGCCATGTCAATATTTCGGAGTTAACGAAAGAACTTGATTGCCCTAATTTAACAAATTTTACAACTTAATTGCATTTTTTGAAAATTTTAGAATTTAATTACGCTTTGCTGATAAGTTTTAGAATATAGTTATCACACCTCTTATAAAGGGGTTGACACCCATCGTGATCGAGACATTACAATCGGTAATGATATTATCCGATGTATTGAAGATATTACTTGATCTTTTGTTATCCTTCGTCCGTATAAGTATAGGGTACGATTTACCGAAAAAAGGAAATAATTATTTATCCATTAGAACGACATTGGAAAGGTTATTGTTAACCTAATGCCGATAACGATGGAGTTGAAAAAACCTGCCGGCTTGTTTCGTCAAGTCTAGCTTGGCCTTTTGGTTTTCTTTCTAATATTACAATAAACAAACATGTAAATTCACAATGATCCTGAAACTTGCGACGCTGCGAACTGTTTAAGGATTTTGGGGGCACTGGTTACGTGATGAATGACGTTTCAAGAGAAGGACATCTTTGTTTTTGTCGTTTTGGTTTTCTATGTTCTCACTTCGCACCAGTTTTCCTGCTTTTCTAATTGCAGAATTTTACGAATTGCATTTGATTTTTGAATTCAGGGTCGTTCGTTTCGATGGAAATTGCTTTTCCGATTGGAGAAAAAAATGCTTTTGTGAACGAAATTAATAGAGAAATACGATTTCTATGTTTTTTCTTCCTTCAATGTGTGCAGATGACAAAATCGTGGTGCTTTGTAAGTTTTCGACTAGAGTCTGCGGATTGAGATATTGAGATGAAATGTTAGGTCTCAGCTGAAGCCGCCAAGGACCAAGCAAAACAGTTAGATTGCCGACCGTGACACATAGGGCTTCCTTTGATGACTGAATCACCATGTCAGCAATTTTAGGTGACACTTGGCAGGGAGAATTTGATTGCATTTCACACGATGGTTTAGTACTACATTAAATTTAAGATATAATTGGAATTTGTATAGCACATTTAAGAATACGCTTGTTTGACTAAAAATTTCATGATAAAGCAAAATATTTTCCACGAAATTACATTTATTTGATTTTTAAAAAAAATTATTTTCTTCTTGTCAGAAGTGAAAGTTATTTTCCATCAATCTAAGTTTGTTTAGTTTATCCATATAAAATATTTTCCATATTGGTTAGTTTTCCACCATCTAAATACTGAAAAGTCAGAAAACAATTTTCCCGAAAATGGTTTCCCTTCAAACAGATGGATTCTAAGACCAAAAGCGCAATTTTTTCCCTAAAAGTTCTCATTGAACTTCATAGAGAAAATAAATACTCTTGTGTATTTCAATATTCTAGGCAGTATGTTATACTGAAGATCAATCTGGCAAGTTATGAAGTTCATATATAGGGAAGCTGCTTCTCAAACGAATCTCAAAGGAACGACTGGTTCAATCCATTCACAATGTCGTCACGCTTGCTTATTTTACTTGAAAGAATCTTCAGTTACAATGCATCAACTTGAAATTGTCAAGACAATAATCTCAACATCAAGGAGAGTTTAAAATAATAATTAAACAAATACCACTTCAATAGTTTGCCACATAAACAACCCAATTCTCTCTCACTCTCATTCGATTAATTCATATCTATTCAACCAAAAAAGAAATATTTAGACTTAATCTATTCAATTCGGACCTAATTATTATGCTCCTAGAATTTTTAAATTAGTAAGAACCTTGTTGTTTTCAACTTTACTCTCTTATCAAAACTAAAATATGCGAAGTGGCAAATTTTCCGTTAGCCGAAAGGCCACCCTAGCCCCGTGCTAAAGCAAAACGCGACTTCTCGAGGAAACATGCAGGCGTTCAAGCCAGCGTTGTCAACTGATTTAAGTTTATTTAATGAACTAATTAAATTACAAAAATGAATCTGACAACCACAGAACCCCCAAATTTAATTTTTATTTAGGAGGGATTCTAGCACGGACAGCGGGATCGTGCCCCATCAGATGTTGACCACATCGATCATTTATTTTTAAACTGAATTTGTAAAACCCCAAAAATAGTTGTAGAGCCAAGTCGCCGCGTTGTGCTCTAATTTTGATTAACTTAATAATGAGCATCGTTTATTGACTAATTTGAGAGCGACATGCACGGTAAATTATGACTTCTTCCTCAATAATTTTTCTTTTCTTAAATTTCTTTTATTTCGACGATCTTCGTGCACGTCGGCTCACCGCGGTTACTTGGAGTCTCTGATTAGTGTTACCAATGTTCTTTCTTAATTTTTTTTTTTTTATTTTCGCCGCCATTTAATTACAATGTCAATGGTCCGATTTCGTAGTTAGTTTAACAACCGAAACCCTGTAATTAAAAGATAGATCCCGAGACAAGCATCTAGTTTTCCGCTCTTGTTTTTTGCCCTTCTCTTTCATTTCACAGAGATTAAAATATACCTAATGGTCGACCCACGCGTATTGAATCGAGTCCATTTTACATGGCCTTGGCCGGCTTCTTTGCGGCCGCCGCGCAGCAAAGCAGCCGATATCTCTTCAGCTGCCGCTCGGGCTCGAGCCTCCGCCGAAGCAAACCTTCTCCGACAATGTTGCATCAGTAATCGGTTTAACTCCTAGCAACCCAAAAAGATGAAGGGTACCAATTGGGACCATATTAGTAACGTCAAATACACAAGGTTTCTTAACAAAGTAAAAAGGGTAAACAACACGACAACCAATCCATCTTTCACTTGATATGCGGGAAAAGTGTCATTAAAAATCTCAAATCTATTGTATTTGTAACAATTTAATCATAAATATTTTAATTATGTCAATTTAGTCGTCCTAAATCTTTTAATTTAGACTTAAAGCCAATTCAGTCATTTCGATTAATTTTGATTAGATATTACTGTGTAAATGTTGGTCAGCTTACATGTACCATGGTCGATGCCGATAGCTTACATGTACCATGATCGATGTTGATGTCGACATTTTTTTAAATAATTTTTAAAATAATTTTTCCTTTTTTTTTTTTTTTTTTTTTCCAATGGCCGGCAGAGCCATGGCTGGCGAGAGTGGCCCTTGCCCCCACAAGTGAGGGTCGGCCTCACTTCCCTCACTTGTGGCAAAGCCGCCTAGGTTGCCTGGCTTGGGAGGGTCAACCTTGCCAGATTTGGTGAGGACCCACTTTGACTTTGCTCCTTTTAGGATGCACATCAAGCAGCTGATCGATATTTTACGCGGCATCAGAGTTGTTTCCGAGGTTTCGAAGGTGCCTGGACTTTCGTTCTTTGCAAATGAAATGTTCGACGAAATGCCAGTGAAGACTGACTGCCACAGTTTGCTTCCGCATCGAACTGGTGATGAACGACGATTGGGGATTCAATTGGCGTGGCGCTTTTCTTAACTTGAAACCTTGAATTAAACCACGTTCATTTTTTTTTGCAAAGACAGGCAATTGCAAAATGCTGTTCTCAAGAGTTCCTCGAGTCCTCCATCACAGATCCAATAACCAAATCCCAATCTCTCCGTTTCGTCAGCTAAAGACCCTCCCTCCAACTTCCTACTTCGATGAATCTCCTCTGCATACCCGCAAGAAAGATAACTACTTTGCAGTTGTCCAGCACATTTTCAACCTTGTTCACCACAATTACTACATGGTCTCACCAGATCTAGCAAAGGCAGCCTCGCCAACACTCACCCTCGCCCCAGCAAGGCCAACCCTCGCCAGCCATGGCCACTGAAGGAAAGAGGAGGAAAAAAAGAGAAAAAGAAAAGAAATAAAAAAAATTCAAAAATTATTAAATTATCATTAAAAAATTCCACATTAGCGCTTCAGCTGCGCCACGTAGGTAGGCTGACATCCACGTCAGCAATATCCGGTCAAAATTGGCCAAAATGATTCGATTGATACATATGAAAAGGTTTAGGACTAAATTGATACAATTAAAAAGTTTATAACTGAATTGATACAAATGCAATAGGTTTAGGACTTTTCCAATACTTTTCCCCTTGACGTGCTCAATACATGCATCTATCTATGAATCTAAATTTATGTAATGTCGTGCAAGTAAGCAACCGTAGTTCTGAAATGAGGCAGGGCCTCAAAAGGTGATGCAGAAGCCATTAGGAAAGCACAGATTTCTCGTAGTAAACCTGGACCGTTCTTGGAATATAATAAGAAACACGAAATTGTATTTTTTGCCAACCACACAATTCGTCATGTTCATCTAACCCAACCAACACATTATATCATCTAACCCCAGTAGCATGTGTTTTCTTACTAGTTGAAACTACCAGACCTCTCAATCATGTATTGAGCTCAAATAAGCAGTAATAACAATCTTAAATTAGAATGCTTTTAAGTGCATTTATCGTCTTTCAGGTACAAGTGCACCACCTTCCACTCAGAGGATGAAATGTGGATTGGAAACATCACGGTGTGTGGTGCAATGCCTAGGTACAGGGCAATCTCAAGAAAACTGGAATGAGAAAAAGGACCATTCCTGAGTTTAACTGAAAATTGCAAACGAGACAAAGATAGCATCTTTCTGCCCTTGAGCTTCAAGCCTAGCAAGACTTAAGACAATGCAGTATCATTCACCTTGTATAAGAATCCGTCAGCTGCCAACTTTTGCTACCTTTCTTTTCTCAGTTTGACCAGTTAATGGACACTGCATCTCTGTCCAGCTTACCGGAACCATTGTTGCGCCTGCAATCCCAGACCAAAACACCCGTCACTGTTTCATCACGCGATCATGTAAGTAGAATCATTATTCTTAACACTGCTACAGAAGGCTCAGATAGCCTGAATCTCAACCAGGTAAGGCATTCCTGCACACTTTTTTGATGTTTTCTTTTTTCTGAACTAGGCATTCCACTTGCAGTGTTAAGAAAAATGCGTTCACAACTAGGGAGTAGGGATATAAATGCAAATGCATTCACTTGCGTTCACTTGCATTGGTTGGAACTAGGGATGGCCCAGAGGTAGGATTCCTGGCATCCCCAACTAGGGATTCCACTTGCAGTGGATATAATGCCATCCACACACAGGGATTCCACCCTGCACATCCCTTCAAGCCACCAGTTCACCATCATCAAACTAGCTCCAATTCCTGCACACTTTTTTTATGTTTTCTTTTTTCTGAACTGGTTGACAGATTTAGCAAGTTATTCTGATTTTTATTCTCATCTTTGCAAGCTTTTACGCTCACAATCATAGGTATTGTCTTAATTGAAGAGGCAACCATGTACCCCATGGAAATGGAGACACTGCATGGTTTCTTGTCCCCGTGTGCAGATTTTCCTCACGACACGGGGTGAGAATTGCAGTAACTAGCCCCGTGTCACCCCATGGCCATCCCTATTTGGAATATCTATTTTCACATGGTACTGAAAGAAACTAAATACTGAAACCTTATATATAGATGGCAACAGCTGTACATGATTTACCTGCTGCACTCTCTGCTGACAGGACACCAAGTTCGTTCTTCGCAGTTGACAAATAATAAGCTCGTGCATCTCCAAGGGACAGCTAATGATGAATTAAGGAAAAATTGAAAATTAATCCGTAGCCCAACTCTAACTACACAAGAATGATGCCCTTTCTTATTTCCCTCTGTCCATTTGCCTGGAAGTTTTTTTCAGTTGTCTTTTTCTGTGTTAGGGGATGAGGGTGGGTGCCAAGGATGAAGAACAAACAGCCTTCATCCACAGGCATGTTTTTCAATGGTGCTATTGTAACAAAATGATACATCCTTAATTTTCCCTTTTCTTTTCATTTAATGACTGGGAGCTCAGAAATATTATTTTGATCATTCAGACCATCAAAACACCCTTAACCTATGTGCTATGGAGACCATAGAAGTACAAAAAAAGAATTTGTATCCATTTGGCAAGAGAATCAATGATGAGAGGTTCAAAGGAGGACAAAAAAACTCCAAAGAGCTTTCATGGGAGGTGCAGAGGTCTCTTCATTACTTACAAATCAGAAGCATGAGAACAAATAAGTTAAACCTAGTGGGATTAACACAAAGTTTTCGATATATATAGGAGGAACATTGAGGATTCCAAGACTTCACGATTGATGCATAATCAGTATGCTGGGTTGAGAACTGACTGATTCAGTCAGCAAGGGCAATTTGATGCTTTTAAAAAGCTTTACTGACTCCCCTACCAGAAGAAGGTAAATATGGTATGGGACATAAATTAATAGTTTCTGGCATGACCCCAGTCTATTTAGATATTTTAGCGACAAAACATGCCAACTAGTACCACGATCAAGAAAACCACTCAGAAAATTTATGAAGATTGCCTTCCACAGTGCTTCAAGCATAAAAGGATACAACAAGAGCTCTGACAATGTCACCTGGCCGAAAAGATAAGTGCATATCAACTTTGTCAATCTCAGTTGCCCTAACATCTTGTTGCCTGTCAATACAGAGTATTTAGCTCCACTTTGTGTAAACCCAAGAAGTATACATACACAAAACATATCAACAAGACAGCTGCAGGGCATACCACACTTTTTTGGGCCAAAGTGGGCATGCCACATTGAAGAATATGATCTGACCACAAATTCTAATCAAGAGCTACTAAAGATAAGTGGTCATTAGAGGATATCAACAAAAGACAAACCTTTCTCATTGAAGCATCCTTCTTTTCATATTGCACCCAATAAGTCAAAACCATTTATTTCTCAAAGACAACAGCTTGCTAAACTAGGATCGATACTTCCCAAATTATAATTACTGACCAGATTGTAACATTCTCACGGGCCGATGCATCAAATGATAAATAGTACAAAACATGATGCACAGTCACGCATGCCCTAGATGATATGAGATTGGAGATTGAAAAAGCTCTTAACTTGAAAGAAATAACCCAGTCATAAAACTTTCAGAAATTCCTGGAGTTGGTCATAGATATCACACGCATAGAAATTAATCAAACTACTTAAAGAAACACGAACCATACCGAATTATTCCTGTGAACTTTTCCCTGACGGACTTCGGACCAACACAAAGTATGTCAGCTGAGGCCATCCTATTCAACACTTTAGTCACCTGCAACCATAGTTACAAAACCAGAACAGCACATTGGTTTGACAGATGACCTACAATCCTTTGGAAATTATAGTAGCAATGTTGCATAACCTTTAGAACAGGAGCTTATTCTTAATCTCGGCACTGAAAGCCCAAGAAAAAGCAAAATGAACCTATTTCTAAGGCAAAAACTTCCAACTCATGGTAGGGAAATATATGAGCAATTCACATACTCTTGCAATAACAACAGAACCTGGCTCTGGAACTGCACCATGGGCTTTGTGACCAATCACTTCCACAGTCGGCCTCTGGATAAAACAATTTACCATTACAATAAATGTCCATCTCATTTTACTAAAAAGCATTTAACAACAAATCATTAACAGGATGACTAGGAAAGTGTTCCTCCATTTTCACATATAATTCACCAATTAGACACAAATTACTGGAGTAAAAGCCTCTATATAGTAAAAGCAGAGGAGCCAAACTTGATAGGTGCAAGTGATGTTCGTAGCTGTGAGTATGCAGTTCCATTAGTGGGACAGCGATTGATGTCTTCTTATGATCTTCTATAATAAGTCAAGAAACCAAATGTGGCTAAGATATTTTGTAAAAACCGTGAGCATGACAGAATCAACAACAGCAGAAACCACAGCAAATATTACTAAGTTTTTGTAAAATTCTATACCCTTGGGGAAAGACCCACATTTTCACCAATCGCTGGGCTGTCGCCAACAGTACAACACAACCTCCATTACTCCTCAGACAACAATGACTCAACCTCCACAACATTGCATACTCCCTTGCGAGCACTATGACCTTGTATAGACCACCAAGCGCCCCGAGCACCGAATGTCCAGCATATTTCCAATGTCATAACCAGTGCTTACCCACATAACAGTTCATTTAATCGTAATCTCGCAGTCCACACGTCGCCACAGACACAAAGCTATCTCAAGCACACTAACAGAAGATGCCGCATTTTCACACAAGTTCTTGCAACTCAATTCATACACACATGAACCCAAATAATCAAATCAGCCATCTAGCCAATACAAACCCACCTCACGAACCCAACTAACCATAACCACCACCACCACCACCCTATCTCTTGCATTCCCTTCTCTCAGCGAACTCACGCAGAGCAAACAGACGAAACGCCAACTGGGTGTTCCCTTTCGTTCGTACCTGGTCAGACGCGTCGGGCGGGGAGACACAGTGTGGACGCGTCCGGTGAGGGAGGCGTAGACGAGGTTGCTGTGGGGCGCCAGGTAGGCGCCTCGTCCCGGCTTGACTTCCGCCGCTCGACCCAGCACGTCTCCCGGCGTCGCCAGCTCCTCCGACTCCTGGACCACCGTTTCTTGCATACTTCCCAAAGCTTCTCCTCCTCGTCCTCCTCCTTCTTCCACGAACTAGACGGCGGCGAGGCGAGGCGAGGCGAGGCGCGGCGGAGGAAGTACGAGGACGGTGGGGGTTTGTCTAAGGGGAGGTCCGGATGGCTTTGGTTCCGGGTCTCTGGGCCTGAAGGCCCGAATGACCGGACTGGGCCCTCAAATTTATGTATTTCGATCGTTAAAATGAATTCGGGTTAAGCCCATCGGGCATGGAAAAGGATACGGGCCAACTTAGTTAGACAAAATTGCAATAATTTCGGTTCCAGCAGATTGTAGATTGCTTTTCCGGTTGTATGTTTTGCGGAATATATTTTCTGGCATTTGATTTAGGCATAAGCTAACGAAAAAGGTTTTCTTACCAAAATTTAAATTTAGAAAAATAATTTTTCTTTATAAAAATCGGAAAACATTTTTCAAAATATAAATAGATATTAATGCTTAAACTTGAAATTCTATATTTGAACATGGGAACACTAATGTTAATTCTCTATTCCCAACATTCAGGATTAGCCCTCTAGTAGTCAGGTTGAGCGCTAGGCCCTCGACACCCACATTCGAGTCTATCAAGGCCAACTTCAAACCCTTGGTTCTTGTACCCAATGCTCTAGCACCCGAGCTTGGGTCTATAAAGACCGTTCTTAGGTGCCCAACACTCAAGTTGTAGCCTCAACCCTTAGGCTCAGGTCTATAAAGATCATGCATGGGTCCTCGCACTTGGGTTCCAGTACTTGGCTGATAAAACGTTTGCTCATATGAAAATATATATTTTTAAAAATTCAAAATTTTAATTATTTTTATTATAAAAATTCAAAATTTTAAATTTTATTTTATTTTATTTCATTTTCTTCTTCTTTTCTTCCTTTTTCGATGAGGTTAAGCCTCACTAGATTGAGTTTGCCCATGAGCTCACATCCTCCGATGGTGAGGCTTGAGCTTCCCTAAGGTTGGTGAGGTTGGTGAGCTTGCAACAACTAGTAGTGAGACTCGAGCTCGCTCATGATCGCAAGCTTGTGACTTCTGGCGATGACCAAGCTCATCGCCAAATTGGGTGAACTCGTTGAAAACATGGTGCTGACAACATATCATTGGTACCTAACAAGCATGCAATCCTACTAATAAAGCCATTGGGAAAAGGGGCACCATGTTCGGGATTCATCCTCATTGATTATCACAGACATGATCATAAAAAAAAGGAGTAAGGGAAGAAAAAGAAGAAACCATCGGTACAAAACCTTTACTACTAAATCTCGCCACTGTATAAAATTCGCAGCACTTTTGTCTAGAAAAGCTAGATACGTCACATTATAATTAAAAAAATTTGCCTAACTCTTGATTGTGGATGAGTTCGCCGTTCTTTAAGAGTGCGATTATTACACCTATAAAAAGCTCATGACTTGAAATTCCTGAACATGCGACCCAACAAAGAAAAAGGTTTTAAGATGATAGATTCCTAGAAAAAGGGGTCGTACTAATAACTCAGAATATTCTTCGCATCTTAAATATATACCATTAATAAAGTTTTGATGCATAAAAAAAAAAAAAAAAAAAAACTTGTAATTCTAATCCTTTTGAAAATATAATTTGACATGGAACAATTAAAACTTTCCCGCACTCTCAAGATTTTCATGACCATGTTTAAATCACTTTATACCATAAAAGTGGACCATGAGATTTGGGAAAATTAAGTACATTCGAAAAAAACTCGTCATCTTATTGAATTTTTAGTAATTCTTATATCCAGTAAAATGTAGTCAACCTTTCCAAAATTTTGAACAATTAATAAGACGATTGGACAGCGAGTCTCAGGAAGACTATGTATAGCAAGGAGTTTTGCCAGGATGTTCTCATCCAATAATGCAATCATTTGATACATATGCTATTTATCTTCCTACCCACAATCGGTATTTCTTTTTTGTCTATAAGGTGATTCCTAGCATATTGTCAAAGAGAGAAAAGAGAAAAAAAAGAAGGTAAAACAGCATTTGGTGGGATTATATGACCCTAGATAAGATAATGTTGATCATATTCAGCATCCCAAAATCTAATATGTCCGGATATAGTCTTGATAAAATAAATCTATCATTATCAAAGGATGGATATATCCAAATAGGATATGTCTCACACTCATCTCTTTCCTCTATTTTGTTAACACCAACGAGGCTCGTCATGGAGACGGGCTTGACTAAATCTAGAGTCCCTCCATGATTGAGCTCAACTGTACAGAGCTCGACTGGATCTCAGCCATAGTGGAGCTCGACTCGACTTTGGCCACAAAGGAACTCTATCTAATGCACCTCCGCCCCACGAGTCACCGCACCTTCGGCCTCGACCTTGGCATTGACCGCAAGGATAGGGGTGGCAGTCACCTCGCTCTTCTGGCCGCCCAGAAATATACTGAATCTGAAAACACCCTTTTCTGACATCTTTGAACTAAGCACATAGAGAGCTATCTGATTTCTATTTCCAGGTCATCCCTATGAATTACCTGTTTCGTTTGATATAATTATCCCCAAAGCCCTTTTTAGCTTAATTTCATGAGAAAGGATTCATGTAGTATCCTCGATCCAACCAGATATCTTCAATCACTATCTAGAATGAGGGGGTAGCAAATGGCGACTGCGGGGAATCCTGGAAACGTTTTCCCACGCCCATGTGAATGCCACGACAAAGAAGAAACTTTTTAGGAACAAAAATCGCAATTATTTATGATGTTTAAAAAAAAGGGGCCGACAAGAAACAAGATTTATCTTTCACAAATGGGAATAGAGAAAACAAGGATGAATAAAGGGGATGAACCCAAAATCCAGTGGTTGCAGATTGATAATTGCCGAGAGAGAGAGAGTCATAAACTAATTGCATTTATGCCAATTCAATCATAAACCTTCAATTTAACCAATTTAATCTTGAAATTTTAATAATTTATCAATGTAGTTCATCTCACCAATTTTGGCCAGAAAATTACTAACAGACAATTTTTTTCAACTTTTTAATGTTTTCTGAATTTTTATTGTTGTTTCTTTTATTTCCTGTTCTTGTCTTTTCCTTCATTTCTTTTTAAGTTTTATTGTGGCTAGCAAGGGTCACTAGAGTCGCCGCCACAAAGCCTTCACCTGGGCTCGCTATAACCTTGCCAGTCACAAGCGAAGGTAGCCTTGCCTAGACCATGGAGGCCTCGATGAGGCTAGCCTCCTTCAGATTTGGGTGAGGGCTATAACCTTTATTGAGCGATGACAAGGGCTTTACAACTCTCACTAGTCACAGTGAAAAAAAAAAAAAAAAAAAAAAATTAGGAAAATAGAAGAAAATAAAAGTTCAAAAAAAAATTTAAAATTAAAAAAAAAAAAATTATCTATGTTAGTGTTGATCATGTCATGTAGAATGGTTGTTTACATTAGCGATCTCTGGTCAAAATTATTCGGATAGACTACATTAACAAATTATCGAAATGTTTAGAACTAAATTAGCTTAATTGACCCACCCCGCTATGGGCACATTGGCTGGGTGAACTTCCCCATCCCGCTTTGGGGTTCAATTCTTCGTGCTTGCAATTGCCTGACTTAAGTGCGGCGCCGTGGGAGGTGGGTCCCTGCGCTAGCGTCGCCTTTGATTTACGTCGTTGGCCGCCGGCTGTATGGCGGTTCCGGGTCACAAAAAAAAATAGCTTAATTAAAAGATTCATGACTCAATAAGTTAAATTAAAGGTTTGTGAATAAATTAGCACTAATACAATAAATTTAAGACTTTTTTCATAATTTTTCCGTATGCCCATGATGAAGATGGAGGGGGACTGGGTGGATGCTGAAGATTTAGCACGGTGGTGAATGGTGATGCCAAGAAGATTAGATATCCGCAATGGTTTAGAGATCTAACATCAACATTCAATCTGACATGGGCAAAGACGAGGAGAAGGTGGGGGAGCAAGAGGGAGAGTGGGGGATGTATGTACCGGCAGCAAGAGCCATTATGTGAACATTCAATACATCAGAACATTAGACATTTAATCCTTTAAGACATATATCAAACACTGTATAAAAATTATTAGAAATTCCATCTTTATTCAATTCGATCTATATCTTATATGACCTTGTTCATCCGATGAAAAAGTAGAAACAAGTAAAGGCAGCCTAAAGGTCTGACTCTAAAATGATTGCTAGCATCTAAAGGATTTTTCTCTAATAAATTCACATATATTTATCCTCGTTTCTACTGTGTCATGCATAGCTACTTATGAGTGCTATTAGATGAAGTAGAGTAATCAACAAGAAAATTCTGCGTATAAAATATGAAGGATTTTGTTGAGCCACACGGTGTTTGCCCCACTTAAAGTAATTGAAAAATCAATGATCTACACACCAACGATAAAATAAATATATTTTCCACTTTTACCAAGGTCAAAAGAGATCGATAGGCAATGATGAAACCTCATGTCGTTCGGCTAACTTCTTTTGCAAAGGAACATCACCTCAACTTTCTATCCCAATTATTATTATTTTTTGTTAATTGAGCAAAATAATCTAAATAATTCCATAAGCCTCCAAGAGGAGCCAAAAAGCTCCTCCCATCGTGCAAAGCTCCCGTGCAGCCAACAACCGATGATGGAATTATGGAACTTGGCGGTGGCTTTGGCGTGGAATGGCCATGTGAAGTTCTCAATATGATATTAAAAAAAAAATTATTAGCCTCCAAAAGAAAATGATAAATAAATAAATAAATAAGTGAAAAGGTCCACAAAAATCGTGACACTGGAAGCACCTTCCAGATGGCAATTTGGAGGGTGCAGCTCTTCTGCTCTCTTTCAATAATGATACCACAAAGAAGCTGCTCTTTGCACATGGGCTCCAGCTTCTATCCACCTTCATGGCTTGAGCTATCTCTCGTTATTTAATGTTTGGTAAAAGAATCATTGATTCATTATGTGATCGATTTATAAAGATTGATGGACTAAAGATAATTGAAAAGCCAGATGCATTTGCATGTGAAGGATTTTAAGATAATGGGTAGCATTTGTTCTTTGAGAGAGAGAGAGAGAGAGAGAGAGAGAGAGGGGGTTTGGTGGGTAAGGACAATGATTGTTGTAGTGATAACCTTGCAGAAGTGATTATTTTTTCTCACTTATTGCAGCCATCATGAAACCTGTCTCTCTCTCTCTCTCTCTAAATTCATTTCAGTCATTCAATCAGAGACACACATTCTGACAGAAGAAAGTTCCAAGATGTCTGTTACAATTCTAATCTTTTAGTCTTCTTTTGGGACATGGGTTGATTCTTACCTCGCCTGTCCTATCAAACATATGAAAGGAAAATAAACAAAAATAGCCAAAGAAAGGGGAAAAAACCTACTTAGAAAAAAAGAGAAAAAAGAGAGCAGGAATTTACAATTAAATGCTCACCTGGTAATACAAAATTTGCAGAAAGAAAGTTAGAGTGGGATTGAAAGCGTTGTCTTCCTTCCTCCTTGTTTTATACATGTAAGTTACCATTATGACAGACATGAGAGCAGGGTGACATAGCTTTGGCTTGGAGTTTACTGGTAAATTTGCACGAAAGAAGTTTACTGATAAAGGTTTCACTGTATCTAAACATAGTCTACAATTTTACTTCTGTCACTCATTTAACTTGGTATATTCGGTGGTTCCACTTGCTGGAAAATCCCATACAACACTGTATGATATTTGACTCATTAGACGTGGCATCTTTCATTATTGCCTATATTTATCCTTCTTGATAATTAGGTTCCTCATTCATCCATCATGATTTTTAATAGCACAGATTCCCTTTTGCCAAAGAATCTAATCAGTACTGCCCTACAATGATAATTCCATTCAGTATACCCCGTATCGACAGCTTTATTCAAGATAAATTCATACAAAAGCCATCATCTCTAATACTGGATTTCGGCCATGTCTTCGATCTTACAGTACTCAAATGTGGACTGTTTTACAGGTACACATACAAACCTTATGTATGTGGGTAAGCCACGACCAGAGCGGAAAAATAACATGTTCAAGGACAATACCTTATTAGATTCGCAAAATGTCATGGAAGAAGCAGAACATGAAGATGGATCAGACGACTTGTTTTTAGGACAGGAATGCAGTCCATCTACAGTAATTATAATACTTTTCACCTCTCCGCAGTTTCAGAACCGAAATGCCCAGAATCCATGAAAAATGACTGACAGAAGTAGTATTAGAGAAATCAGGGGTACAGGTCAATTATTAACTAATAATACTTCTCTAGTTGACCATCATGAATCAATTATAGAAGAACCAAAGTACAACCAACCACTTCAACTCTTCTGAGACATATTCCCTCCCATGTTTTCATGTCTCTGAGAATCTCAATAAGTCCAAAGCTTTACACTCATCTCTTGCTGATTCTTAGCTGGGTTAAGATCCCCTGAACCCACGAACTCAGCTCACAACAAGCCACATTTTCTCTCTCTCTCTCTCTCTCTCTCTCTCTCACTTTGTCTTGTTACGGGCTATTGTTATATACATTAATCAGACTGATCACTAATTTTATTATAATTCCTCAAAGAACCATATAAGCATGCATATATTAATACCCATTTCATACCCATCTCTTCTTTGTTCCACAAAGCCGAAAATGCCACACTACTAGAACAGACGAACCCCAGAGCAGTCCATGAAGAACAGCAAGACACTGAAAAAAATGCAACTCCAACTGCTGTTCTTCTACTGTTCCATTGGCCTCTCTCTTGTTTTTGCTGAGGGAGCTCAAACCACACCCAATGATGAACTTTCAACTTTGCTCTCAATAAAATCCAGCCTGACCGACCCTTTAGACTGCCTTAAAGATTGGAAAGCCCTGAGCAGCACACCAGAAGGTGGCGCAATCCAATGCAACTGGACTGGAGTCTCATGCAACTCAAAAGGTTCGTGGAGAAGCTCAACCTTTCCAACATGAACCTGAGTGGCAGTGTTTCTGATCAGATTCAAGAGCTACACAGTCTTTCTCACATCAACTTGTCCTGTAACACATTCGAATCAACATTGTCAAGAGCTCTCTCCAATATGACCTCACTGCAGAGCATCGATGTGAGCCAGAATAATTTTGTTGGCAGCTTTCCTGTAGGCCTGGGAAGGGTCAGAGGACTAGTGCAAGTCAATGCTTCGAGCAATAACTTCGAAGGCCCTCTTCCAGAGGATCTCGGGAGTGCGACAGCTCTCGAGAGCTTAGATTTGAGGGGTAACTTCTTTGAGGGCTCAATACCGACGTCCTTCAAGAACCTGCAGAATCTGAAGTACCTCGGGCTTTCGGGGAATAACCTTACTGGGCCAATCCCCGGAGAACTCGGGCAGTTGTCGTCTCTAGAGACGATCATCATGGGTTACAATGATTTCAAGGGCGGGATTCCTCCTGAGTTCGGGAACCTTACGAATCTCCGGTATCTCGACTTGGCGGTTGGCACTCTCGGTGGACAGATTCCAGCTGCATTGGGGAGCTTGCGAAAGCTCACTACCATGTATCTGTTCTCAAACAATTTCGAGGGAAAGATTCCCCCGGAAATTGGCAACATTTCGTCATTGATCTTCCTAGATCTCTCCGATAATAAATCACAGGGGAGATTCCAGTAGAGCTAGAAAACTTGAAGAATTTGCAGCTTTTCAACCTGATGTGCAATCAACTAACTGGGTCGATCCCACAAGGTCTCGGGGAGTTGACCAACTTGCAGGTGCTGGAGCTGTGGAAGAACTCGTTGAATGGTACATTGCCATCCAATCTCGGCAAGAACTCGCCACTCCAGTGGCTAGACGTATCATCAAACTTGTTATCCGGTGAGGTCCCTGAAGGATTGTGCAATTCAGGCAACCTCACTAAGCTTATCCTCTTCAACAACTCCTTCTCGGGCCCGATCCCTATGGGCCTCTCGAGCTGTTCTTCATTAATTAGAGTTCGCATCCAGCAAAATATTCTATCTGGGACGATTCCGATTGGCCTCGGAAATCTGCCAAACCTTGAAAGGCTAGAATTAGCTTATAATAACTTCTCTGGTGAGATCCCGCAAGACATTGCCCTCTCCACTTCGCTTTCTTTTGTCGATTTGTCATACAATCACCTAGACTCCTCTGTTCCTTCTAGTATCTTTTCCATTTCCAAACTCCAGAACTTCATTGCTTCCGACAACAACCTGGGAGGCAACATCCCAGACCAGTTCCAAGGTTGCCCATCGCTCTCGGTGCTCGACCTCTCAAACAACCGTTTCTCGGGTAATATCCCGGTGAGCATAGCATCGTGCAAGAAACTGGTCAAACTTAATCTCAGAAACAACAGGTTGACCGGTGGCATCCCCAGGGCGATTTCCACCATGCCCACATTGGCCATTCTTGATCTGTCCAACAACTCTTTGGCCGGTCAAATACCGGAAGTTATTGGAAGCTCGCCCACATTAGAGACGTTTAATGTGTCGTACAATAAACTCGTTGGCTCCATTCCATCAAGTGGCATGTTTGATAACATCAATCCTTCTGAATTAGAAGGCAATCCTGGACTCTGCGGTGGGGTTCTTCCACCGTGTTTGAAAAAATCTGCTGCAACATTAGGGAATAAAAGAGGCATGCACATATATCATGTCCTCATCGGATTCGCCATTGGGGCGTCCGTGATTTTATCCCTTAGTCTGGCATTTTTCGCTGGGAGGATTCTATACAGAAGGTGGTACTTGTATGATGGTTTCTTCTATGACTGGTTCAAGAGGGGAAATGAGGAATGGCCTGGAGGCTGGTGGCTTTCCAAAGGGTAAGCTTCACCAGTAGCGACATCCTTGCTTGCATAAATGAATCCAATGTGATCGGCATGGGCGGGACTGGCATGGTCTATAAGGCTGAAGTGCACCGGCCCCACGTTGTCGTGGCAGTCAAGAAGCTCTGGAGATCGGTTCTGATCTAGAGAACGGCTCCGATCTGTTGCAGGAGGTGAATCTCCTAGGACGGCTGCGACACCGCAACATCGTACGTTTATTAGGGTATCTTCACAACGAGAGTGACGTGATGATGGTTTACGAATACATGCCAAACGGGAACCTTGGGACAGCATTGCACGACAAGCAGGCTGGGAAGTTGCTGGTCGACTGGGTCTCAAGGTACAACATCGCAGTCGGAGTGGCGCAAGGCCTGAACTACCTCCACTACGATTGCCATCCGCCAATCATCCACCGGGACATCAAGTCGAATAACATCTTGCTTGACAAAAATCTCGAGGCAAAGATTGCGGATTTTGGGTTGGCGAGGATGATGATCCACAAGAATGAGACTGTTTCGATGGTGGCTGGATCCTACGGATACATAGCACCTGGTTAGTATCAATCTCGTTCACAATCTTTAAGATTAACAAATCGATTAGGAATATAGATCAATAACAGTTGCGCCTTTCTATTGCAGAGTATGGATACACCTTGAAAGTAGATGAGAAGAGCGACATATACAGTTATGGGGTCGTCCTTCTTGAGCTCCTAACAGGAAAAACGCCCTTGGACCCATCGTTCGGAGAGTCCATAGACATAGTCCAGTGGGTTCGGACCAAGATCAAGGACAACAAAACCGTGGAAGAAGCGCTGGACGCCAGCATTGCCGGTCAGTGCAAACCCGTCCAAGAAGAGCTGCTTCTTGTCCTGCGGGTTGCGCTTCTCTGCACAGCGAAGCTGCCCAAGGAGCGGCCTTCCATGCGGGATGTCCTGATGATGCTAGGAGAGGCAAAGCCACGCAGGAAAAGTGTCTGCTATGGCGATGCATCAAATGCTGGCAAAGAGAAGCCAATTTTCACTACTTCGCCAGTAGTCGGCCTCCTGTAGAACATTAATTTCCTAAGCTTGATAGCATATGCAGATCCTCATGATGTAAATTTATTTTTCCTTTGACTAGATTCGATTAAATTTGCATGAACCAGGGCATTTGACCATTGGGGAAGCTTCTGATTTGCTTATCAGTTGTTCATGTTGACCATGTTGGTCCAGCTAAAGAAACAAATAAGGTATAAAGGAATCCATTTACATGTCTAATTGCTTTACAATGGAATTGCTCTATTTTTGCCCATTCATGCTGCAGTTTTGGCAAAGTACTTGAGGTCAATAAGTACATTTTGAACTTCAATATCTTAGGTATGGCCATAAAAGCCGGTCCCTGAAGAAGACAGATTTGCACTGTTGATTTTGATTGAAGAGGTGAAACAGCCCATTTACTGAATCTAAATTGGCAAATCGGCACTGTCATATGGCATAATGGAACTTGTAAACCTGCTAATTTGAACGATCTTGACAGTGATAGATCCTCGTGACAAGGTATACTTCAACAGATGAGTGTCTAGTTGCGAATGCCAAATCTAGCTTCACTTCTTTCATCTCTAGCCCAATTACCGCGATCTGAGATTGAGTTTAGATCTCAAGTCACGAGCAGTGGGCAGAACCCAACATCTCGATATGTTCTAACAAAAGAGACTGATTGGATAGGCCCTGATTCAGCAGGACTATTGCTAACCCAGACAATGCACTAAACATATCCATCAACAGTAGGTTAGCAATGAAATTACTGGTGACTTGATATACAGAATCTTAAGCTAGAAAAATATTGGTGACAGACTGATTTTCAGTCCACCATTTGCTTTACTAAGCCTTATGCTGGAACAAACTCATTTTCAATCCATCGACTAATAATTGCTATCGTACATTTCTCTCCGTCTGTAAGCATCTCAACAGTTCATCTAGAACAACAGAATGCAAACACGCTAATACAGGCAAAACACACAGAATTGTGCGACTACTGTTTGTCATCACTCTAGCATTTGGGTGTGTTTATATTGTGACTGTATTGCTGTAATGCTCCCATTATGAACTTGCTGTCTGGCGAAATAAGTTTGAAAAATGTTGTAAAGCTTTGCATCTGTCAGGCGCTTGAGCTTGAAAAGAAAACTCCAAGACAAAAGTTGAGACTCGAGATGATCTCTCAAAAGCTGTAATATACGCTCAGCTATATCATTATTTGTCAACCTCCTTGAGAAAGCCAAAGTGCCTTCTCTAGAAACCAATTCTTTTTGCATGGATCCTAAAAACTCAAGTGCCGTGCTGCTATTTATTGACTGAGAGGTCTGAATTTTTCCAGAAACAAAGTTGAGGTCTTACAAATGGAGATTGCTGGCACTGGATCACGACGTGCTTAAAGAATTGGGTAGGAATTGAAGTCAATCAACATCGAATTGATAAAACCGAACCTAACTGAGTCCCGGTTGGGGAAGCTCTCAATGGCAGAGGGATGGAAATTTTTTAGATGCAGAAGACGAGTGCACTGAAAAAATACCGCTTAACAAAGTCCTAAGTAACCGAAAAAGAAAAAAAAAAAGTCCTAAGTTTGATAAACTTTATATTTGACAATAGGCTAACATGAGAGTTGCAGGAACAGAAGAAGTAATCTTCCCTCTACTTCCTTCACTTTCCTTTACGATACAATATTTCTAGTATGATTTCTAACAATTCTGCAAATTCCTAGCGATGCTTTTCTTTTCCCCTTGAAACAGACTAAGCATGCGTGCAAGGCAAGAAGTTGCGCAGTCCTGGGATCATCCAACTCTACTGGGCTCGTCCCTGCGCCAAAAAAATTTTGTCATACATCCTATGAATTTGTTATTAAGCACAATAGGAAAATCACATCTTTTTCAGGATTTTTCACAATCCAAATTAGGTTCTATAAGAGTTAAACACATAGTAATATGAACATACTGTTTGCATTAATACAAATGCAAGCAACCAATCTATTGACTTAATAGAGCAAACATGTTCTTTCAGATATAACTCTGATCCAAAACATTCTTAAAAATTAAATCCTACCACTTGGATAACAATTTTCACATTAATACATACATATCCTTCAGTGTCCCAACCCCCCCCAAAAAAAAAAAAAAAAAAAACTTCAGCTTCCCAAAAGAAATTACACATAGATCAATATCAGATTGCAGCAACAGGCCCCAAAAGGACACTTCTGATATTGATTGGTAGACTGATGTTTAATTCCCTTCTCGCGCTCAAAACACAATTCAATCACGTAGAGATTGGAGATGCGCGCTTGTTTTGTGGAATCAGTAGGCATCTTCTTATACTTCGATCGAGAAAAACGTTAACTTCCGCCATACCTGATCTTCTTGGTGCTGCCTCCACCGCAACTGATAGAGAACTCGCACCCGTACGCGTTTCCGAAACACGAGAACAATCCGCCTCCATCACTGTGCCTTCGTGGACGATCTCTACCTTGGTTCGCACCCATTTTGGCATTCTTCTTGCCGTTGCCGCCTCGGTTATGGATCGGGGGCAATTCGGTTCGCCACCGCTCGATCTTGGTCCTCAGGCCCTCGGTGCTATCGCTCTCTGTCCAATTGTCGAGCAGTATCGAGCTCTCGCCCTCCTCGCGGTAGTTCTTATTCGGGGGTAGCAACCCCTTGGCTATGGCGGCCGCCACAATTGACGCTGATGGGCCCACATCGGATACCATCGACCCCAACAGGCTCCCGCCTTTCGTCTGCTTGAACCCAACCATCGAGTCGTTGCAAACGGTGCTTCCAGGATTGTAGGAGTAGTCATTTGTCCTCTCGCTCTGCGACCGCCATAGGCGGATTTTCGCGGCATCCTTCTGTGAGTTCTTGTTGCCATTGTTACCAGGTTCCTTTTTATTGTCCTTTTGGTCCGCCTCTTCACCACTGTCGAAGGCCAAAGATGCGCTCAGCTCCGAGTTCAATGGCATGCTGCGCATGCTGCTATTGATGAGCGAGACGCCAAAATTTATTGCCCCTTGCGGCCGGCCCGATGGACGCAGAACCTGCAAATTGTGGTGTTCACAATTTGATCCACATTGTTAGATATCATAAGCTGAACAAATTGATATCAAAAGGATTATATGGTTTCCATTTAGCAAATGATCTATACCTGCAAGGTCATGAATCTCATGGGCGTGTTCTTGGTCCGCGTCCGTGTCGACGGAGGAATGAGGCTACTGAGGAGCGCTCGGACCGTCCCGACGAGAACCACGCGAAGCCAAGTCAATGCGTAGATTTCGATGGTGATCACGCAGGTGTCGGTCTCCAAAGAGACATCATTCACGCGAAACACAAACTTCTCGTTCCAGTTAGGGTTTGCGTGCCCTTTCTCATCGACCCTCGTCGTCAGTTTCCGATCGGCATGGACCCACGCGACCGCATACGTCCGCATGGATTTCGACACTGGGGCCAGATCTTGGGCCGATATGAGGTTAAGTTCGAGGAGCCTGCCGGTAGAGACAGAAGGAGCCATGGTTGTCACCGCGGCAAGCCGCCGGTCGTGGCAATGGCGAGGGGCGAGGGGCTAAGGATTGGTTGAGAATCATTCACAGGAAAAACATGGAACTTAAAAAGGAATTGCGCTGTTATTTCTATGGAGGGTCGGTTTGTAAGGGTGCTTGCGAATTGTCAGGGAAGTCGTTATGGAGGTTGGCTTGTTGATACCAGCGGGAGGGCCCTAATTAAAATTAGACATTGCCATTCATAAAAAGAGGCGACAACCTATCAAGAAGACAATGCCTTGTCATTCTGACCACTCCGTTAGTGATAATAAAAACTAAATCATCTAGAACTTTGCGACAGCTTCACTGCGAAATTGGCTCCTCAAGATTGATCTGGTGCCTCAAGATCATTCCTCGTTTTTCACGTGCCAAATTCATTGTTGCTGCGGTCATTTCTCAAGCTAATATTGGTGCCAATGTTAAAGGACGCCGGTGCTATTAGGCACATAAATCTTTAACGAAGATGATATCTTGAAGACTCTCGACCTACTGCGAGTTTTGGGAAGGGCAAGGTTTTGCTCATGTAGACATTGGCCTTGAATGAGGTTCTGCATGTACCAAACATGAGGGCAAATACGATTTATGGGGTCCAACTAAGCAAAGGGGGGATTAAAGTGTCATATGAGTCTTGAT
The DNA here is from genome assembly GCA_014182695.1 of Eucalyptus albens. Lineage (NCBI taxonomy): Eukaryota > Viridiplantae > Streptophyta > Magnoliopsida > Myrtales > Myrtaceae > Eucalyptus > Eucalyptus albens. Next base: position 47,385,650 of record CM024647.1, on the reverse strand, counting down.
AAGATAAAATTCAATCCAAAAACTTTTGTGTCACACCTTCTAACATGGCATTAGACCACAACTTCTACCCATTTTGCGTGTGCCACTCCTAATTCTCTTGCACAAGAGAGGGAATATTACAATATTCCACGTGACTTGACAATGGAGTTTATATGGTCTTTATATATGTGCAGTCTCCCTCCACTTATAAATTTAAGCTTTTGGGTTGGATTTTATAATAACAAGTTTGGACATTTTGATATCATTAATGTGAGTACTCCTTATGATGCTAACCTTCGTCTAAAGAAACATAAAGACCATCTCATAACTGGATTATGTGAAAATGATTGGAAGTTTGATGCATTTAATGAACTTTTCTTGATACAGCTTATCATTGGAATGCTTTGATAAGGGTAATGCGGTATTTGAGCCGTATTAGAAATGTGGTTTTCTTTATAGGGATTTCTGGTTGTATTAATAACTACATTAATGCTAACTGGATCTTAGATTAATATGCTACAAAACCCATAGATGATTGCTTATTAACCTCTTGGTGGGGGTGCAGTCTATTGGAAATCAACCAAGCAAATTATTGTTGCGAAATTTATTTTTGACTCAGGGGTTGTAGCCCTTGATTTGGGTAGTAGTGAGGTTGAATGACGGGGCGGATTTCTTATCAAACATTCTATTCGGCATGAAATCAACATCGTTTGAGTCTATGTGTTGTGATTGAAACATAATATCTTCAAACATCTGCTGAAATGTGAAGTTACATTTATCGATTATACAAAGTCAGAAGTGAATTTGATCAATACTTTGACAAAATGTTTGGAAAAGAAACAAAAAATTGAAACATCGAAGGGAATAAGCCTAATTCCAATTCAAAACCTATGAATAATATAACATAATATATTTATATAATCGTAATATATAATAATTTCACTTATAGTTGATCTCTTCTAAAAGAGGCAGACTAAGAGGGAGAAAAGAGGCAACTGTGTTTTGGAAATAGGCTGTAATAGCTATCACACCCGAAGTTGTGTGATAGCCGTTACAGTTGTTACAGATTATCGCAAGCAAACGTGGTAAATGCGTGTAATGTAATAGTCATTGATGCAACGGAATGTGGTGTAGCAGCTGTGAAATCTATACTTGGAAAGTCCAAGCGGGCACTACTTGGTCAACTGCAAAACTTAGAGTGAGTATTTTGATGGGGTTGACAGAGTGTAGCACTGAACCGGTCAAGGAAGGGGTCTTTTTCTTTTATAAATAAAGGGACAGAGATCGAAAATCACATGGTTACTTTTCTAATTAAACATGAGCCAATCTATATATGCATTTCATTTGTTAAAATTAACGAAAATCTTGACCTGTTGAAAATACTTCAGTATTCTTTCAATTTGACAAATGAATGCGTCATCAAAATGGAGCGATGAAGTTGATTTTTCAAGCAGAGAAATAACTGCTTACGAGTCTGCCTCCACAACGAGTTTGCTAATATTCAAAGAAATTGTCAATCTGAGGTTAGGAAAAAAAAATGCCCCGTAGTTCTACTTTGAGTGAAGAACATTCTTTTATTGTCCACATGAATCCGAGTCATCATGAATAACTCCTCCTGAAGCCTTGAGCGGCAATGAAGAGAAGCGAATAGAGAGGGCTAGGGCTGCGCATGGTAACATTCCCCAGCCCAAGAATTTCTATTCTTTTCTTCCCCAGAACAAAAAAAGAATAGAAACCCGTTTGATAACGGCAAGTTAGTTTTTTGTTCTCGGGAACAAAAAGTTAGCCCGGGAATGGTTTTGGAATAGAAATGATAAGTAAAAAAAAGTTGCTTCTTGTTCCCAAGAATAAGTTTCAGAAATAAGTGAATTTTTTTTTTCTTTTATTCATCTCTTCTTTGCCGTTGCCGACCACCGACCGCCATTGCCGCCACCGTTGCCGCTGTCCGACCGCCATCTGCCGCCGTTGCATGTCCGCCGGCCATCGCCGCCCGCTGCGCCACCACCGCTGCATCCATTGTCGCCACCCAACCCATTGGCCGCCCCCTCCCGCGGCCGGCCACCGAAGGCGGACGGGCGGTTGCGGGAGGGGGCGGCCGATGGGCTAAGCGGCGGGTGACCCGCGACGGCGGTGATTGACCGGCAAAAATAAAAAGAAACAAATAAATATAAAAACGAAACTGTTTTTTACTAAACGCATTTATATTCTTTTTCAATTTCTAGAGTAAAAATCTTGTGTAGTTATCAAACGGGTTTTTTTACACATAAATTGTTCCCCATAATAGAAATAGAAAAGAAATATTTCTGATAATTGGTTGCCCAATGGCCCTCTCCATCTACAGGTTCCTGAGCATTTTGTGTTTGATTCCGATGTTCCTGCTAGGGCGACTATGGCATTTCTCTATTCGTATGCTGGCGGGTCTTGCAAACGGCGTTTGGAGGATCTTGGGTTTTCTTTTCCATCTCTCTCGGCTGGCAGTGATCACTTTGTGTGGCATCAACATGCTCCGGGTTCTTTCTCTGTGCCTTAGCTTGGAATTTTATTAGAATTTCTAAAGCCAAGAGTTTCGTGGACCTCCTTTGTGTGGGACAAGGACTTAGCCCCTCTATTTCAGTTTCTTTTGTGGCTCACCACTAAGAACGTTTGCCTACCCAGGCGTTTTTGCTCTCTTATGGAAGAATTGACTATTCGGTGTGCACATTTTGCAATTCTCAGTCGGACTCTATTGACCACTTGTACTTTGGCTGCAATTTTCCAGCTAAGGCCGTTTGATTAGGATGGTTAAGGAAAATGCCCTTACTTATAGACTTCTTCATGTGCATTCCTTTGACTCTATGCTATCTTATTTGGAAGAAAAGAAATGCCATGATTTTTGAGGGGATTCGCTTATTCCCACTTTGAAGAACCGTTGATTAGGGTTTAAGGAAAATGCCCTTACCATCTTCCCGACACTCCAAGGAATCGGCGCTTACGAGAGAGGTTGGTCTTTAGTTAAGGTCTTTAGTTGAACTGTCATTGCTTACTTTTGGTCCCAGTCTCGATTGCTTCTAGCCTTTGTGTTCTTGCCTTGCGCAATGTCCCTCTTCGGCTTCATGGGTGTCCTTGCTGGTGGATGGGTAGTTCTCTGTGTCCTACCTTGCGCTCTCCCCTCGACTTCCCTGGCGTCCTTGGAGGTTACGTGGCCAAAGTTGTTGGATGGGCAGTGTTTGTTATAGTTTGCGCTTTCGCCTTTTATGGCTTTTACGTGACTCCCTTCCACTCTTGTGCTCTTGCATCTAGAGTGTAAGCTTTTGGTGCCGTTTTTTGTACATTTGTCCAAAGCTATCAATATATTCTTACCTTTACCCAGCCATCTTCGCGTAAGATTGCAGGTCTTTAGTTGAACTGTCATTGCTTCCTTTTGGTCCCAGTCTCGATTGCTTCTGGCCTTTGTGTTCTTGCCTTGCGCAATTTCCCTCTTCGGCTTCATGGGTGTCCTTAGAGGTTGATGGTTGAAGCTAGTGGATGGGTAGTTCTTCGTGTCCTACCTTGCGCTCTCCCCCTCGACTTCCCTGGTGTCCTTGGAGGTTACGTGGCCAAAGTTGTTAGCTGGGCAGTGTTTGTTATAGTTTGTGCTTTTGCCTTTTATGGCTTTTACGCGGCTCCCTTCCACTCTTGTGCTCTTGTGTCTAGAGTGTAAGCTTTTGGTGTCGTTTTTTGTACATTTGTCCAAAGCTATCAATATATTCTTACCTTTACCAATATATATATATTTCTAAAAAAAAAAAATTCTCTAGTCAAGAAGTGTTATCATTCGCATCCTAAATATCCGACATGGAACCGGGGAGGGAGGGAGGGAAGGAGAGAGACTTTGTAGAGTGGTGGAGCTCGATGGGCGGAAAATGATGAGAATGAGAGAATGGAGAGGGTGGAGTCTGTGAAATGAGAAGGTGTCGATTGTTTGAGGGAATAAAAGAGGATAATTAAGACAAATGGAGGCGTGACGTTCTCTAGGAATAAGATAATCATAGATACTTTATAGTGACTAATTCGGGCTCCCGTACCAAACCCCAAAAGAATGGGACCAATCTAAATGGGCTTATATGGATTGTAGGATTCACGGATTTTTTAATCAACCCCAGTAGTGGAAAGTTATTAGACATGTATGAAGTGGATGGTTAAATTAAGGAAATGATCTTAGTCAGTAGCAATTAGTAAGGATAATCTATATTTATTAAGATGAAAGGGGGTTGTGAATGGTATTTTGTGATGTGGCTTATTGAGAAATTTTGAATAAGTTTTTTGTTATTTATTATCAATTGCACATGTTACTAATTTCAACCTAACCCAAATAGCTATTATTTTTGAAAAAATATTAAAAAAAAAAAAAGTGGATTTCGTTAACAACTGCCCTAGAGGCATTGGTCAAACATCTATCTAAAGAAAGATCTTTGATTTCCAATTCACTCCACATACATTGGAAATGATATTACTTACCTATACAATGTACTTGACGAGTGGTTCAAAGACATTCGTCATAAGATAACTTAAGAAAATAATTTTATATATTAAACTAAAAGTGGGAATTGTCCCGATTCTTGAATATAGACCTTCCTACTCACTAAATCATTCATAAATTAACCAACGATTTCATATATCTCTAACAACTTTCCACTATTACTGTATCCACGTCAATAAACACTCCTCAATCTCAAGATGTTTATTTTTCTTTTTTTTTTTATAGAATCTATCATCATCTTGCATGTGGACAGCGTGTGTCTCAACACTAACATTAAATAAAGTGAATTTAAATAGTGAAAAAGTGAAAAGGCATGTTGAGGATTTTCATTAATTTGTTTGACTTTCTTTTCCTAATTTCACACTTTAGTATTACATTCTTAGTTATGAACGTGCTATATTGAATATGTTGCTATATTAAAAGAAAGTTCATTTATAAGAAGAAGTTGAATAATAGAAAAGGTTATTTTCATAAAGTTTTGATTACTCTCCTACATGAGTCTTTAATAAATGTGGTTATACTATTACAATTCATAACCTAAAGTTTCTATTCCCTTACATATTGTGGCCTTTTAGTGAGTATGAATTGCATTCATTGAAGTGGTCATTTTAGAATCACGGACTGATTTTTCCTTTTCAATTTGAAAAATGGGAAAAGTATAATATTATTTTATATTTGCCAAAATATGAATAGTATGTGGCGCAACATTTAAAGTTATCTGTTATAATTTTTCTTTTATACTTATCAATAAAGCTAGATATGATCGATGTTCATAAAATTCTAAACGCAAGTGAATGTGTCAAACAAGTAATATAATGATAAGAAAAAGTATCGTCTCACGGAGATTGATGATTAATAAACCAATTAAATACTAAAATAGACTAATTCTAAAATTTATTTAACAAGTCAAAATATAATTAAGAATAAATTAAAAATGAAATTTGTAGACTAAATGCAGTAAATCGATTAGATAAATATGTTAAAAGATCCAATTTCACCATAACCACTAAATATGAATTTTAGATTGTTTTTGGTATAAAAACGATATCAAACATGTGATAGCGGAATCTCCTAATCAATTTATTATCTATCTTAGGTATAACAAACCTACTTAGTTTATTAATCTACTATATCTCTATGTAAATTAAAATAAACATAGGTGCATTAAAAATTATGAATATTGCCGACTTACAATGAGTCTTTTGGATTAACTTATCACCAAAAGCTACACAAATAACGCGGTATATCTCTATTCATGTTTAATTCATAGTTATATATATTATAATAAGTAATTGCATATTATCACTTCTCAGTCTCAAACATGCATATCAAATCATTCAAGTGGTGGCCAGTCACTCAGAAGCATTAAGTACAATAATAAATAACTCACATGAATGAAATCAATTGTAAAACATAAAAATCATGAAATTCACATCATCATGATTAGGCTATATTGTAACCTTAACAAAAAAAAAATTAGAACATAGTAGAAGAAAAAATAAAAATATAAATCAAACCAACATCTTGAATCAAAGAACAAAATTATGTTACCATTTTTGTCTTCTTTTCAAAATACTTGAAAAAACTCTCAGAATGATGAAAAACGATTTAATAAAAACCTAACTCCTCCCTCTCTTTCCATGTTCTCCTCTAACTGCTCTCTCTCTTTCCATGTTCTCCTATGTATAGGTTATATCCAAGATATCTATCTCCCAACGCTTGTAGATAACATTAAGAAACAAAATTAATATGCTTGTAGATAACATTAGAGAATAAAATCAAGAATTTCCTGATTTAATATCCATCTTCCACTACTTTTTATTTATTTATTTATTTAAATTCTTGATATTTGTCATTTTTTTTCCTTATCCTCTTCCATATCTCATTATTCTGCATAAACAAATAAAATTCAAATAATTAGAAGGAAATCTAAATATTTTCTCATAAATAATATTAATTGTTGCCTAAAAACGGTAAAATAAATCTATTTTTATAGAGTTATCAATCGATATAACAAAAAACCCATCCATTTTGGCTTTAATTGTAACTGCATCTTTTTTTATTTACTTAATAAGAAAATCAGATAATGCCTGTCATAATTATGATATCTCTGGCATCTTGCCTAACCTAAATTTAAGTGCTTACGATGATGTTTTGGTATCAAAATTTTCGCATAAACAAAATTATTGTATGAGACAAAAACAGCTCGTCTCTCGTTCCAAAACTTTTTCGCATGAGACAAAATTCTTGTATTGGAATGATTAAAAGGAAAAAGTGACAAATGAATACAACTTTTTCCTCTCTGATGACATAGAAGAAGATACAAGATGTCATCCGGCAAAGAATCGAGGGGCGGAGGCATCTTCGGTTCTGAGTTGAAGGATGGAGGGATTCAAGGTTTCCTCGACGAAGAATTGCAGATTCTGCAGAAAAGAATATCGAGAGAGCAGAGGGGGGGAGAGAGAAGGCATTGGTGACGTCAGAAGCGACGGACGAGGTAGGGCGGAGGCGGCGGCGGGATTCGTCGAACGAGACAGCAGAGGAGAGATAGACAGGGTCGACGCTAACGGAAGAGGAGAGAGAGCAAAGTGGAGTCTTTAGCAAGGAGGCGAGACAGGGCCTGCCCACAGCGACACGTGTAGCTGACTGAGTGGGTTTTTTACAAAAATGACGTGACATTATAGTTGCTCCTAAAATTTTCCCGACATGTAAAGCCAAATGCGTCCCCCTCTCCTGCATCGCCACCAATCATAGCCTTCCCTTGAAACTAGAGAGAGAGGCATAGAGGAGTAAAACCCCAAAAAGGAAAACAAAAGAATTTGAAGTCAAGACGGCGAAAACGAGGCAAATTTCTTTGTTCCTCTCTCTCTTTCTGGCGGATTGTAGTTCTTCGTCCCCATCCCTTCGCCGATTGATCCTGCGTAAGAATTTCGTTCCGTTTTAAATTCGTATCTAGTATGGTTGGAATCATTAGTTTAAGAGACTGATGCTTCGATGAAAATGCCTACTAAACTTCCGTGACAGGAGCATGAACGTCGCTGAAGCGCTGCGAATGCATATGGTAGTTCAGAAGCAGTTCAAGAACAACATGAGGTTCGCTTTTGACGTTCGAGGAAATGGTCTCTTGAAGTTCATATTTCAAGTTAAGGTTGTAGTTATGGTGTATTACAGGTTGAAGGAATTCAAGGGATCATGATGGCCTATACAGTGCACTTCTAAACGTTTCTCTTGCAGGTCCAACTCTTTTGGACCTGTCATTAGTAATGCGGCAAAAATTGCTGGCCAATCTCTTGCCAAGTGGTCATCATAGATACTTCGTGCTGTTAATAATCACGGTATGTGCTAAACTGTGTGTTTTGTGATTGATCTTCATAGTTGATATATAAATTGTGCCTGAAGTCATAGATACTGTAGAATTAATGCTTTTTGATGTTGATCTTTCTCCTCTTCCCATTTTCCCTTGCCTTTTGGTACTTTAAAGGGTTAAAGGACCATTGTGCATGCTAGTCCATGACCCTTCATTTTGGTGGCGCTAAAAAATTATGATTGTATGTGTTAAAATAATTAAATATAAAATCACACCTTTATCTAACAGTTTAAGCTTTTAGAATAATGGGTAGTGGTTCCACAAAATCAAGTTCAAATCTTTTTAGGCCCCATTTGTCTCCTAATTTAATATATCAACGCTTAGTACTAGGCAAAAGACCAAACCAAGCGTGAGGGGGAGTGTTAAGAATAATTAGAATATTAAATCACGCCTTCATTTAACAGGCTTAAATTTTAAAACAGTTGTGATCTTTCCTGAAAATCTCACATATGAGGATGCCATAAAAAAAGTTATGGTTTGTATCAACTGCAATGTGTTCTGAGCTGGTATGGCTTCTGAACATTTCTTTCTTATGACCATTATCAAGTGTTCTACAGTCATAAGTTATATAATCGCTGCCACTTCCTCTTAATTATTTAAGCACTATGTGACTATCAATGTTGCAGCATGTCAATTGGTAATGTGGCAACAACTGCCGGAATGTTTAAAATTGTGAACTGAACCACTTGTGAGGTGATTTCCAGTTTTGCCTGTTTAATTAGCCAATTCGAAGAAATGATGTTATTAAGATATTGTAATTTCTTAGTAACAAAAAAGAGAATGAAATTTAAAGAGACATGACATCGGGCCATAAATGAATGGTGCTTGATATGACTGCCTCTGGGGGCTTGTCTTCTTCACAGGAAGAGATTTGTTCTCCGGCCATGGAATAGCAGGAAAATATTGGTTATTTCAGTAAGGGTGTCAGTATGGGGAAATAGTGGATAGCACCAGGGGAGTAATATTAGGGGCTACTTTGCTGTTAGCCAAGCATTTCCAAAACTTGGGGTAATTTTCACTGCTGATCAATTAACTCGGTACATTGTGACCATTTTGTAACGTTAAACATCACCACTCATTGGATCTCAGCTAATGCTCTTTGACTTCTTGGCCAGTTACTTTTGATAGTTTATAACATATGATGGCTGGTGCATGGTATGAAGTTTTAGAATAAAATATTTGCAAGTAATGCCGCATCTCATATGATATTATCTCACTAAAACTATAATGTTAGTGTCTTGTGAGGCTTTTGTATTTTTTAATGTTTGTCATGTCAATGCAATGGCCAATTTACAAAGAGCAAACAAATTTTTCTGATTCAAAATGGATAAGTGTATTGGTCAAGGAAGAAGGTAGAGATCTGAGTTGAATTTAAAATGGGAAAGATGCATCTAGCCTATTCATGTAAAGTGATGGGAGCACTATGTTATGCTATTACAATGAGAAGAGTAAGATGAGTAGTGACACGATCATATGCTTAATTGTTACATGTTCACATCTAATTGGTGATGAACGTACTACATATTAGAGCAACGACGATGTCTTAATAGAGCATTTTTATTTTCGTTGTTCGTTGCCCCTGGCTCTTTTGAAACATATTTATCTTGACATGTTATTTAGTAAAATGTAAATAAATTGTTTATTCTATTGTATAGGGGTCATCAAACTCTATTGAGCGTCCTGTGATGAATGAATTCAACAATTCTGGAGAAACACGTACCGATTGGTCGAAGTAACTTACAATTCTTGGATGAGACGACCCCACCGTAAAGTCGCCTCTACCTCTGAACTATTTTTTAGCATCCCTTTTCTGGGAAGGTTTCTATCTTTTCATCCAATGAACCAGGCTGCCGCCTTTGCCATCATTTTTCATCACAGGAGAGTGACAGTGAAACTCTAGATTTGTCATCATTTGTTCCTAGCCATTTTGCTGCCTTGCAGCTAATATAATGAAAGATGTTGATTTTATGCCATTTAATTTTCTATATTCTTCTTATCATTAAAGTGCAAAATCACATATAATTACCTCCTACATGCGCATGGCCATCACATATTTTAGCCATAGTATATATATAATAAGGATGGTTTTTGTACAATACAATTGGGTTTGGCCCTTAGTGAGGTGCCATTAATAAATTATTAGTAATTCTTATCATCATCATCATCATCATCATCATCATAAATCACTCCTAATTGATGAGGCATTTAGCGAATAAATTAGCAATGGCCATTGGGCCGTGCTTCGCCTAGGTACCCGTTCGGCCACATTGAAAAGACAAATCTACTGAACGGTCACCCCGTTCGGCCACATCAAAAAATAACATTAACTTCCATAATCCAGCTCCACCGCCTCCTCCTCCTGTTTCCACCTTATGCCTATGGTTTTAGCTTGTTTGATTTCCACTCATGTCGTTGCAGTTACATCGTTTCCACTCTCAATGAACAAGCTCATTCATGGCGACATAGGGAAGACTGCTCCTTCTACCTTTGTTCCCTTTTCCCTTCAATCTCTTCAATTATTACCCAACCTTTCAATTTATCTCTTTCTGCTTTCATTTCTCCTTTTTTTTTTTATTTGCGCAACTGGGAGAGAAATGAAGGGGACCCCACTACAAATTCAAATTGCCCAAAAAAGAACAAATAATAAAATCCATGGATCCTGTTTAGTCTAGGTTCCTGAATGGCGTTTTTGATTTTTTAGATTTCTGAAAACAATATCCAAGAAGTTCATTACAGAAAGACCCATCAAAATAGGATCAACAATAATGCTTGGGCATAATAGTGACCTTCCCTTCGGGCTTCACCTTCGATCTCTCGTCCCTCACGTCGTTATCAGTTTTTCACCTTCATATGGATTAGCAAAATACACTCAGTGATCATAGAGGAGGGCACGGACACGAGTTCCAACCTGTCATGTGCTAAACAAAGGTGTGCGACTCCCACAGAAAGTGAAGGAAGCAAGTGATGAGCATCCCCTGTGACGCTAGATAAAAGAATGAGCCTGCTGATAAATAGCAACGGAATTCTAGAGAATGTCAAGTCGTGGCAGCAGCTACCCTTACTCTTCCAAAAGAAACCTCATGGCCCAAACCAATCACTCAAAACCAACTTCTTTTATGTACAATCCTCGAAAGCTTAATAGCTTGGTCTTATGTCTCTATTCCGCATGTACGATAAAAATTGTGTGGGTAGTTCTGCTAGAGTTCTTGAACCACAGATATCTCTCCATCTGCATGGGTCAAGAGTAAATGAATAACCAAAAAGGAAAACAAAAGAATTTGAAGTCAAGACGGCGAAAACGAGGCAAATTTCTTTGTTCCTCTCTCTCTTTCTGGCGGATTGTAGTTCTTCGTCCCCATCCCTTCGCCGATTGATCCTGCGTAAGAATATCGTTCCGTTTTAAATTCGTAGCTAGTATGGTTGGAATCATTAGTTTAAGAGACTGATGCTTCGATGAAAATGCCTACTAAACTTCCGTGACAGGAGTATGAACGTCGCTGAAGTGCTGCGAATGCATATGGAAGTTCAGAAGCAGTTCCAGGAACAACATGAGGTTCGCTTTTGACGTTCGAGGAAATGGTCTCTTGAAGTGAAGGGGAAGCATGTCGCTGACCTGCAGATATAGACTATTACTTCATGCAACTAAAAGAATATTTATACTCTTCCACGGATTATGCAGAAGATTCTCAATCGTTTTCGTTGAAACATCTTACTAAAAGCTAAAAGGAAAAATACTTCATGTTTCCTAAGAGCAACTGTTCTTGATAACCACTGTCTTTAAGAGCATTTCACTTGCCTAATTCAGGCCATAAGACTTACCACTTTGTGTTCTTGGAGTACTGCATTTAAAGAATGCTTGATTTCCCCTGAAGACAAGGATCTCATCTAGTGTTTACGTGCCAACTTTCCCCTAGTCTCTATACAAAGAACACGAAATGTAAAATCTAAGTCCTGAAGCATCTGTTGCCAAGTCACTTCAGCTTTATCAGTTGTCAATTCATTTATGCTTTAACGGTTACTTAATTCCTGCAGATTCAGAGAAAGCTGCAATTGAGGATTGAAGAAAAAGGAAGGTGCTTACAAATGTTGTTTGAGAAACAAAGCCGAAGCAGAATCCTTTCAAGCTCTTAAAGAATGAAACTAGGAGATTTTGGAACTTGGGTCATCTAATGTATATGCGGATTGATGGATTTAGTGTTTACGTCGATAAAGCCTCCGACTTTCAATCTATCCAACTTGGGAAATAATATTGCATTGATAAACTGTAGAGAGAAGGTTTAGCAGCAAAAAGAGAGGAAGAAAGAAATGATGCTCGAACACACAAGTAACGTTTACCTTAAAAATAAAAATACCCAGGCCTTGAATTTACCCTGGGAAAGGTAACGTTTTACTGTACCGAACATAAAGAGCAAGTAGATTTCTGTGGTCCGACCATGCAAAGGTGGGATTAAAGTGTCATTTGAGTGATTATTATTAAAAATCCAACCCAAAAGCTTTTGTGTTGCACCTTCTAACATGATTTCAAAGCCCAAATTCTAACCCTTTTGCGTGTGCGTCCATCCCATTAATCAAATTTTACGTACCGCTCCTAATCCCCTTGCATGTGAGAGGTGTTATAATATTCTGCATTGCTTGACAATGGAGTTTATATGCTTTTTATATATGTGTGGTCTCACTCAACTTATTAATTTAAGCTTTTGGGTTAAACTTTATATCAACAAGTTTGGATATATAATAATATCACGCATTTGAGTACCCCTTAAGATGTTAACCTTGACCTAAAGAAACATAAAGACCATCTCATAACTTGATTATGTGAAAGTTATTAGAAGTTTGATGCATTTAATGAACTTTTCTCAATATAGCTTATGATGTTTGTAGGCCGAGCAGTTCTACAAAGAATCCAAACCTTATCATTTGAATGCTTTGATCAGGATAATGCGATATTTGAGAGGCATTGGGACTGGTTTTCTTTATAGCGATTTCTCGTTGTACCAATAAGCACAGTGATGCTGACGGGATTGTAGATTCACATGTCACAAAACCCACTGGTGATTGCTTATTCACCCCTTGGTGGTGGTGAGGTATGTTGGGAATCGACCAAACAAATTATGGCTACTAAATCCATTTTTGATGGGTTGTAGCCCTTTATTTGGGTAGTAGTGAGGCTGAATGACTGGGGGATTTCTTATCAGAAATTCCGTTGGGCATGAAATCAACCTCGTGTAGATCTATGTGCTGTGATTGAAACATAATATTTTAAAACAGCTGCTAATGTAATGTTATATTTATCATTATACAAAGTCAGAAGTGAATTTGGCCGATGCTTTGATTAAATTTTTTAGAAAGAAAAAAATAATTGAAACATCAAAGGGAATGAGCCTTATGCCAATTGGAGATCTATCAATAATATAAGGCTTGTGTGATTTCCACTCCCTTATTGACTCTGACCTATGTAGCACCGACACGGACACGTGATACGCGACACGACACGACACGACACGAAACACTGACACGTTATTTCTCAAAAAATAAAGAATTCCGACACGTTCTAACACTTTATATATTAAATATATATTTATATATGCATAAATAAATAAATAAATAATAAAAAGAGCATAGAATTAATTTATACTAAAAATATTAATCCAACATTTGTTTTTTTTTTTTTTTTTGTTAACCCAGGGAAACCTTGGTTCAAGGGGGAGCAAGTGCAAGACCCACCACCACAGTACTCCAGGTAAGAATTCTTAACGACGCCTACTTCTCCCCTTCGTGAGGAAGAGAGAGCCCGAGCCAGCTGCGCCGCTGAGGACGGTGGTTAATCCAACATTTGTTAATATCATTTATTATTTTAATTTGACAGAGATTGAATGAGAAATTCAAAAATTGCAAACACAAAAGAGTAAATTTGAAGGAACATGTCATATTTTCTTACATTTGTCAGAAATTAATGAGATTTCTTATAATCTCAGATTGAGTTTGGAGTTCATGATATGGATTGGCTTGAGCTCCTCTACAAAACTAGGTTCAAGAAAAATGAAAATCCAGGACATGGACTCTCAAAGTATGACCAAAAGAAAGGAGATAACTAAATTCGCTATAGAAAATATGACCAAAAGAGATAGCTTGCAAGCGACGCCTGCAAGAGGTGGAAAGAAGTTAAAAAAAAAAAATCACAACTTTAACTCTGTGGGGGCAGCGGAGCGATGCCGGTGAGAAGAGGGGCGTTCCATCGTCACTCACGGGAATGTCAAAACTTATAAGTGAGAAGTTTTAGAGTGAAAATTTTCTTCTTTCCCCTTTATTTTTGTTATTTTCATTTCATATACTTATATTTTGACTCCTCGAGTATTGAAAATTTTTAAAATTGACCTCGTGCGTATCGAGGCCGCGTGTCGGAATTTCGAACTCACTTGTCAGAGCGTGTTGGAAAGAGTTGACCACGTGTCGGAACATATCGGAGCGTATCGGACACATGTCGGAGTGTTGAATACGACATGAAGGTTTTCGGAGAATATCGGTACTTCTTAGCTCTTGACATCCCCTATCACATTAGTTTGACTATAATATTTCCTGTGGATTTTGCTTTTAATTTAAGACTATTCCTTTCCTTTTTTTCTTCAGTCTTTTTTTTTCCAGTCTCAAACAGTATTTGCTAAGATTAGATGTGGGGCCCACTCTTGTATTAAAATTATTTATTGCCTTCTTTTCTTTTTTTCTTCCATTTTCTTTCTATATTTGGAATAAAATTGGTGTTTCTAGTTTCCAAAAATATATATAGTTTATTTGGTAACTAGCTAACGAACTATTGTGTCAATGAGTTGATATTTCTCTTTTTTCATATTTAAAATAACCTAAACATAAGTAAGAGTGAAAAGAATCATTTACTAGTTTTAGTACGCATTTCGTTTAATTATAACGTTAATATGTGCCATTACAATGTAGTTTGTGTATATTAAATGCTTAATTTTCATTTTATTCGGTGAATTTAGTAATCCAATAATCATTATTTTTGATGCCATCATTGCATGATGTATTAAAAGATAGTTTAAAAAATATTAAAAATATGACAAAGTTAAGCACATAAAATTTATATGCAAGTCTGTCCAAGTAGGCACAAAAAAAGGATCTTGATCTCGAATGTGCCCTTTCAGTTGTTATAGATATGCTTTTAAAGTTGAACGGCTTCCTCACAACAATCTTCAAATACCCGTAGAGACATGTAGATATGCTTTCAAAGTCAAATGTGCCCCTTCAACTCTTAAAGTGACACAGCTTCTAAAATGTATGTGTAGAAGCAGGCGCAATAAGCTTTTTGAAAGGAAACCATGCATTCTTTATGTAATTAAAAATCACTAGATATTCCTTAGAGCAAATTCTCGTAAATGTGTATTGAAAATCTAAATCGAAGATTTCATGATCATGAAAATAGTCTATGTAAACAAAGTAAATAATTTTGTGGATAAAATAACATTTCTTTACTTTGATTATGATTGGTGCTTGCTTGAATTACAACAATGGAGAATAAGTTCAGGAAAAAAAAAAAAAAAAAACATGAAGGGACCGCTGAAATGTAATGGGTGTGGAAGGAACGTCTAGAGTGAAAAAAAGTTGTTCGAAAATGATGTGGGTAGTTTTGTTTTTTTTTTTTTTAAATAGAAAAAAAAAAAGATAACAAAGAAAAAGATGTAAGAAATAATTTTAAATCAAGAGTGAGACCTATAAAGGATAATGTAGTCAATTCAATGTGATAAGAGATATCAGGAGTTGATGTATGAAGTGGAAATAGGGCGAGCCAAAATTTAACTGTAATTTATACTAATTTCCCTTGTAGCTAATATAATCTAAAATAGGTAAACTGAGAAAAGAGGCAATTGTGTTCTGGAAATATGCCGTAACCATTACACACACTGGCTCATTACAGTTGTTGCAGATTACTGCAAGCAGACGTGGTAAATGCATGTAATGTAACGGTCATTGATGCAATGGAATGTGCTGTAACAGCAGTGAAATCTATACTTGGAGTGTCCAAGCGGACGCTGCATTATCAACTGCAGAACTTACACCAGGGAGGCTATGCAGGAGGAAAACAACAACGTTTGAGAGGAGTTTTGAGTGGAGTATCTTAAAGGGTTAATAGAGTGGTGGCCACCACTGGCCAGGGCTGAGCATGAACCCTGTTTGGGAAAGCCTTGAACGTCGGTGAAGGAAAGCGAACCGGAGAGAGCTCGAGAGCTCGAGTGAAAGAGAGACTGCTGCGCACCTGGGCTCGTCCGTGCAATGCGGCTTCGTCGAGGCACGGGACCGAGCGAGACACGAGAGAGAGACTGTCGAGTGGTGGGGCTCATGGCGGTTGCGCGGTGGAGCTTGACGGGCGGTGACCGGTGAGAATGGCAGAATGGAGAGGGAGGAGTCCGTGGGACGCGAAGGTGCAGACCGTTTGAGGGAGCAAGAGAGGACGATTGAGGCGGAAGTGAGTGTGATGTTCTCCAGGAATGAGATAATCATAAGATACTTTATAATTTTTCTATGTACAAATCGGATTAGTTCGAGCATCAGATCATTTTGCCATAGTAGATCTCGAAAGAACCAGATCGGTCCAGACCGGCCTATATGGCATTTAGGATTCACAAGTATTTTTGCTCAATCTCAAGAAGGGGTGTCAAGTTACTAGACATTAATGAAGTGGGTGGTCAATTGATGAAATGACTTTAGTCATTATTTTTATAATCATAGAAGATAAAGGGGGTGTGAATAGTAAAATGGTGACGTGGTTTCTCTAAAAAAATTTAACGATTTTTTTTTTTCAATTCCACATTTTACTACTTTTGACCTCATCCTATTATTAATATTATTAAAAAAAAAAGATTTTGTTAACAGTTACCTTAAAGGCATTGGTCATATACATTTTGAAGAAAGATTGTACTTTTCACGCCATTGCCTCGCTTGTGCTACCTGTAATCAATACATTGAAATAAAAAACACTTACCTATTATATATACTTAACTAGTGGCTTAAGGTTATCCGTTGTAAGCCGATTAAAAAATATCTTTTGTATATCAAGCCAAAAAAGGGACCACTGATTTAACACTCCAATATTGACTTTGCTACTCAATAAACCATTTCATAAAGTAATCGACAAATTCCATATATCTAGGACAACTAGCCACTGTTATTATATACATTTGAGTAAATACCTGCACAATTTCTCTCGAAATGTTTTTATCTTTTCCATATATAATCTATCACCATCATGCACTCGGATAGCGAGTGCCTCAACACCGGGAATTTACATAGTAAAGAAGTGAAGGCATGTCGAGCATTTTATTTTATTTTCTTAAATTTCCTTGGTTTTTCTTTTTCTAATTTCACACGTTACTATTACATTCTTAGTTTTGAATGTGCTATTCAATATTTCACTATTTGTTGAAAGAAATTTCATATTTTAGACAAGAGTGGTACGAAAGGTTATTTGACCTCTTGATTAGGATTTTATAAAGTGTTGATTACTTTCCTATTCATTCTTTTTATTTAATATATTTATTTACCATCACCATTCACAACCTAAAATTTCTATGTTATTTTTAATTAATATGGAATGAGAAGTATGAATTGCATATCGTTGAAGTGGCTTTCTTACAACCATGGATTGATTTTTTTCTTTCCCAATTTGAAAAATAAGCAAGCACAACATTATTTTATTGTTTGACAAAGTGCAAATGGTACACGTAATAAGATGTTTAGACTTTAAAATGTTTTCCTTTCGCCTATTCATTTCAAAATTATAAAAAAAAAATATGCAATCCACGTTCACCCTCATCTTTTTTATGATGAGATTTCTAGCCAAATACCAAAAGTGGACGGGTCAATAAGATAAGAGATGATGATAGCTATGTCTTCCATCTTCGTTTGAACTCTCCTCGATTTTCTGCACACCACGTTACACCCTTACTATGACGTTCCGGCATGGAGATAAACACGACTTCCCTCTCTTGACCCAAAACTCCTTTCGCACGAGACGATATTCTAGCATCGGAATGATGAAAAGAAAAAAGGGAAAACGTGACGAATTAAATACGAATCCTTTTTTCTCCCTCCCTCTCCTGACATACTAGAAAGGCACAAGATGTCATCCATCCATAATAAATAAATAAATAAATTAGAAAAAAAAAAAAATAAAAATAGTTTTTTTTTTTTTTTAAAGTTGGGGGACCAAAAAATTGCCCGGCGGCGACCACTAAGCAGAGCGAAAGGGCGCAGAAAACCGAGAGGAAAGTTGCTCAAGTGGAGCGACCGCCACGATGCTCCCTCACGCGGGCCCCACCACCCATCCCAAATATTTCCCTGCTTCTCGTCCCAGCGCTCCCCCTCCGTCGGCCACCGTCCGATCGCGCGAGATCCCACACGTGCGGGGGGGGGCACGCGCGGAGGGCCCCACCGCCACGGAAGAGAGATAGGGATAGAGAGAGAGAGAGAGGGGGGGAAGGGGACAAGTAAATCCAAGTACGTTCTCTCCGTCCCCCCTCTTTCCTTGTCCCTTCCTTTGCTTCCCCATCGTCACCAATCATCGCCTTCTCCACCCCTCCGAAAATCGCAAGGGAAATTCGAAGGTCAAGACGGCGAAGAAGAGGCAAATCTCTGCGCTCCTCCCCTCCCGCTCCCTCCCCTCCCCCCCCCCTCCCCCTCTCCCTGGGTAGATAAGGATTCTCCCGATTCCTCGTCTCTCCAGCTGATCGCGTGCGCCTCGGCTCTTTTTCCTCGCGACTTCGATTCGGTGGCCGCGCCGTCCCTCTCTGATTTCGCGTTTCCTGAGGTGGGTATTCGTCAAGTTTGTGAATTTCTGCGGATTTCGTGCTCTGGGGTTCGAATTTTTCTTCCTTCTTTTTCTGGCCTTCTTTTTTGGGGTTCTTCGTCGCGTGGCTCGGCGGCTGCTGGCGGCGGCGGCGTCTGATTATTCGTGGGGGGTTCTTCGCGTATTTCTCACCGGACCGGACTTTGCTTTGATGGGTTGTTTCCTTTTTTTTCATGTTCTTTTTCGGTTCTGCGATTGGTCGAACGTGGCGAGGGGCTGAGGATGAATTCCACGGAGCCGGTTCTGGATAAGGCTTCTTAATTCGGTGGCGTTTGTTTATTCTAATTTGGTTAGGGGAATCGTGGTTTTCGATCGTAGATTGGTGTTTCTCTGTGTTTCTAGCTTGTTGGGAGGAGGCTGTGTGTTTTATGATAGTCCGGCGGAATTTGCATCTCTTGTTTAAGAGATGTGGAGTGTGAGAAGTATGTGGCGCTTCGGGACGTGATCGTGATTTCTTTGGTCGTTGTGACTCTGACACGATGATGGCGATGGTTTAGGATTGTGTCCTTTGTCGGGATTGCGGGCACTAACCTCGGCAATTGGAAATTGATGTGATTTTGTTTGGGTTCTGGATTAGGCTTCTATGGCTGCGACAGTTACGATTTCTCTTTCTTTATTATTTTTAGTCTATTAGTGGCACAGTGAGTTTCTTTCATGTGAATAGTGCATGCTTTGAGAATGATGCTAGGTTAGTTTTTGTGTTTCTCTGTTTCACCGTTGTTCGCTGGGGGTGGAGGCTATATGTTTGATGATAGCTGGAAACGTTGGGACTTTCATCTACAGTGTGAGAAATTTTGCACTTTTTGAGACACGATGTTGGTTATCTTGGCCATTGCGACTCTTACATGGCAATATTGACAAAGCTTGATTGAATTATGTTGTAAATTTACGACTATTTTGGTGTCTTTTTCAATTTCCTTTTAATTATCTCTGTAGTAGTTTTTACAGTATACGTGCTGTTTTTTCCTTGAAATTTTCAGTGTTTTATAGATTTGGACTTGGATGTCTCTTGAAATGTGCTCTAATTTAGTCATGTGGCTCTGTAGACACCATCTTATCGTCTAGCCTACTAGTAACATACTCAAACAGATTTTCTTAATGAATATTTTGTGGGGTTTTATATGGGAGATAATATTTAATCAATGACCCAGCCTGCGACTTGCATTAAGAGTTTAAACATGATGGTGAATGATAGTCTTTCTGTTATTACGGACATGCATATCGGTTATGTAGGATTCCAGTGCTGAACGTTTGAGTGATCTTTTATTTGCAGAAAAAGTGCTCTCTCTTGAGCCTTTGTCAAAAGTGATCCTCAACTTTAAATAGAATGTTTATTTTGTATTGTTTCTGGATTGGGTGAAAAGAGAGTTGATGTTTTAATTCCGTTTCTGCAGGTAACTCAAATGTTATCCAAAAACGGGACCGTTGGAAGTGGTCTTTCATCCGCTTCTGGATGTACGAGTGATATCTGCTTTTCTTCCCCTCATGTCCCTCAGCAACATGAAAGACATGGACAATATTCTCCATTCATTTCTTCAACATCCATGATTAGAACATCCACACCACCCGTAGCTTTTCCCCGAACAGAAGTACAAGTTACTGCATTGACTGATATTCCAAAAGAAAGCAAAGATGTTCCCTGGGATCCAAATCAGCTTCAGGATTTTCTCTATTCAGAAAATGTCCCGAGCCAGAATGTTCAGTTAGAGGGCAGGGGGGCTGTCGTGGGTTGTGACAACCAATCTGCAGGAAGTGATTTGATATGGACTGAAAACTTTGGTGAGGCTATGGATCTAGATTGGAGCAAATTTCTTGCTGATGATGATGCGATTGACCCATCAAAGGTGTGTATCTTTTAACTTTTAATGGGGTTTGCTGTTTGTCCAGCAGAGAAGGCTGAACTTGTTCGTGAGTCTGTCATTTGCTTGTAAGGTAAATACTATAGAAGAATGTGCTCTGAACGTTTGGCGCTACATGAGATACTTATTTCTTTCTTTTGGGGGTGGGGGGATTGCAGAGAGGGGAGGGAGGGTGGTCTTAGGGTATTTTCTCCTGGTCCAAATCGATAATTCTGGAGATGGTTTTATTAATGTAATATTGTTTATCTAATTTTCATTAATTTTATCTTAAATTAATTTGGCATGTCTTACTCAGATGCCGTTTTCTGTTATGCTGTTGCAGCCGCCCCTTGCTGTTCAAGGTCAGTCTTTACCTCCTGCAGAATCTTCTGCTGCCGCTAATCAATTGCCAAGTGCACCCTCAAGCAAGGCTCGAATGCGTTGGACACCAGAGCTTCATGAAGCTTTTGTGGAGGCTGTTAACCAGCTTGGCGGTGGTGACCGTGCGTATCTCCTGATTTCACTCTGGATTTGGTTATGTGTATAGGATGACCGATTTATTTGATTGTTTTCACTTTTGACATTAATTTTAGGCGCCACTCCCAAAGGTGTTCTGAAGCTGATGAATAAAGAAGGCCTAACAATCTATCATGTGAAAAGCCACTTACAGGTATCTTCTGCCTTTTTGTTCTTCTAATCCTGGCATGATATTGTCTTTTCTAGTTTCCATTCCAAACTTACATGGAAGCCCTTTTAATGCAGAAATACAGAACAGCTCGATATAAACCGGATTCAGCAGAGAGTGAAGGTGATTTTCTTTTGTTAATGATCATTGCTAGTTGGTTCTTTGGACTACACTCTGCATATATAAATTTCCTTTCAGCAGGCACTTATTTATAGTGCAGCCTTGCATTCCGTGCATCTTCAGTCTTTCCTGTCCTTTGGGCTGTAAATGAATGGTCATTCCTCTGTTTCCAGGATCTTCAGAGAAGAAGTTGAGTTCGCTGGAAGACATGAAGTCTCTGGACTTGAAGGCGTGAGTCATTTTCGTAGCTCTATTAATTTATGTACTGTGATTGATTGACTGAAGGGCGTTTCTTTTCATGTTGAGGGATTCTCTCTTTTCACTTGATTTAGATTGTATTGATGCTGTTTTGACTTGTCCCTGATGATGAAATCTCTCATGTTTCATGTCTCTTTATCATTCAACGCTGACCCAAATCTTCTTTGATTTCACCACATAAAATCTAGTTACTTTCGTCTTTGAGTATCTGATTGGAAGTAATAGTTTAAGAGACTGATGTGTTGATGAAAATACCTCTTAAACCTACATGACAGGACTATGAACATCACTGAAGCGCTGAGAATGCAGATGGAAGTTCAGAAGCAGCTCCATGAACAACTTGAGGTTAGCTTTTGACATTTGAGAAGATGGTCTTTTGAAGTGAAGGGAAGCATGTTGATGGCCTGCAGATATAGAATATTACTTTATGCTACTATAAGAATATTTCTCCTTTTCCACATATTAAGCATTAGATTCTCGATCGTTTTTCCTGAATCTGAGTAAAAGCTAAAAGAAAAATATTTAATGTTTCCTGATAGCAGCTTTTCTTGATAAGCACTTTGAGATCCCAGTTGAGTTCTTACTCACATAAAAGCATTTCGCTTGCCTAATTCAGGCTATAAGACCTACCATTTTGTGTTTTTCAAGTACCATCTTTAAAGAATGCCTGATTTCCCCTGAAGACAAGGATCTTGTGTGTGTTTAAATGCCAAAATATTGAGAAATGTTCCCTAATCTCTCTACAAAAGACACAAAATGTAAAATTTAAGTCCTGAATTATCTGTTACCCAGTCACTTATGCTTTATCTGTTTTCAATTCATTTATGCTTTATTGGTTATATATTTCCTGCAGATTCAGAGAAAGCTGCAATTGAGGATTGAAGAACAAGGAAGGTGCTTACAAATGTTGTTTGAGAAACAAAGGAACCAAACAGAAGCAACCGAGCAACCTCAGGCTGAAAAAGGACTTGAAACGACAAACCCCAGCTCTTCGCCAGGCGAAAGTTCTCTAAACATGAGCAAAAGGCAGAAGGTTTCAGAAGCAAGGACTCCCGATGATGACAATCCGGATGAGGGCAAGATAGGTCTTCCATCTCCGAAACGAGCGAGGGGCCAAGAACCCTCCCTGTGATTAAGCTGGAGCAGCATCCTTTCAAGGTCTTGAAGAATGGAGAAAGAGGAGGATATTAAAGAAGAAGGAAGATCTCATGCTGCCTCTGAAGATGACGTAGCGAAGTTGTTTAATGACGACCGCATGACAAAGGATTTCTTTGACTGAAACTAGGAGATTTTGGAACTCCGCTCATCTAATTTATCTGTGGATTCGTATTAGATGGATTTAGTGTTTAAGTCGATAAAAGCCTCAGACTTTCGAACTATCCAGACTTGGGAAATAAATTTGCATTGATAAAGTGTAGATAGAAGGTTTAGCAGCAAAAGGAGGGCAGCAAGAAATAATGCTCGAACTCACGAGGGACGACGCTTTTACTAAGCTACTGTGATTTCTGTCTTTCTAATTTGTATGAAAGAAGTGTACTGACTGTATAATCGCGGGGGAAAACATTGTACAAATTCCTCTGCGGGCGTCATTGGCTTGACATGTAGATAAGTCTGTGTGACCTGACGTTGCCTCGTCTCAAGATTTACTTTGCATAGATGGACTATACTTTCGGGTTATCTTTCTTTTCGAGATCTGCTCGGTTCACTATCCCAGCCTATTGATTCCGAGTTATAAAGCTAATCGGTGTGGAGTGATTAAGGCCCGGACAAGAGGGTCGGTGTGGTTGAGCCGAGGGTCGCCTCTCATGAGAGGATCTAGATCCAGCTCCTCAAAGTAGGGACGAGAGGATTGATGGTTCCGTAATTTTGTAACTTTGGAAAGGCAGGTCACAAAAACCTTCTATATCTCTAGAGGGGACACGCATTAAGTTTTGAATAAGGAACTTTCTCTGATTAGGTGATGCTCAAACGGAATATGTTTGGTTTACATCATCACGTGACCCAACCTCTCTCTATGTGGGCAAGAGTCACTTTTGAGCAAGTACCTTTCTCTAATGAGGTGACATTCAAACGGAAACGCTCGGTTTACATCAGCACTTATTAGCCCAATCCCCGCGACGTGTGCCGACAGATCAAAAGGGGAGGAATGACTCGAGCCTCTCAAAGACTTTGCACTTTCATTGCCCCTTTCTTGGTAAGAGGCCTGGTGCAAACGAAAGGTGTAAACTTTAGGTGGGAATTTTATCTGGGTAGTTCCCAAAGGCATCACCCACGAAGGCTCGAATGGGACAAAAGATGGAAATTTGCTTTTCCCGAGGAAACGTCATCTGCCACTCGTGTCCTTCTTGGCTTCGTGAAGATTTGTCGATGAAGATCGGTGCCTGAGCTTGGGAAAAGAGTCGGGAAGTTGGTAGCTTTGGTTACTGTCCTAAGAGGATCGTTTGCCTCCTCATCTGTCGGCTCTACCCTGCCCTGAAAGAAAGGCTGTGCGCACTTCTCAAGCCGGCGGCAGAAGAACCCTCGATTCCAAGAAGGAGGAGGAGGAGGAGGAGGAAGAAGGAAGAGATGCTGTTCCAGGTGGGAGGGCAAGGGACGCGTCCCACCTTCTTCGAGATGGCGGCTGCCCAGCAGCTCCCGGGCAGCCTCCGTGCCGCGCTCACCTACTCCGTCGGCGTACTCTCTCTCTCTCTCTCTCTCTCTCTCTCTCTCTCATGCAACTGCGAGCGCGTTTCCTCTCCGGCCATGTCGAATTCGTCCTTGTACTGACGGTCCCAGCGTTGAGTTTTTCGCCACGAATCGCGGGTTCAAGACATTATGATGAGCTCTTGAGCCATTTCGTTCACCCTTGTCTTGGAATTTTTGATGGCGTGGGGCGGCGACGAGATTGCCCGTGGTTTTTAAGCTCTTTCGTTGACGTCGTTTGAGTGTTGTTTAGGTTTGAGCCCAGCTTCAAGATTAAATGTCTCAGTTAACCGGTCGATTAGCGCAATTTTCTTGGTTTTACCTGCTTTGCGGAATTCGGTTATGGGCCTGTCGTTGCCTGATCGAGCATACCTGTAAATGCACCCGATTGAATTATCGGAATTGGCCGGAGTTGGTGGGGTTTGTGCTTAGTGGACGACAATAATTGTCGATTCCTGTATCAATTTCTCCAACCTTGTATTAGTTCGATTGACTGGGGAGAGGATGGGGTTTACTGCGGCATTATTGTCTTTCCTGTTTTCTTAGATTTTACTTTGTTCCTTTTTATGGGGGGCAATTTATAGGATGTAGTGCTGGAATTCATGGATTAATTGCAGGTACTTGCCTTGAGAAGACCTTTCCTTCACAAAGTATTGGACTATGAAGATGAGTTCTTTGCACTGCTGATGCTGGTTCTTGAAAGTCACAGCTTGCGAACTACAGGTGACTCTACAAACAAATATATTATGTCAGCGAACCCCCCCCCAATCTCTTTATTTTTCAGCTAGATTAAGCATTCTCTCCTTTATTTTTTGGCTAGATAAAGCATTCAGGACTCGTAGAGCATTGAACTAGTCCTTTGGCACTATCAGTCCCTTTGTCATGGAAATAGCATTGTATTTGGTGGGCTACTGTCTGTCTCTGATTGTAGTCCCATCCATATGATAATTCATCAAGGATATATTTGAACCTTAAAAATTTTGGCTTGTTGAAGTGCAAGTGAGAATTGACCTTTTGATTTAGGCTAACCTTGTCAAGTCATGTGAAGGGTTATCTTTCCCCTGTGCGTGAAAATTTTTTTACTCTCCATTCTTCACCTGTCATGTTTCCTGAAGTGTAGAACTCTGGAGATATGCCATCTTAATACTTCAGTCGACTGAGAATTCTGTGGGATGTGAACGTTGAAAAGCTTTGTTTAAATACTGAAAGAAAGTGTGAGATGGACAAATATGTGTATAATTTAAGTGGATTCCTGCAAAAGAAAAGTTTCGGACTTACCAGTTAGACATTTCGTGAGGTATCCTTAAGTTTGATTAATCAACTTTTCATCATGGAAGTAGTCTTATTTTTTAAATTTTATTCTTCTTCAGATGCTTCATTTTCCGAATCTTTATATGGGCTACGAAGGAGAGCGGTGAAGATAAAAGCACAGAAGGATGTTGCTCTTTTGAACTCAGGGGATAGATTGCATCATTCTGGGTTAGAAAAGCGCCAGAAAGCCCTATCTGTTGTGTTCCTGGTACAATCTTTTGCTTCTATCATCCAGCTTATGTATAAGCGACCGAATGATGTTAAATTTTCTTGGATAAATTTCATCAAATGTTTCCGTCTAGATAATGTAACTCTCAGAATAAGCTTCACTGCCCTTCATTATGGCTTCTGTTGGCAGCATAATTGCGCTATGGTCAACACGTTCATGATACGTAACTTATTTTTCTTATTGAGGCTTGGTTTAACTTTCTCTCTGTAACCATGGTGAATGGAGTCAAGACAAGTAGCATGAAATCTCATTGAACTATAAATAAAAAAAAAAATGATATTACTCTTGAATTAGATTGTGACTGGAAATAGGTATTGTTATTTAGACATGGGAACTTTGATATTGTATTAAATTGTCAAGGTTTTTATCTTTCTATTTTTTTCTTTACTATCTGGTTTTGACATGGAAGTACACAATTATGATTAGGTGGTCTTGCCATACTTTAAATCAAAATTGCATTCCATATACAACAAAGAAAGGGAAGCCAGACTTCAAGCAAGTTTATGGGGTCATGGAGAAGATAGCTTGGATAATTTGGACTACGTCACTGGAGGAGAGGATGTTGTCGTCTCAGTGGGAACTTCGAATGCAGATCGATCAATCAGAACACACTTGATGAAGAGGATTCAAAAAATAGTAGGTGCTTGCTACCCATGGATACATGCTAGCTGTGAAGGTACATCACCCCGAGTTACATTATGCCTAACATCTTAAAGTGTCGTTCTCCTTGGTTCAGCTGGTTGGGCTAAAAGAATTTGTAAACTATGCCCATCTTTGTTCCCAATTTCACAATTCGTTAAAATAGTACTTTTCAAAAATAGATAACAGGGGGCATTCAGTGATAATTCACCTCATTCATACAGACCAAGAAAACATTGTTTTTCTTTTGGACACTTGTTAGCTTTAGTAATTAAAATATTGTGGACTAAATTATGCTTGAGATTCTCAAATTGAAGCTACCTTCTGGCTATGCAGGATTGTCGTTTTCCTATCAACTGTTGTATCTATTGGATGCCACCGGATTCTATTCTCTGGGCTTGCATGCACTTAATATTCAAGTTTGTCGAGCTACTGGGCAAGAGCTGGTTAGGTTCTCTTCAGTGAATTTTTATTGTCAAATTATTGTATCACCTTTTAGTAAATCTGCTAGTACTTTTCTTTTTAATTAGGGAAAGCTGAAAGGAAAGAGGACCTGTAAATGCAAAATTTGTATGAAATGCAGGAGATCATATGGCTTAGAGTTAGTTTCTTTTTTCATCATTTTAGCATTCTCTCTGGTTGCTGTTGCTTAGTTAAAATACAGAAGGTTTTTTTTTTTTTTAATCTTCTCCTGTTAACTAGTATAAGGTTATCTCAGTTATGTGCATCTTCCTTTGCCCAAGGTATGAAATTGTTCTCCTTTTTTAATTGTATAATTGGTGTTGGTGTGAAGATGGAATGAGTCTGTTTAAGAACAGCCATCGTACTTGCTTATAAACTTTGTTGGGCATTTTGAGGTAGTGTTGCTAAGCAGGACTGTCTTTTTAATTCAATGCAGTGCTGAAAAGAGTTGTGTGAATGAAGATAAAGATCAGACTTTTAAACTTAGCAGTGCTGAATGTGCTATGCAGACCTATGGGAGGACCTTTGTACTAATTGCTGTTGGCCAAGCTTATGCCAAAGCTCAAAATGAATACATAATAGCCAAATCTTTTTGACCCTGCAGCAGAATCCTGATAGTACAATGTACATGTCTAAGCTGTGCATGTCTTATAGAATCCATTTTCTTTTGCTTCATTTTACTTTTAGAAGGTATCAATCTACACTTTCTTATGCCAATCTAGATGGATACTTCATCAAGAATTTCCAAGATACGAAATCAAGAACGTGAGAGACTTCGTGGTCCTCCATGGTTGAAGGTATGGATCTGTCTTGTTAGTTGAATTGATAGATGTTGCTTAATGTATACTCTTTCTCAAAGTATCGAGCTTTGCATGTTCATGTGGAAGTGCTGGTAATCCAAAAATGGTTGGCTATTTCCTCTTCTTTTTAAAGATTTGATAACATAGGCACTATGTTAGTCACCCTTTGATCACACAGTTAAATGAGCCAAAATATATGCTGGGAAGTAATTTTTGCTCATGTGAAGTGTACTTTAAATGTCTTAGTAATTCGACTTTTAAATCACTTATATCTTATTAATCCTAACAGGCAGTGCAAGGTGCCTTGCTCTCCTGTACGTATACAGTGCTTGACTATGCACAGACTGGATTAATTGCAGCTGTATTCTTCTTCAAGGTGAGTCCTTTTCCTACTTATTTTGATAATAAATTTACTGCAAACAGTTGCATTGACAAAGTATAAGTTACTATTCCCTTTTGTGATATCTGCATTTGAGGTGGTTATTGAATTGTTTGTTGTAATCCTGTAGCCCATTTTTGTCTATTTCTTCTGAAGTGAATGAATCTGTATGATGAAAATGTGGAAGTTTGCTGATGTTTGAAATTTATTAGATGATGGAATGGTGGTACCAATCTGCTGAGGAGAGAATGTCAGCTCCAACCGTGTACCCTCCACCACCACCACCTCCACCTCCAAAGGTGACAACTCTCTGTCTCTCTGTCTCTCTCTCTCTGTCTCTGTCTCTCTGTCTCTCTGTCTCTCTCTCTTCCATACCCCTGACACAAGTGATTGCTTGCTTCAAATGACTAGAGAATTTTTGTTATCAAGTGTCATAACTGAAAGAGAGTTGTATAAAGACAATTTCACGTTTCTGGCAAAACTTTACACCTCTTTCATTCCTCAACAACAATCCTCAATTTATTGTCATGCATGGCTGTGTTATAACAGCAGAGAATTTTTTCAAAAGAGGCTATATGATTCAAGAATCAAGCATCATTTGAGCAGGTTGCAAAAGAAGGGATTCCACTGCCATTAGACAAAACATTATGCCCTTTGTGCTCCCAGAAGCGAGCAAATCCATCTGCAGTTACTGTCTCGGGGTTTGTCTTCTGCTATGCTTGCATTTTCAAGTATGTTTCGCAGGTGAGCTACTTTCATCCTAGCAATAATAATTAAATGCAGACTTTAGTGAAATATTTTAGGGAGCACATGGTGTATACATACAGGATATGGTGTGAGCAATTAGCTTTAAGAGTTGTTGAACTGGTCCAAAATTATCATTGAGACTTATGGTGGTTTAGGTTGTTCACTAGCTAATACAACAATTTTGATGTTATTTAAGATTTCAAGATTGTTGATTTACTACCTGCATGATAACTTATCTTTCTTATTTTCTTTATTTGTCTTTCTCTTTGCTAAATAGATAATACTTTATCCGCTTAGTCATTCTATTAACTTATTGAGACTCTTCAAGTGAATATTGATGCAAAACCTGAACTCTTTCATAAAGCTAAGAACAGGGATTCTTTCGCCCTTTCATTTGTTGGATAAAAAGGGTGGAAAAGATAGTATTTGTTCCTTTGCTAACATGTTTTCAGAGGAAGGACAAAAGTACCAACTTCTTAACTGAAGCAGCTCATATAGTTCAGTATATATCTGATTGGGGACTAAATAATGTCTCTTTTCCTAAACCAGAGATTTTGACTTTCTTATTTGTCTATTGATGGTTTTTCCACAATTCCACAGTATAAGCGCTGTCCAGTCACATTGATGCCTGCAACAGTTGACCACATAAGGCGGCTGTTCCACGACATGTAGGATAACTCATATCTCTGCAGATGATCATCTTTCTAAACATGGCCAGAACCCATGGTCAAATGAAGGAAACAATATGCTGCAATTGAACCGAAGACGGCCGTTGGGGTGTTTGGAGCAAAGGTGTGGTCTGACAGCGTTTAATTACCTGATCTTTGCCAGCCCATGAGTTGTGACCGAGATACATGTCAGACTTTGTTTCACATCTCATGCCTTCATTACATGCTCACAACATGCTCAGAACGAGTGAAAGTCTCTCGGATTACTCAAGCCCAGTCACTTGCCTCACTCGTTTTTTCCTTGGCAAAAAAGAGAAAAAGTGACATGGCCATAGTTTGTACATACCTTTGAGATTGTCTCATGTCTTAAACTATATCAACACTGATCATTTTTAGATTAATAAAGGCATCCATGCTTGAGGGCTTTTCCTACGAAACACATTCCCTTTAGAAAGGCATCACTATCCAGGCTTAGTTGCTAGTTGGCTTATAGAATTGGGACACCTAGCGGAACTACGGTGGTTTCTCTGTCCGTGGGCTTTTAATCAAATTGTTTGTCCGGACCTTCGTTGGCTGAGTAACTGAGTCGATTTTAAATTGTTAGAAAGAAGCCAAAGGGAATTCAGAAGGAGAAATCAGGTCGTTAAAGGGGAACCTAGAAAAGGATAATGATACCGCTCGCTAAAATGTCCAAACGTTGCTGGAATTTACTTTGGCTTCAATCTTGAGTTCACTCTGTATTGTTCATGTTCCAGTTCCAGCTCCGGTTCAGTTTCATGCTTAGACCTTATGATTTGATATAGTTTGTTTCAGTCCTTCTCCAGTGTGTTTTACATTCTGGATCCTGATTTCGTCATATTCCTCAAATTTGATTGCGCTTCAGTTGAATCCCGATTCGGGGGGGTGAATTTCTTCATCTCTCTTGCATCTGAATCTGGTTGGCCACGGTCCATTTCGAACCCCATTTCTAAACCGATGATAATTCCGGCTTGGGTTGGAGTCATCATGAAGTCAATGTTCTTTAGTGAATGTCCCACGAAATTATTGGAGTGAACATGATCAGAGTTCAGGATGTACGCTGAATCGGGTGTCTCATCTCAGCCGAGGGACCCAAAAATAATGCTCACAAGATGTACGCTGTCGTATTGACTTTTCTCCCGTGAAGTCCTTCGCAATGGCACAGCCTTCGTCCTAAATTTTTAATGTGAATGAATGCATGTTTAATATGAGAATTGAGGACCCAGATAATCGCAATCTAATGACACAAGATTGGCATGAACAGAGCTCGATATGCTCTTCCTGCGGAAGCATTTTGGGTGGATAAGCAGATTCAAGTTGAGTTTAACTTCGGGAAGCAGCTTTGCACTTTCGAATTCCTTGTACGGAAAGTTCTTTGCCCTCAAATCCTACTCATTCAAGGCTTGAAAAGTCCATACTTCACAATCGATCCAATAACTAATGACAAGCAATTCAAATAAAAGTCAAAAAAAGTTGGTGACCTGACATAAATGAGTAACTTCATCAAGAGAAAGTCGATAGCTAACTCAAATTAAGGTGGGGCACTTCATTATATAAGAGTCAATGATAATTACGCGTCACTTCTTTCATAGGTTTGACATTTTGGAATTTATGACATTTCTAGAAACTTACTTATAGAAAATTTTTTTCCCCGCCTTTTATTTTCCAAATGGGATGCTGAATTCCGCTTACTCAGACCGCATATTTTATACTCCCTGTAACAGAGTCTCGATATAATTATTTCTTAAACATCGGTGTTTTTATTAATTTATTAATGCGATATTTTCAGTGAATGTGTGAAGAATTCGTGCCGTCCTTACTTGAGCCGATTGCAGCTACAATCCCTAAAGGGTGCAGAAGGGCCGCCTGGCCCGTACCATGTAAGTCCAAAACAAGAAAAAGAGAAAAAGATAAAAAGAAGAAGATCCCGTGTCATACTTTGCTCATCAAAATTCACATGACTGATAGATCATATGGTCCCTTTGTGCTACAAAAGCTCTTGGCATGTACTTTCCCACTGACTAATTTTTATATTTCTAAAGAAGAAGCTCGATAATTTGACGCAACATTAATTAAATTCACTCGGTACAAGGTTTCACGTTCCCGCCAGGTTGTCATGTTGTCTTTTCCCTCCCATCTCTTTCAAATGCCTAAAGGGATGTCATTATCCGATAAAGAAGGAGCACCTAATTCTCTTTAGTTGAGACATTGAGGCAGGTGAGACAATGTGGCATTAGATTACCCTGTACTCCCCTCAAATGTCTGTGGTCTATCAAAGCGAGTCACATGATGGGTAATTGCCGAGAATGGAACTTCTCAAATTTATGGTTGTGGAGGCGTGTGGGGGCCCTGGACTTATGCTGCGGACAAGAGAGCATGGTCGTCAAAACGCCGGAGATGGCCCATAGGGGAAGAGATGGCCGACGACCTTGTGCAAGGGCCGGTGATCCAAGTCACCATCTGTCGACATGCGGCCAATGACAGTGCTAGACTTTGCTTTTTCTCGGAGTCTTACATTGCCAGACAACCCCCTTTGTGAGATAGGTGAAGTCGGTGTTGATGCCTCAATATGTCTCAATCGGTGATAAGTCGCCATCTGTCGACACACGGCCAATGATAGTGCTAGACCTTGCTCTTGCTTGGAGTCTTGCATTGCCAGACAACTCTCTTTGCGAGATAAGTGAAGTCGATGTTGATGCCTCAATATGTCTCGACCATTGATAAATTTTCATTTACTTAATTCACAATTTAAATTCATTTATATACGAGATGGAGTATCGTGTAGGATAAACAATCCAGAAGATCCATGTCTAGATTGCCTTCTCCAAACACCCCCTTCCCAATCTAGGAACTGAAGTGTCAGAGCTAACCCTTGCCTTGAATAGGAACCTCATCAAGAAAAGAATTATTTATGAATACGGAAATAATAAAGATAGCTGCTAAGACCAT
Source organism: Eucalyptus albens (assembly GCA_014182695.1). Classification (NCBI taxonomy): domain Eukaryota; kingdom Viridiplantae; phylum Streptophyta; class Magnoliopsida; order Myrtales; family Myrtaceae; genus Eucalyptus; species Eucalyptus albens. The sequence continues at coordinate 47,353,166 of CM024647.1, read as the reverse complement.
ACCGAAGTAATAATATCACATGGCATCTATACTTATTATATAATTTTGCTACCATACACTACACGAGTTACATTTATATCGAATTAAACTTTTGGTCGATTTATTTTTTCTATTTCTCGCTTTTGAATTAGAAAAGTTCCATCACTCATTTATCACAGGTAGTGCAGCATCATGGCAAGACATTTTCCTTGGCATGCATGATAAAAGCATAGGCAGAAGGATCAGAGACCGACGAATATTCCTGTTGCAATTTGCATAAAGATATCAATTTCCATTTTTTTTTTTTCACATTGTATGACAATGAACACAGAGATAAATAAATATACTTTTCTTTTTACGAAAGATAAATAAATATACTTGATTCACAACTTCACATGACACGGCCAAGACAAAAGCCAATAATAATGATTACCAACGTCTTATTGGTATGGCAGGACACTGACTGTGACTGCTACTTAAGGCTGTACCATGTTTCGGAAAGAGTTAAAGAAACTCAAGTCTATTTTATTACAACATGCTTATAAAATAATTTAATTGGGAAGAAAAGCATTGCTGGAAGTCCAATACTTTATGTGAATATCTTCAATTAGGTGTGGCTCTCAAAATATAAAACGTGCTGATGATTCTGCCAGTTCCATGTGACCTGTCATGTTAAATAACCAAAGTTCATTTTTTTTTTTTTGGACGGAAAATAACCAAAGTTCATTTTTGGTGAAACTGTAAAAAAAAGTAAATAAATCCTCCATACTAGTTATATATGTACAGGTTGCATCATGAACCGATTAAGTAAAGATTATTGGTACAAGCGAAAAAAAAAAAACCCACTATTTAAAAGCCTATTAATCATTTTGCAGGCATCATGAACCGATTAAATAAAGATTATTAATAATGTACAGGTTGCATCAACTCAAAGCAATTTATATGCTGTTGATAGGATTTGAATGAACAGTATTCAACTTTTGGACTCAAAATTTCGTGACGCCTCCTTAAAAAAATTATGAAAAAGATAAAAAAGCAAAATTCCAAGCTGTTATGTAGAAGGCAAACGCCACCACACAGCACCACCACACATTTTTTTTTTAATTTTCATTGAAAAATCATATATGGACTACCAAACCCGTTTTTATTTGCAATGATCTATGTAATATTTAATTCTTTTAAGCAAGATGTGTGCTTTATATTTGCATCAACTGGGTGGACGGCTTTCCAGGAAGTAGAGTCTCAACAATACCATCACTTTACAAGTTGAACAAAATGTATCTATGTACGTTAACAAAGCTTATCAATATACTAATAAACATTTTAAAGCACTTTCTGATGAGATTCACTCGATAAGGGAAAAGCTTTACCTTTCATCCTTGTATTTTTATATCTTTTCTAATTAAGTTTATGAGCGTTTAATTTGTCTGAACGAGCCTTTTTGCTTCCACGGACTTTCAAATCCGATCAATCCGATTAGCGTGGCCATAGGATGATCTTGTAGCATGACATGAGTAAGATTTCATCAATGTAGAAGTTTGTGTGCTGTCATGATATGATATTTCATATATTTGTTAATATTTTTCTACAAGTGTCCACACGGACCTTATATGTTACTTGTCTCATCATTTAGTTTTCTCCAGCAACCGCGTGTTTAACTCGATTTGATCGAATTTGGTGTTGGCTAGATTTTATGATAAAATTTGTGAAAGTAGAAGGACTCAGTTAGACAAATTAAGCATATAAATATTTTATAAGAAACAAAGTGAAAATACGTAGACGAAATATAGAAATTTCCGCATCTACTAGCCGCAAAAAGTGGGAGGGGCTCAAATCCAAATTCCCAAACAAGGACAAACCTTCTTTGGGGCAGGTCCTCTCACTCCTTATTTTCTTTTTATTTTCGTTTGTCGTGGGCCCACCTCGTCGCCGTTGAGATCTGAGGGAGTCAAGGCGTGTTGAAAGTCAACAGATCGGACGCTCCTCAATGAAAGATTGGACCCAAAGGATGTCACTTTCACCTCGCAGCTCGAAGCTTGCCTCCGACTCATCATGACCACTTTGCGTCCGCACAAATCAAAGCCGCCCAAACCTTAAACTTACCTATTAATTTCAACAATCATTATTACATACATTGACTATATTCATCACCATTTTGCCCGCATCATACTTAAGAAGAAATTATCATGTAACCATCATCATTTTCTAACATGAGTTATGAAATTAGACATTTTATTGTCGAGGCCCTTGAAATACTTATAAGTATACTTAATTAGAAAATACATGAATTGTTGTTTAAAAAATATAATGGGTAGATTACATTTTCATAATGGAGGGTGGCAACTTTCGTAACATCAATGTATCAATATTGATTATTGTTATCTCTATTCGTATATTTTGACGTGAGTATAGTAATGGGCCAAAACGTTCTGAGTTATCATCGTCTTGAGCTAATCATGTCATATCACATTAAGTTCAAGTTTCTTTCAAAATTGCATATTATTTCATCCATCCCTAATTCAAAAGGTGAATTGAGATTTTCTTCTCGCTTTCTCATAAAAATTGATATAAGGAATTGCATTTGACTCATCGATTGACATTATTTTAGCATATGTTTAGCATTCCGATGAGAAGCTCGACTTATGATTTTCAAAAAATAAAAAAAAAAAAATCAAGGAATAAAATCAATCTAGGCATAAGTAGATAATATGTTTGTGAATATTAGCTGACTCGTACAACTCACTAGTTACCTTACCAAGCGGTCAGAATCATGAGATACGGGCCTCCACGGTTAAAGTACCAAACAAGGTCCACATTTTAACACGTCAATGAATTCCAAGCTCTTGAGAACCCGGGGGGGGGACCGGGGAATGCATATTATCAAATATTAAGAGAAATTGTAAAAATAGGGGAAAAAAGAAAAAAGAAAATTAAAGTAAAGGAAGAAAGAAAAAGAGGAACGGTTGCACTTAAAACCCGAAGTCGCAAGAAACAACCAGCCGAACCCCACAGAGGACACGTGTCTCCATCTTTTGGTACGCCGGTTCGCTTTTCCACTTACTTTTGGCCTTCCCCCCACCCATCGCCATCGCCATTATTCCCAAGCTGAAACCATTGAAGACTCCAACTTCGCCGCTTTTTCTTTGCACTTTCTCTCCGTTCACGCAAGGATTTTGTCAATTAATATCGACATAACTAATCAAAAAGATTTTATCATTTTCAAATGCACCATCTTTTTATATTATGAATATATACATTGCAATATAAACCATTTTTTTAATTAAGCAAAGTCAACAAATTGCATGTAAAGAATTCTAAATTAAGAATGATAATGGCAATCAAAATCAAAACTTAATAAATATACGAAACTTATATGGTATTTTATAGATATTTATATTGCGGAAACTACATCCCCATTCAGCCAACAATGATAGGAAAAAGCGATCCAGAACTCTCTTTGAGGCTCTCGCGATAATTTCCACCTGGAAATGATTAAAAACTAATGAACAGCATCAGCTTTTGAGAAAGAGAGAGAAAGGAAGGAAGGAACAGCTGTTTTTTGACGATGTAGCAAGTGAAACCTGCCCAGATCGAGAGAATCCATGCTCACCTGCACCAAATGCAATCTCCTCGCCTTCATTTCTTTTTATTTACACTTCTTGCTCTGCACATCGCACCCAACCGATGCGGCGCAATATCTGTTGCTATTAATCAGTCCTCGTAGGGGTGTGAATCAGTTCGGTTGGAATTTTCAATTCAGATATGAGTGTCAATGATTTGATTCGGCTTGGATTGGAAATTGATCTTGAATCGAATCGAACTAGTTGAGTGTGTATTATCTTTGAATCAAACCGTGCCCCAAATTGCATACTCCCATCGGTTGGGTTTTGGTTTTTCAATTTTTTTTTTTGAAATATTAAAAAGATATTTAGTGGAAAATAAAAGAGATTGTGTATTGTGTAATATTAAGACGAGTGGCAATTTTCAGCTCAAGTAACCGAACTGAACTAAATTGAAACTAACTGGGTCAAAATAAAAAATAATTATATTTCATTATCCGAACCAACACTCGATCAAACAAAAATGTATGAAAATTCACTTGGATCAATCTTGATTTTAGTTCAGTTTTTTGATTTGTTTCAGATGGCCAGTTTTTTTCTCGAGAATCTAAAAATCCAAATTTTCATGTCCTGTTCTGTATTCCCAAAAGTCCCTTTTTCTGAAACTCCTACTCTCACTGATTCACTCGTGCCAATAGAACGCTAAGGTTCTTCTAGTTTATTTATCTGTTGCCCCTGTTTTCTTTCATACTAGCTGAACAATTGTCGATTCTTTTTAAATATTGATAGATAGGATTATTTAAAAATTAGGTTAATATTACAAAATCTTAAATTAATATACCTATAATAAATTTACCAACAAAAATCTCAAATTAAAATATTCGTGATAATTTTCCCTCTATTAGTTTCCATTAGATTGAATTAGTACTACGAAAAACTCCTAAACAATATTAGTTTCCGTTAGATTGAATTAGTACACTTATGATAAACGAACAATAATACCTTAAACGGGTACACCCGTCAATTATCACATTACATCCAATTCAGCAATATAATGATAAATTTAATGTAAATTAGCGTGGGGTGAATTTATCATAGATATACTAGCTTGAAATTTTTCATGTATTAGTCCTTTATAAATTTTTCCCAATTCATGATTTTGCTATAAAGCAATTAGTACTCTTGTGAAAACATTTGATAGCTACTATTATGTGGACATTAGCAATTTTACATGTTATGGCACTAATTTGGATATTTTAAATATGGTTTTGTTTTTTTAAATTATTTACTCTCCTTTCTTGTTTGGACTAAAGTTCATAAGGCGCCGTGGCCCTTGCCCAAACCTGGTGAGAGCCATGACACCCTCACCCAATCTAGGTGATGCCACAATGCCTAAAACCAACAAGGGTGTGTGACCCTCGCCCAAAGCTAGCATGAGTTGGCCAGCAACCTTTGTCATCCCTCAATTTAAAATAAAATAAAATAAGAAAATTTTAAAAAAAAAATTAAAAAAGATAAAATGATTTTTTTTTAAAATTTACATTTATATTGATAGTATCGCATAGGACAATTAGTATCTACATAAGTAATTCTAGTTTAAACTAGGCGAATGGACTCATTAACAAAATATGAATAGGTTTAAAATTAAAATGGCATAATTAAAATTTTAAAACTAAATCGATATAATTGCATTAAATTTGTGCAATTTTTTGGTAATTTCTCCCGTTTGTTCTGGTGTCCCATCTCAATATGAACTTCCTACTGACGACGGACCAGAAAATAATGTTCGCAAGGTGTACGTTGTAGCATAGACTTTTCTTCCTTGTGTACTTCTGCAAGGGCAGCCTGCGTTCTAGTTGAACGAATGCATCTTCAATTATGAGAATTGAAGACCCCGACACAATCACATTCTTTTCACATGAGATTGCCATGAACAGGACCCAATTGCCATGACGGAAGCTCAAAGTGCGTTTGGTAATTATTTTATTTCTGAGAACATTTTTGCTTAAATTGATTTTTTTATTTTGTTTATAGGAATGATTTTTTATTTTTAAAAGCGCTTGATAATTTTCCAAAATTTTTATTCCTGAATAGAAATGTTTTTAGTAGGATTCTTAAATTTTTTGTTTCTTTTAATTTTTTAGTACTTTTATTATATTTTTCTTATTTTTTCTCTTTTTTCTTTTTCCTTCTCTCTTCTTCTTCCTTCTTCTACTGTGGCCGACGACTAGCTAGGTGAGGTCTAGTGAGCTCGTCAAAGCCTCGCTTGGTGGCATGAGGCCGGGCCTCACCACCAGCCACTATGAGGCTCGTCGGGCTGGGCGAGACTCGACCTCGCCCAAATCTAGCAAGGTTAAGCCTCGCAATGGTTAGGCGAGGCTCTAGCGAGCTCATCAAACCTCGCCCAACTAATTGTCAAAGATCATCAGTGGCTATGGCGGTGGCCAACAACAGCTGATGATCCGCTGGGAGGAAGAAGAAGAAAAAGAATAGAGAATGAGAAAAGAAAAAAAAAATTAGACTTGATTTTAAGAATTGTTTCTAGGAATAAAAAATAAAAAAATAAAATTAGTTATTCCTGGGAGCATTACCAAATAAACCTTTATTCATACCAAATAATTTGTACTCACTGTAACAAAGTCTCGTCTTTGACTTAGAATATCATTATTTCTTGAATATTGGGGTTTCCGTGAGTTTATTAATGCGATTTTTTGCATTGACGGCGTGGAGAATTAACGCCGTTCTTAATTGCACCGATCGTAGCTACACTCCCTAAGGGCGCGAAAGCGCTGCCGGCCTTGTATCAATTAAGTGTTAAAAAAAAAAAAAAAATCCGGTGTCATACTTTTGCTCATGTCAAGTCACGTACAACGATTTATTATATAGGTCCCTTCTTCTATGAACGTGCTACAAAAAGTTCTTGGGATGTGTATTCCCCCCAAAATCAATTTATTTATTTCTAAAGAGGAAGCTTGATAGTTTAGTTGCAACATTAATTTATTACTCAGTACCACTTTTCACGTTCCAGCCAGGTTGTCATATGTAGTCTTTTCCCTCCTTTCCCTTCCTATTGGCTAAAGGAAAGTCATTATGCAATAAAGAAGAAGCACCTTAATTCTCTTCATTTGAGACATCGGTGCTACTTAGAGATTGTTGTATAGATTACTATGTTCCCCCTCAAATGTCTATTGTTTATCAAAGTGAGTCACATGCGAGTCATAGGAAATTGCGGGGAATAGAACTTTAGATTTGACACACTTCTGTTTGTGGAGGCATATGGGTCCCTAGACTTATGCCAAGGACAAGAGAGCATGGTCGTTGAACCATCGGAGGTGGCCTATAGGGGAGGCATGGCCGACGCCCTCATGCAAGGGTCGGCAGAGATCCTGTTTCTCGTGTTGCTCCTCTCAGTATCGGTGCTTCAGCAGGTCTCAACTATAAATAAAATTCTCATTTACTTCATTCACTATTGAAATTTATTGAGACATCAAAAAGAGTACCATGCCAGGTGGGGATCCATGTCTAGGTTATCTATCGCTCTCTCTTGCCAACACATAGGAATTGACATTTCAGAGCTGACTATTCAATAATCAATCACATATTTTTGTTTATTAAACTTTTTGATTAGGAGTTTCATCATGAAACACAATTAATATAAGAATTCGAAAACAATAGAATAGCTGTTGAGACTTTAGCAAATAATAATATCACATTGTGTTTACATTTACTATGTAGTTTTTGCTACCATGTGTTGCATTTACATCGGACTAAACTTTTCATTGATTTTGTTTTCCTATTTCTACCTTTTGAATTAGAATAGTTTCATTACTCATTCATCACAGCTAATGCAGCATCTTCGCAACACATTTTCCTTAGCATGCATGAAAAAGAACAGGCATAAGGATCAGAGATGGACGAAGATTCCTGTTTGCTGCAAATTGCAAAAAAATATCAATTTTTCTTTTCTTTACATATTGTGTGGCAACAAACCAAGAGATAAATAAATATACCTAACTTCCCATGAATGGCGATGATTGTCAATATCTTATGGATATAGCAGGAAACCTTGGCATTTGTGATACTACAATTCAAAATAGATAAAGATGCTCAAATTTATATAATGACAACATGTTTATATAATATAATTACAACATGTTTATTAAATTATTTGCCTACACTCGTTCGTTGGATGATTAAAAAAATGGCTTCGCCGATATTTAATTGGGAGGGAAAGCATCGCTTAAACCCAATATTTTATGTGAATTTCTAATGTATTAGGTGGGGCTCTCAAAGTTTAAAAACGTGCTAGATGGTTTGGCTAGTTTCCGCATGACTTTGCACGTTGAAAAACGAGAGTTCATTCTGACGAAGCGACAAAAAGAAAGTACATAAATAATCCAGCAAACACCTAACCAGTTTAAAGAAGCCAAATTTCAAGCTGTTATGGAGAGGCTCAACGCCAACTTTTTATAAAAAATTTCAATTGAAAAATCATATATTGAGTACCAAGCCCATTTTTTATGCAATGATCGATGTAATTTGTGAGTTTTTTTTTTTTCTGCCAAATGCGTATTTTATTATTTGCATTAACTTAGCGGATGGTTTTCCTAGAAGTAGAGTCTACATGCGTTTAACCTGTCTGATCGAACCCTTATGCTTTCAAAAGCTTTCCAATCCAGTCGGCATAGCCGTAGGACAACCTCGTAGGATGACCTAGATAAGATTTCTTCGGCGGGAAGTTTATGTGCCAGCATGATTTGCCGTTGCTTACATTTGCTAAATTTTTCCACACAAGTCCACATAGACCGCATCAATTTTTTGCATCATCCTTTGGCATCCTCCGATGGCCATGTTTTTAACTCAATTTGGTCGAATTTGGTGTTGCCGGATTTTATAAAAAAATCAGCAAAGTTGAAGAGTGCAATTAGACAAATTAAAAGTATGAATATTTTATCAAAAACAAAGAAAAAAACGTGTAGATGAAAAAGTTGAAATTTCCTAATTTTAAACCACAAAAAGTGAGGTGATCAAATCCCAACTATAACCAACTCTTCCCACATGGGAAGGAGACATGCGGAGGTTGAACTCTCACTTTTTCAAGAGGATTGGGGTGGGAATAATTTGCCTTCAAGTGTAGGTTTCGATTCCTCTGCCTTACAAGGAAGATAGGACAAAAAGTTTAGAGTGGGTGTTAAAGTAGAACCGGCCAAAAAGAAAAAATCCCACCTAACAACTATCGAGGGTCAAACGGCCAATGACAATGCTAGACCTTGCTCTTGCAAAGAGCCATACAATGCCAAACAGCCCCCTTTGCGAGACAGGCAGAGATTCCTTATCCCATAGATTGCGTTTCTCCTCTTGGTGTTGACGCTCAGTAAGTCTCAATTGTTGATAAAATCCCAGTTTTCTTAATTCAGAATTAAAATTTATTGAGACATTAGGGGGAGAACCTTGTAAAGTGAAGGGTCTATGTCCAAGTCCTCTCTCTCTCCCCTCCCTCCTTGATATCTAGGAATTGATGTGTCAGAGCTAACTATCGCTAGGAGATTCGATAATCAATCATAAATTTTCATTTATTACACTTTTTGAATACGAGCTTAGTCAGAAAATATAATTATTCATAAATACGAAAACAACAAGATAGCTGCCAAGCCATACCAAAATAATATTTTCTTATAATATTTACATTGACTATATAGTTTTGCTACTTCGTATCGATGTGTTACATATGCTAAATATTTTCTTTAGCATTATAGATAATGCATAGGCATAAGGATCCGAGGTCGATGAATATTCCTGTTGCAATTTGCATAAATATATCAATTTCGGTTTTTTTTAACACATTGAATGACAAAGTGATAAATAAATATATTTGATTCATAACTTCACATCAATGGCACAGCAGCGAAGTCAAAAGTAAATGATAACGATATAGCAGGACACTGATTGTTACTTGGCTATCGGGATACTAAAAGAAACATGCTCAAAATTATTTTATTACGATATATTTATTAAATTATTTGCCTGTGCACCTTCTTTCGTTGGGTGGTAAATAAAAAATGGCTTCGTCAAGATTTAATTGTGAAGGAAAACATCGCTTAAACCCAATATTTTATGGGAATTTCTAGTGAATTAGGCGGGGCTCTCGAAGTATAAAATACGCTAGATGATTCGGCTAGTTTTTCCCATGACTTTTGCACGTTGAGTAACGAAAGTTCATTTCTGGTGAAGCTACAAAGCAAAGTAAATACAAAATCCATCAAACGCGTTACTATTTAATTCCCACTGCAGTTAAAACTGCCTATTGATGTGCCAGTTTTCACAATGTCTTTGCCCGTTATGTAACAAGAGTTTATTTATAGTAAGGTAGGGAAGAAAAGGGTAAATAAATCCTTCATACTAGTTACATTTATGTTTTACATCTATAACCTACTATTTAAAAGCTCATTAATCATTTTGCAAACACCATGAACCGGTTAATGTAGATTATCAATAATGTGCAAGTTAAAGTGACTCAAAGTAATTTGCATGTAATGCCTCAACTTTCTTCAAAAATTACGAAAAAGCTGAACAAGCCAAATTTCAATCTATTATGGATGCTCAACACCACCACACAGGACCACCTCACATTTTATTTTTAATTTTCAATTGAAAAATCAAATATTGAGTACCAAACCCGTTTGTTTTTTGCAATTATCCATGTAATTTTCAATTTCTTTTTTTCGGCCAGATTCATATACATCAATTGAGTGGATGACTTTCTTAGAAATAAAGTTTCTTAGAAGTAAAGTCTACGTGCACTTTAATTTGTTTGATCTAACCATTTTGCTTTCACAAGCTTTCTAATCAAGCCTCTATGACACCAAATCCAGCCAATCCGGCCAGCATGGCCGTAGGAGGACCTCGTAGCATAACATGGGTAAGATTTCTTCAACATAGAAGTTCATGCATCATCATGATCCAATAATAATATTCACTAAATTTTTCCACACGTGTCATCCTTTGGCCTCCTGCAACAGCCATGTTTTTAACTCAATTTGGTCAAATTTAGTACTGGCTGGATAATATTTAACTAGAAATTTTGCGGAAGTAAAAGAATTCAATTAGACAAAGTATACATATTTTATCAGAAATTAAGTAAAAATACGTAGACGAAAACTAGAAATTTCCGCATTTTAAAACCACAAAAGTGGGAGGGGCTCAAATCCCTATATTCCCAATTAAGGACAGCCTTCTTGGGGAAGGCCCTCACTCCTTGTTTTCTTTTTCTTTTTTCGATTGTGTAGCAAAGTTGCTGGGGATTCGCAAATCACGTGGGGCCCACCTAGTCGCCGTTGAGATCTGAGGGAGTCAAGGCGTGTTCAAAGTCAACAGATCGAACGCTCCCCAACGAAAGATTGAACCCAAAGAATGTACTTTCACCCAAAGCACGAAGCTTTGCCTAGCCTACTCATCATCATGGCCACTTTGCGTCCGCACAAATCAAAGCCGCCTACGGCCTAACTTACCTATAAATAAAACAATCATTCTTACATTGACTATACTCATCACCACTCTTTCCCCACATCATCCTTAAGAAGAAATTATCATATAACCATCATCATTTACCAACATTTGATGTTGATTTAGACTTTCTATTGTCGAGGGCCCTCGAAATACTTTTTAAATATATTTAATTAGAAAATTTAATGCCGTTTAAAAAAATAACAGAGTAGATTATGTTTTCAAGGTAATAATACAATAGAAAACCCTAAATTAGTATATTTATAACAAAAATTAAATTTTTAGCCACCAAAAATTCTAAACTACTACGTAAGTGATAACTTTAAGTGATAAATTTTACCCAAATTAATATTTTTATCATAAAAAAAAACTCAAAACTACTATATTTGTAATAAATTTACATTCCTTTTGTTTTCCGTTAATTAAATTGTACTAATACTAAAAAAAATCATAAATTATAACACTTGTGATAAATAGAATGTAAAATACTAAACTATCCGTTAATTGCCACATATTATTCAACTCAACAATTTGACAATAAATTTTTACTTAAACTTATAGATGGTTAATTTATTGTAAGTGTACTAGTTTAGAGTTTTTTTTTTTGTCAAATTAGTTTGAAATAAATTTGTCATAAGTGTACTAATTTTGCATTTTTAGTGGTATTAACCCTATGTTTTCATGGTGGGGGTAGTAATTCTCATTGCATTAATGTATATTTATTGGTTATTGGTATCTCTATTAATATATTTCGTCACAATTAGAATTATAAGTTGAAACGTTTGGATTCATCCTAGTCGCATCGAGTTTGAGTTTTTTTCAACAATTTGACACTGTGCTCAAGTCATGTCCTCATGTTGTGTCGAGAACTACATGTTTTTTTTATCTAGATTATTTGCTGTCCCTAATTCAAAAGGATAAACTAAGATTTTCTTTTGGCTTTCTCATCAAAATTGATGAAAATGATTACATTTGACTAATTTGTCGACATTAGCTTAGATATGCTTAGTATTTTGTGGAAAAGTTTGATTTATGACTTTCGAAATCAGAGAATGAAGTCATAAATTAAAATCATTCTAGATATAAGTAGATAATTTTGTTTATGAATATTAGCTGACTTGTACAACTCATCGGTTACTCACTAAGTGATTAGAATCACGAGTCATGGACCTTGGCAATTAGAATACCAAACAAGGTTTGCATTTTTTTGCTGCGCTAATCACACGGCTATAATGCGTTCACGAACTCCAAGCTCTTGCGAACTAGATGAACCCAGAGTAGACCCATCAAAATGGGCTTACTCTATATATGTATTAAATGCGTTAGTTATATTAAGTAAATTGATCATAAATGGGTTTAAATATAACAGAAGTGTTAAATGAGTCATAAATATATCACGAACTGATATATAATTTACTCAGACCCAATCTAAATATACAATTTTTATTCTACTTTGTCCTTATCTACTTGCTCACTCCGTAATCTCACTTCAGAGTTTCATAAATTGAATTACATTTGAAAGCACTTTTAATAATACAAGTTGAGTATGTATTGTTTATAGATCAACATGGGTTAAATGAGAATATTTAGATTAGATATTTTCAACCTGATCGATCTATATGTTTTGACGGGTTTAATTGGGAGATATAAATATAAAAAATATTAAGAAACATTGTAAAATAGGAGGAACAGGGGGAAAAGGGGGAAAAAGAAAAAGGAAAAAGAGGAACAGGGAACCCTTATAAAGCCCGAAGTCGGGAGAAACAACCTCGGCTAGAAGACGAAGTCGCCAAGGACACGGGTCACCACCTTTCGGTACGCCAGGACGCTTTTTCACGTACACGTGTCGCCATCTTCTCTTCGGCCATCCGCCATCCGCCACCCGCCACCATCCCCCATCCCCATCCCTCCCCATCCCCACCCCTCCATGCCGAAACCGATGAAAATCTCCTCCCTTCTTCACCGCTGTCTCTTTGCACTCTCTCTATAACAGAGGATCTTGTCAACTGATATATCACATTAACCATAAAAATAAAAGATTTCACCATTTTCAAAGGGTAATTCCCATGGCCAAAGTCTCGAACTCGATCGGTTCTTGAAATTTTTTATGGTATTTCGACGAAACTTTTATGGTATTCCAATGAATTTTCAATTTCTATGGAGAAAAGAATCCTAAAATACTCTGTTGATGCCGTGAAAAAAAATTCCCACCTAAAGGGGTGATTAAGATTTAACCAGCCTCAGCTTTTGCCAAAGAGGGAGAGAGAGAAGAGGAAAGAGAGGAACAGCTGTTTTGACGAGGGTAGCAAGTAAAGCCCGGGTCCCAGCCTCCCAGGTTGAGAGAGATTCCATGATCACCTGCACCAAATACAATCTCCTCACCTCTTCATTTCTTAAATTTTTTTCGGCACTTTCCGGCTCTGTTTTCGAGAGAGTCTGATGATCCAGGAAGAGGCTGCTCCAAGTGTGGCCCCGCGCCTAACCGATGCAGTGCATATCTGTTGCTACCTAGTCAGTCGGGACATGTCCTTGTGTTTGTTTATTGAGAATCTGAAAATGCGAAATACAAAAGAAGAAGAGAGGGTGACTTTGGGTCCTCTTCCCGAAGTCACTTTCCCGACACTTCTGCTCTCTCTCTCTAGCTCTGATCCTTCTGCATATTCCACTTCGTGGGACAAAATTTGAGACTGCCCTTTTTGGAGTTCTATCTCTTTCTCGTGAGCTTTCTGCTCTTCTTCCTCCTCTTCCTTTAGATGCTTATCTTGAGCCGCTGGTGCTGAAGGACGCTTCTTTGCGTTTCGTCTGCTGAAAAGGTTGAGCCTTCGCTTACACGAACGTAACTGCGTTAAATTCTTTTTTGTACTTTCTCTGTTAGCTCTTCTCTGTTCTTCCGCTTTTCGAAATATCTCGGCTAAAAAATCTCGCTAAATTGAAGGGACGGTCTTTTCCGTTAAGAAATTCTAATGGGAATCACGCGAATCTCGAAAAATCTGATGCCTGGTTTTTGGGTTGGTTCATCTTCTGAATTCTCATGATCACGGGTGATGTTTTTATTTTATTTTTTGCTGTGGGACTGCGAATTGTTGAGAGAACTTGAAGCTCTGTTTTTTCATCTGTACTGCTGAAGCCTCCCTCTCAAATTCTTATGGTTATTTTTTTCTTTGTTTTCTGGTGGCCGTTCATTTCATTTTTGTTTGTATGTTCTGCTGGTATCTTCATAGATTTTTTATGTTTATATTTTAATTTTGCAGTTGATAGGAACATCGAAGAGGACCACTCAACAATAACACCCTATCGAGGTGTCTACAGGTAATAGGATGGCTGTGGCTGAAAGCTACGCCTTTGGAAATTTTCTGGAGAGACCCTTGAAGGCGTTTCTACTGATCATGAGAAATTAGTTGGGCTCAAAGCAAAAATAAGAACAAAAAAGAAGAAGAAGAAAAGATCTGGTGGGAGTTTCATTCACGCGATTATAGTGAAAAAAGTTCGGGGTTGACAGTCCATGACATAATCCGTGAAGCTATCGTCGTTCTCTTTGGGTCCTTGCGTTCCTCTGTTTTGATAGATAATTGGAAGAAAATGGAAGCTCAGTCGAATCAGAAGGCAATTGAGAGAGTGGTTTCGCAGAAAGCTCTGCAGATGGGGAGCTCATTTCCATGCCAGGTCTGTGTGGTGGGTTTTCTCTGTGGAGTGTGTCTCACCACTCTGTTTCTGGCTGCTCTCACTTCTTTCGGAGCGTTCGGGTTCAGCAGAGTCTCCTTGCCTACGATTGCAATGGGGATTTCCCAGGGGAATTCAAGCTCAAACACCATCAGTGAGTCTTGAATTGTATATTTTTTCGTTATTTGCTTTTTTGTTCACACGCGTTGATGATTAATCGTCATCCATTATATGTGATTCAACTTTGATTATCTGACTTTTGAGATAAACTACAGAGGATGAAGTCGTGAAAATTTCATGTGTTACGGGAAATTTCTGCAACATTGTAGTTTATTTCTTACTTTAAGGGAAAGAGTACAGAAGCAAAGATTTTGGTGCATATATGGCAGTTAGAGATAGCCTTCTTTGCAGAACTCATATATCTGAAAATTCCATTTTTTCAGGGAAATTTTTGACATAGAGGAAAGATTAAGGTGGAGAGCAGATGAAAAGTCATAATTGGGAATGATGGAATGGTGTAGATGAAGCAACTCGAACCTTTTAGCTTTGCTTGTTCAAGTCATTTTGTTGATTCACCTTTGACTTTGACCTGACTGGAGATGCAAAATAACTTGGTATATAAATAATTTAGTTCATGATTCTTCTGAGAGATTTCGGCAGATATTGGATATTGTTCTCTCAACGTTATGCAGACCTTCCACGTTAAAATGTATAATGCAATGAAGCAGGGTAAGTGTGAAGAGAAATAAAGTGAAAGTGATCATTGACTAAATTATAGCTTCTGTGATGGTGTGCTTGAGTTGCTGGCTTAGGATTTCCCTGATAAATTGCAGTAAATCTGCTTATTTACTCGCTTGTGCAACGGCGACACCAATTCCATTGATCCAATTCTTTTTTGGGAGCTCAATTAATTCTTTTGACTATTATACATGGCAGATATCTTCACGAGATCAGATCAAGATTTTGATCTCAAAAGGCCAGAGCGAAATGTCGATTCAGTGCCAAGCAAAGAGCATCAAGAGAATGAGAGAGTCTCTTTGCTTTATTCAGCTTGGAGTGCTTTACTAAAAGAACCTATGGATGGAAGAGAGGAATTGCGTAAATTAGGACTAAGCAGATCTGCAGTACCATCTGCTCCTCATTTGGAAGACTGCAAATCGAGCGCTCAAGTAAATAAGCAACTTGACAGCTATGCTGAGAATGAGATATTTCCTCCGTGGACTAGTTGGAAAGCATCATTGGAAATGCATTCAGCATCTATAAATGATGAGCAACTGAAGAAATATAGGCGCCGAGAAATATCTGAAGGTTCTTATCCTCCTTGGGTACGATTCTTCAATTTTTAAATCCTCCGGAGATTTTCATTGGCACATCATGCAATAGCAATTTGAAGTTGTGCAAAAAGATGACATCTCTTAGCTAATTAGCAAGTGATGTTGACAAAATCATTGTCTTAGGTTACCAAGTTTGCGCCATTTCTTGAATCCATTGCTTTTTCAGTAAAAAAATGAATCAGCGTGCTTTGGTAGGGATAATGTATAAAATGTTGGTTCTCAGTGTTTCTCTTGATCTAAATTGGGGGAGCATTTGCAGATCACTGGGTCAGATCAGGAAAACTATCCTCTCACGAGAAAAGGTCAACGTGACTTATGGATCCATCAGCATCCTTCAAACTGCAGTGATCCTAGCGTGAGATTCCTTGTGGCGGACTGGGAAAGATTACCTGGATTTGGTATTGGAGCTCAAATAGCTGGAATGTGCGGGCTTCTTGCCATTGCTCTCCATGAGAAACGGGTCCTCGTCACTAACTACTATAACAGAGCTGACCATGATGGTTGTGAGGGTATGAACTAGTCCTTTCGTGTGGCTAATTGTAGATATTCATAGAAGTTCAAGATTTCCCAATTGACAAATCTTAAATCGTCCTTTGCAGGATCAGTGCGCTCAAGCTGGTCATGCTACTTCCTCCCTGAAACATCCCAGGAATGCCGAGACCGTGCACTCGAGCTGATTGGGAGTCATGATGCATGGAAAAGTGGAATCGTCACTGGGAAACAAAATTACAGTTCAAAGCAAATATGGGCTGGCCGAATACCCCAGTAATTTGACTCCGCTCTACCCTTTTTTTTAAGTCAAGCTCATGAGCGATCAGCAGACGTTCAACCCGTTACCCTTTCAATCCGTTTGGCTAAATAAGAATTCTAATTCAGGTTATGGGGGGATCCTTGGACTTACCTGCAGCCGACGACTGAAATAAATGGAAGTTTGATTTCGCGTCATCGCAAAATGGACAGAAGATGGTGGCGAGCACAGGTACAAGGATGCTTTGCTGCATGCATCAAAAGTCTTTTTTAGTTTCCCCAGTTTCGTTATAGAAAAGAGCGTAAAGAATAAGCAGCGTCATGCATAAATGATGATTGCATTCTGCTCCAACATTTATTTTAAGCTCGGTTCTGTGATTCTTTGCTATGAATACTGATGGTATTTTTCAGGCGGTGCGCTACTTGATGAGGTTTCAAACGGAGTACACATGCGGCCTGATGAATTTGGCGCGCCATGCTGCTTTTGGAGAGGAAGCTGCAAAGATTGTCCTCACAGGTTTACCTGAGAAATGGCCACAGGTTTGTGTTGTTTTTCCAAGTGCTCCTGCCGCGGAAAATCGATCATCTTTAACTGGTCAGCTCATGAGAAATCTTCCATTGCAGAATGCCGTGGAGAAGCCTGTGTCGGACATCGAAAAGTTTGTTTGGTCCAATCACAGACCGTGGATTCCTCGGCCACTTCTGAGCATGCATGTGAGGATGGGCGACAAGGCGTGCGAAATGAAGGTGGTCGAGTTCGAAGACTACATGAGCCTGGCCAACCGCATAAGGAAGCGGTTTCCGCACCTTAATAGCATATGGCTTTCCACAGAGATGCAGGTCGATTTCCTATTTCACACGTTCTTCTTTTCTGTGGTCTGATATTCTTTCTAGCAACATTCGCGGTTTGCAAACTGGAACAATGAATTGTGAATTACCTTCGGCATCGAGTATCTTAATGATTGGAATGGTACTCGTTGCATCCAGGAAGTCATCGACAAGTCGAAATCATACGCGAGCTGGAACTTCTACTACACGGATGTGAGGCGACAAGTGGGCAACATCACGATGGCCAAGTACGAGGCGAGCCTCGGGAGAGAGACGAGCACGAACTACCCGCTCGTGAATTTCTTGATGGCGTCCGACGCCGACTTTTTCATCGGAGCGCTGGGTTCGACTTGGTGCTTCCTCATAGACGGCATGCGAAACACTGGAGGGAAGGTAATGGCCGGGTACTTGAGCGTCAATAAAGACCGATTTTGGTAGAACGCATCGAAGCCCCATGCATACGTCGTTGCATGATCACAATTTTGTGCGTTTCTTCTGTATTCATGCATAATGTGTATATATGTATATACTTCTCATGTATCAGTTCAATGTACAGATCAAATAAAGACGGTCAATGCATATCCTCAATGCAGTAATTCAGGCAGGTTAACAGAGCACAGGTTTATAACCCCTTTAAGGTCGGTATCCCACATTTTACCCTAAATATGAAGCATAAAAAAGTGAACGAAGCCATGTACTCAGATTGATATGAAGGTCTCATTGGGATGATACCTAACTTTAACTAACGTGCAAGCTAAATAAAGTCGAGGCGAATGGTTCTGTGCAAACATAATGAGTAGATTTAATCGGTTGATGAGATTCAAAATAGAGCTTATGTGCTCATGTCCATGAATAATCGAGAACTAGTAATTAAATATCAAACATCGATTAATGTGCCGTACATGCATATCATCAAATTTTTCCCAGTTCTTTTCTTCTTCTTCTTTCTTTCTTTTTTAATTTAGCTTTGCATAGATCAAACTAAGTACACATAATCTACTGAAGCCATTCTACTTTCCCACAACGTGATGAAATTTCTAAAGCTTTCTTAATTTTTACTTTTGTTTACTCTGACCCCCATCAACTTGAACTAATATTATTTCTAATACAACATAATTCACTTCCCGTGTAACTGAAAGTAGCCTTTCGCAGTAATAACCTTAGTATTTTTTTCTTCAATTTGACGCGTGCTTCATTATGAAAAAGGTGTATCAAGTGATTAATATATTGTTTTAGGTTACATAAATTAGCTTGAAAAATGGATTTATTAAGTAATGTAATAAACTTTATTTCTAAACTCACCCTCCAACTGCATATATTGAATAAGTCAATAAATTGTTAAGTACACTCAGAGACGGTCGTCTCTGTGAAGTGAACCGCGGAATACCGTACAGAAGAGTGCATCTGTTTGGTGGGTAGGTTCCGATTTTTAGTTCAACATTAAGGCAAGACTTTTCAATTTTGGTCCCTGAACTCGCGTTGTCTTTCCAATCAAACCCTTTAACTTTTTGATAATTTTACTTTCTGCTCTTTCTACATGAGTCTGATGACCCAGCGAGAGACTGCTCTAAGTGTACAACACAGCCAACAGGTGCAGCGCATATCTGCTGCCATTAGTCAGTCAAGGCATGTCTGTTTGTTTCTTGAGAATCTGAAAATACACAGAATTAAATAAAAGAGAAAATGTTTGTCTTCTCTTACCAAAGTCTTTCTTTTCTGACACTCCTGCTCGCTCTCATTCATCTGCATTTTCTATTTCAGTCTCTATTAAACATTTTCATCCCCAATATTCCTTTTTTTTATGAAGCTTCATGGGACGGATTTGAGCGCCTGCCATTTTTGGGTTCTATTTCTTTATTGTGAGCTTTTTCTTCTTTTTGGAATAATAAATTTTTTATTGGTAGAATTTTGCTGCATGCAAGTTGGTGGAACATGGAAATTGCTTTTATATTGAAAAAGGTTAGTAGAGGTGTTGGAATTTGACGAGGAACAGAAAACTTAGAAGGGAAAGTCAATGGTGGACTTGTTGCTGATGGGTTAGGCACGAATAATAAGCATTATGTTTCAAAAA
Organism: Eucalyptus albens; assembly: GCA_014182695.1. NCBI lineage: Eukaryota > Viridiplantae > Streptophyta > Magnoliopsida > Myrtales > Myrtaceae > Eucalyptus > Eucalyptus albens. The sequence goes on along the minus strand of CM024647.1, from coordinate 47,333,484 downwards.
TCAATTTTTGATTAAAAATTATTTTTTTATTTCTATTACTTGAATAAATTTTTGAGCAAAAATATGCATTTTAAAATTTTCATCCTAAAATAGAATTCGTTTGATAACGATATAAAATTTCTTCATCTTAAGTGATAGTGGGAGGCTCTTGGCGTCGGTGGCCAACAAGCGACTGGTGCAGTGGCTACGTCCGATGTTTGGCGTTTGGCGTTTGATGTTCAATGTTTGACATTAGACATGCGGTGGCCGGTGTTCGCACATCTGGCGTTTTTGGCTGCTGACGGTTAGCATCTAGTGTCCCACGGGTGGCAAGCAGTGACGAGAGTAAATGATGAGAAAAGTTTCATTTCTTAATTTTGTTCTAAAAATAGAAAAGCTAAGAAGTTTGACTTTTGATTTTTGGTCCAAATCTATTTCTGGAGTAGAAATTTATTTCAGAAATAAAAAAAAATGAAATTACGTTATCAAATGAACTTATGTTCCTAACCTGTTTCGAGGAAAATAAAAATAGAGAAATAAAGAAACATAATAGTTATCATTCGCGCTCTTAGAGAACGAGAAATCAAATTCTACTATGCGTTGGACAAGATTGCCTGGCACTCTCCGTTTACAAGCTGAACTTCTTTGCCGACTTCAAGAGCGGGGTGGCTTTTTCATACATACATTCATATATGTATATATGTGCGTGTACACACTACCAACTAGGTAGAGTTTCATGTAGAGAGGAGAAAAAGACAGAGGGCTCTAGTTAAGGTTCTGTGTGTTTGTTCTACTAGTTGTAAGCCTAAGCAAATGGATCTCTCTCATTTTTTGAATTTGTGCTTTTACTCCAAATTATCAAGAGTTTATATTGTTTTCATTCCAACATTTGAAATCAGAGCTAATCATGGCATCCATCAATTCCATTCAATTGCAACTTTTAAAGTTGATAAGAGAAATTTCAATAACTAGTCTGTCCAGATGAATGTGCTCTTCAAATCGTAGGATTTGTGAAATCAAGTAGAGAAAAGCTACACCAAAGTTACCAGGACTAAAGCATTCGATGCCTTAAAGAAGAAGGAGAAAGTTCCATCGGTGGAGTCTCAAAAGTAAAATCATAAAGCATTGTAAAAATCTTTTAAGTGACAAAACAATATCCGAAAAAGATATCGAGCAGAGACGGCCAAACAGCGTGGGATTTTTTGCAAAAATCCTACAAAGGTGATGATTGCGTAAGATGAGTCTGGCTTTAGCACTTTGAGGTGATTTCGAGTTTTTACCCATGAAACTCTAAATCAATCTCTGCATGCTTGATCGTGTAAATACCATTGTAAACCAATTAAGGGACTATGGTGAAGAACTCAATGATGTACGAGTTGTCAAAAAAATCTTAAGATCTTTGACCAAAGGATGTGACTATGTTGTCACAGCAATCGAGGTGTCACAACCAGGACGATGGAAACGTAGATAAATTCATTGTGCTAACAGAAGCAAAGAACTAATCGAAAGTCCATCGGTTGGAATCCTGAGCAAGTATCGTAGAGCCGGGTCTCTTAATCAAGCTGAGGCAATAATGTGGTTGAGGTCGTGGAATTAGCCAAGGTAGAGGGGGAAATTCAAATTCAACCAGAAAGCATAAAACATGACATCAATCCAAAGTCAAGTGTTTTTAAGTGTAACAAATTCAAACAATACAAATTTGAATGCCGAGCAAAGGCAGTGCACAAACAAACAGTTAATGCAATACCATTTATGTTGACAAAGACTGTGTGAAGGATGACTCGAGCACCATGGACACCAATGTATGGTACCTTGATATCAGGTGCAGTAATCACTTGTTTGGCCAGAAGTTGTTATTCACATAGTTGGATGAGACAGTTTGTGGTGAAGTTAACTTTGGAATAAAAAAAAATCCCATCATAAGTGCATGTAACATTAATATCAAGTCAAAGATGATACTAATGTCATTATTCTAGATGTTGACTTTGTGCCTAGGCTTTTTTGATATTTGTCAAGTATTGGGAAACTTTCAAAAAAAAAATGCCACAAAGTCAACATTGAAAATGGAGTTTGCACCTGTAAACAATAGATTGATTACAACGCCGGAGATGATGAGGAACTTGATAGTCCTCTTACTCTTTAGACAACGACTGCATTGACTTTTCAAGTGATGATGTAAGATGGGAATTGGTTGTAGCCTCTTTGATTTGGTCGTTGAAATTTCCATGTTCTAAAAATTATTGATCCAGAAAAAGATGGTGATTGGCATGATTTGATTGACAACCTAGACCGCCCATTCGGATGGTTTCTCATCGGGAAAAAAAACATCAAGAAACATTTCCAGTTGAAACAGCAAGAAGAGCAAAGCAACCATTGGAGTTGGCACATGCATATGTGGCCTGTTGAGGTGAAATCATTTAGGCAATAAAGCTATATGTTAAATTTTGTGGATGATTTTACCAGAAAAGAATGTGTACATTTTTTAAGAGAAAAATTATAAACTTTTAGCAAAGTTAAAAATTTAAAAATTTTGAAAAATATAGTGACTTTAATTTGAAGTCATTGAGATCATATGGAGGGGGAGAATTTACCTCAAATGAATTTAATAAATATTGTAAAATTTGATGAAATGTCAAAGACATAAAGAAAGGAGGACTATTTTGGAAATGGTAAGAAATATGATAAAATCTAAAAATCTATCCAAGAAATTTTAGGCATAAGCCGTTGCATGTGTTGTATTTGTCTAAACGGCTGTCCAACATGGAGTGCTCTGAGAAGAACCCCAAGAGAGGCTTGGAGTGACACAAGCAAAATGCTTTGCTCCTATGAGTATTTTGGTGTATGACATATCCTCATACCAGATGAAGGAAGAAAAAAGTTGGATGATAAAAGCCACAAGTGTATCTTCATCAGCTACAATGACATGAATAAAAGTTATAAGTCGTATAATCCAATCATGGAGATAGCAATCATTAGCCAAGATATCCAGTTTTTTTTTTAGGATGAAGTTTAGGACTGGAACCAAGAGGTTGAATTGAAAAGCATCACTATTGAAGATGAACCATTGGTAAGAGAAAAAAATTCTTCAACTAAGGATTCATTTTTGCCTGTTAGTTCAACTTCTTCATCATCAACAGTTTAATTGCCATTAGGTCGTTCACAAATATTGATGGATCAGCCAACAAAACTTAAGGACCATATGATTATGAAAGATGATGATAGTGACAATGATAAAATCACTTATGAAACTATGGTAAATTTTTTTTATTAGTAGAATTTGACTCATATATTATGAAGAAGTAGCTGTAAATGAGAAGTGGATTCAAGTAACAGATGAAGAAATCAAATCCATAGAAAAAAAAAATAACATGAGTGCTAACTTCTTTACCACCTGATAAGAAACCCATTGGTGTCAAGTGGACATACAAGACAAAGTACAAGTCGCGATGGTCAGGTGGATTGTTCTAAAGCTACACTTGTCATGGAAGGTTACAAGCAAAATCCCAATTATTGATTATTTTAAGTATTTGCATCACTAGTTTGAATTGATACCATTATAAAGATCTTAGTATTTGTAGCTTAGATACATTGGAAGATTCATTACATGGATGCGAAATCAGTATTTCTCAATGGTTTTCTTAAAGAGGAAGTCTATGTGGAGCAAGCACAAGGTTAGGAGAAGAAATGATATGAAAATCAAGTTTATAGAAGAAATGACATGAAAATCAAGTTTATAAACTGTAGAAGGCATTATATAGGCTAAAGCAAGTATCTTGAGTTTGGTACACGTATATTGACATGAATCTACTAGAGAATGGTTTTCAGAATTGCTTCTATGAGCATAATTGTATATCAAGTTATATACTAATAGCGATATAATAAATGTGCATCTTTATGTTGATGATTTGATATTTACTGAGCATTATAAAAAGATGATTGCTAAATCTAGGAGGCTATGATTAGCCAGTTTGAGATGACAAATTTAGGATTGATGTCTTATTTTCTAGGTCTTAAAGTAAAGTAGACAAATGATGGTATATTTCATTCACCGCAGAAACATGCTCATGATATTTTGAAGTGATTGAAGATGGAATCGTTTAGATCAATTCGCAGTCCTATAGTAAAATGATTGGAGCCAAAGGAAGAATGAAACTGTGAACTTGTAAATCCCACTTATTTTAAAAGCATTGTTGACAATTTGAGATATTTAGCTTTTTTAGGCTAGATATTAATCATGGTAGGGGAGTTGTTAGTCAATTCATGTAGAAACCATATTGGTCACATTTGCAGATAAAAAGAATTTTACAGTACGTCAATGGAACTTGTGATCATGGTTTTCTATATTCTTACACTCATAATTTCAATTTTGTGAGATACAGAGACAGCAATTAGGCAGGTGATTGGGGACTCCGATGAGTGCTTCCGAATATGCTGTCTTTCTAGAATCAAAAGTAATTTCTTGGTCGTCGAAAAAATAAGTACTTGCACTCTTCAGAACTAAAGCAAAATACATAGTGGTAGCTTTGATTGCATGTCAAGCCATTTGGCTTCATAGGATGTCGTCTGAATTGACGCATCAACAAAAAGGTCCTGCCAAGTTAATGTGCGATGATAAGTCGGCAATTGTATTAGCCAAAAATCTTGTTTTTAATGGTAGAAGTAAACACATTGACATCAAGTATTACTATGTAAGCTAGTTAAATACTGTGAGGTTGAATTTAATTTCTACTGATCAAAAGATCATTTTGCAAATAATTTGACAACAAAGGCGGATTCGTATGAAAAAAAAAATAAAGATGATGTTTGGTGTTAGTTGATTTTCATAATCAATTTTAAGGGAAGCTGTTGAGATAATAAAGTTGATTTTGGTAGATATTTTGCTGGACAGAAGTTTGTAGAACATGGAAATTGCTTTTATATTGAAATCGTATATAGTAAGGCATCGGAATTTGACGAGGAAAAGAAAACTCAGAGAGGAAAAGTCAGTGGCGGACTTGTTGCTGATGGCTTAGAGAAAGAAAAATTAATTTCTAATTTGTGCTGGACGTGCTTGCACAGCACGTTCCCCATTTACTAGCTGAACTTCTTTGCCGACTTCATGAGTTGGTGGCTCTTTTATATGTAATATTTGTACTGTATAAATATGTGTGCACTGGGTAGGGCTTCATGTAGAGAGAAGAGAAAAAGATAAGGGACTTTAGTTAAGCTTGTGCATGTTTGTTCTTCTTGCTGTAAGCTTATGCAGAAGGCATTTTCAATATAGTTCTTCCTCCTTTTTGGTATTTGTGCTTTGCTCCAAATTATCAGAAGTTTATGTTGCTCTTACTCTATGGTTATGGCTGAAGCTATGCCTTAGGAAATTTTCTGGAGACCCCCATGAAAGAGATGATGGGAGTTTCGGTCATGAGATTTTAGTCCAAAAGTCGGGGGTTGACAGTGCATGAAATTATCAGTGAAGCTATTGTTGTTTTCTTTGGGTTCTTGTTTGTTGGGGGCACAGAAAAAGTTTGATACCTTCACTTGAAGAGATTGAAAGATTAAGTCCAAGTTCTTCAATATATACAATTGGATTCATCTTTACTAAAAGAGCTCAAGTCAATGGGTTATGGATTAAGTAGGATATATTGACTACTTCATACTACATTAATTTTTTGACGTGGGATTTTTCTAACACAACTTATATGTGCAATCTAACATTGCGATCTTCAATTTTGGTAGATTGTCGGAAGAAAATGGAAGCTCAGTCTAATCAGACGGCAATAGAGAGAGTGGTTTCAGGAAGAGCTCTGCAGATGGGAAGCTCATTTCCATGCCAAGTCTGTGTGGTGGGTTTTCTCTGTGGAGTGTGTTTCGCCACTCTGTTTTTGGCTGCTTTCACTTCTTTTGGAGCATTTGGGTTCAGCAGAGTCTCACTGTCTCCAATTTCAATGGGGATTCCTCAGGGGAATTCAAGCTCAAACATAATCAGTGAGTCTTGATTTTTATCTTCTTCTTCTTCTTCTTCTTCTTCTTTTTATTTGCTTTTTTGTTCTGTTTCACTGGAAATCAGGAGTTGTCCCAATTAGAGAATAATCTTCAGCAAAGAATGATCTTTGGATTTTTTGTTAAACAGGTTTAGTGGCGATTCGGATAGGAATTGAATTGCGTAACCAGGATTAAGAACAATAAATTTCAAGGAAAAGAACTACAAATACTGAAACTGAAAATAAATTGTAAAATTGAATAATTACATAGAATTTTCTCTTGATGATCGTGGATCTCTCCACAATCTTGAGTGCTATTGGACTAAACCGTCAATCGGTATCTTCAGCTTCAATCGGCATCTTCACTTTGTCTCCTTTCTTCATTTCCCTACATCTAGCACTTAGCTGAATTAACAGTGACATTAGCCATGTTTTATAATCAAATTGATGTTCATGTTTGATAGTTGTGTTTCATGTAATCATAATTCGTGGTAATTGGCAAGAATTCCATTATTGATAACTTGCCAACAACCGTATCAGACCAAGCTATATCCTTGCTTGAATCGGCATCATGTCGATTACAAAGACTTGGTCACTTTTTGTGTGTAAACTGTTCATATCTGTAGATGAATGATTTCCAATAAATTATATGTGATGCTACGTTGATTATCTGATTTCTGAGATAAACTACCTGACTGCTGCAAATTTACTGCTGAGGGTGAAGTTGTAAAAGTTTCATATTTGACAGGAAATTTCTGCAACATTTTACTTTGCATCTTACTTTAAGGAAAAGGCAGAGAAGCAAATTTTGGTCAATATATGGGGGGTTAAAAATAGCTTTCTTTGCAGGACTCAGTTCATCTGAAAGTTCCATTGTTTTCATGGATATTTGTCGACAGAGAGGGAAGATTAAGGAGGAAAACAGATGAAAAGTCATAATAGGGAATGATGAAATGATGATGCAACTGGGACCTTTCAGCTTTACTCATTCAATTTAGTTTGTTGATTGGCCTTAGACTTCGACCTGACTGGAGATGCAAAATAACTCGGTGTACAAATAATTAATTTCACGATTCTTTCTGCAAGATTTCGGCAGAAATTGGACACTGTTCTCTCAACGTTATGTAGATCTTCCACGTTAAGATGTATACCATAATTGCAATGAGCAGGGTGAGTGTGAGCAGAAATGAAGTGAAAATGATCATTTGATTAAGTCATTTCTTCCATGAGGGGGTGCGTGATATGAATTTTATCGATCAAATTCTCTTTTGGGAGCTCAAACAATTTTTTTCACCATACAATGCAGATATCGTCGCAAGGTCAGATCGAGATTTTGATCCAAAAGGCCACTGGGAAATGTCGATTCAGTGCAAAGTGAAGAACAACATCAAGATAGAGGGAGAGCCTCTTTGCTTTATTCAGCTTGGAGTGCTTTACTGAAAGAACCCACGGATGGAAGCGAGGAATTGCGTAAATTTGGACTAAGCAGATCCATGGTACCATCTGCTCCGCATTTGGAAGACTGCAAGTCACACGTTGGAGTGAATAAGCGACTCGACAGCTACGTCAAGAATGAAATATTCCCTCCATGGACTGGTTGGAAAGGGTTATTGAAAATGCACTCGGCATCAGTAACTGATGAGCAACCGGAGAATCTCAGGCGCCAAGAAATATCTGAAGGTTCTTCTCCTCCTGGGTATGCTTCTTCATTTTTTTAATTCTCCGGAGATTATACTTTTGGCACATCATGCAATAGGGATTTGAAATTGTGCAGAGGGGTTACATCCGTTAGCTAATAGCAGGTGATGTTGATTCGATGATCATGTTGGCATACCGGGTTTGCGCCATTTCTTGAATCTATTGCTTTTGAGGAAAAAGTGAATCAGCGTGCTTTGGTAGGGGTGAACGAATGAAACGTCTGTCTCAGTGTTTCTAGTGATCTAATTTTGCAGATCACTGGTTCGGATCAAGAAAACTATCCTCTCACGAGAAAAGCTACAAAGCGACCTGTGGATCCATCAGCATCCTTCGAACTGCAGCGACCCTAGAGTGAGATTCCTTGTGGCGGACTGGGAGAGATCGCCCGGGTTTGGTATAGGAGCTCAAATCGCCGCAACGTGCGGGCTTCTTGCCATTGCTCTCCGTGAGAAACGGGTCCTTGTCACTAACTACTATAACAGAGCTGACCACGACGGTTGTAAGGGTATGAACTAGTCCTCTCGTGTTGCTAACTGTAGATATTCGTAGAAGCTCAAGATTTCCCAATTGACAAGTCTTAAATTGTCCTTTGCAGGATCAGCGCGCTCGAGCTGGTCATGCTACTTCCTCCCTGAAACATCCCAGGAATGCCGAGACCGCACGCTTGAGCTGATCAGGAGTCACGATGCGTGGGAAAGTGGACTTATCACTGCGAAACAAAATTACAGCACGAAGCAAATATGGCACGGCAAAATTCCCAAGTAATTTAACTCCACTTTACTCTTTCTTCGTTCAAGCTCCGTTAGCAATCAGCCACATTCAACCCGTTACTGTTTCAATCTGTTCAGCTAAATAAGAATTCTAATACAGCTTTTGGGGGGATCCTTGGACTTACCTGAAGCCGACGACGGAGATAAACGGAAGGTTAATTTCACGTCACCGTGAAATGGACATAAGATGGTGGCGAGCGCAGGTACGAGAATACTTTGCTAGCGCAGCGTCCTATGTCAGTGATGACTGCATTCTGTTCTGACGTTCACTTCAAGCTCGATTTTGCGATTCGTTGCGATGATTACTAATGGTTTGTTTCAGGGGGTGCGTTACTTGACGAGGTTTCAAACGAAGTACACATGCGGCTTGATGAATGCGGCACGGCATGCTGCTTTTGGAGCGGAAGCTGCAAAGATTGTCCTCCCAGGTCTACCCCAAAAATGGCCACAGGCATGCGTTGTTAGCCCAAGTGCTCCTGTCGCAGGAAATGGATCATCTTTAGCCAGTCATCTCATGAGAAATCTTCCGTTGCAGGAAGCTGCCGAGAAGCCTGCATCGGACATCGAAAGGCTCGTTTGGTCCGATCAAAACCGTGGGTTCCTCGGCCACTTCTGAGTATGCATGTGAGGATGGGCGACAAGGCCGGGCGAAATGAAGGTGGTCGGATTCGAAGACTACATCCGCCTCGCCAACCGCATGAGGATGCGGTTTCCTCACCTTCACAGCATATGGCTTTCCACAGAGATGCAGGTTAGTTTCCTGTTTCAGGCATTATGGTTCGCTGCGACAATAAAGGAAACGATGAATTGTGAATTACCATTGACAGCGAGTATCTTAAGATCGAACATACCGGTCGCCTCCAGGAAGTCGTCGATAAGTCGAGATCATATGCGAGCTGGAACTTCTACAATACCGACGTGAGGCGACAAATGGGCAACGCTTCGATGGCCGAATACGAGGCGAGCCTTGGAAGAGAGACGAGCACGAACTACCCGCTCGTGAATTTCTTGATGGCGTCCGACGCCGACTTTTTCATCGGGGCGCTGGGTTCGAACTGGTGCTTCCTCATAGACGGCATGCGAAACACCGGAGGGAAGGTAATGGCCGGGTACTTGAGCGTCAACAAAGACCGATTTTGGTAGGAAATCAAAGCCATGTATAGGTCGTTGCATGTGTTAGGAACGCAAAATGTTGAAAAGAAGAAACAGAGAAGAGGACATGAATATTTACGCTGAAAAAACCTTTGAAAAGTATAAAGGGGGAACCCACGTTACTGCACTAATAATCTCTTCACTATCACTATCGATATCAATTTTTAGAGGTACAAGTTATAACTATAAAAGAAATTGCCCATTATATAATAGGAATTTAGGGTATATTAAGTTATTGTAGACATGTAAGCCATCAACAGTAAAAAATCTCTTCACTTTAAAATTTTCAAACTCCAAAACTATATCAATCTCCCATTTGGAAGCTAATCTTAAAAATGAAAACCATTATTATTGATTGATCATGATACTTTCCAAAAATCAAAATTATTGATGGAGGGAGGAACAATATCACCATTTTTGTTCATGACAAGTAGTTTTTCATAGTTTTCACCTGTCTTTAGAACCCAAATTGTCATAGTGCAATGACCTCTTTATCACTAAAGGTCAACTTAAAAATTTTGTGGTTCACCAGCTTCAGTTAAAAGCAAATAATGCAATAATGGAGAATACCTATGCACAAGTTTAGATGTTGTACTAGATCTTCTTAAAGTAGGTTTAAATAAGTGTGGTTCTTTTTTATCAGAATTTATAGCAACAGTTCAGGATTCCCATCTAGAACCTCTCAATTTCTCTAGTTTCCTCCGTTTGTTCCTAACACTAGATACTACCATAGACTTGTCTTGGTACAACATATTTCTATAGCATTATTTATTCTTATTATATTTCTATTTATTCATCCTAGATTCTATAGACAAAATAATAAGAATTTAGGTCTCCAACAGGTATGCCCAAGTATGATATCAAGCCTGAGACCTTGGGGCTAATACTTGGGTCTCCTGTGGCCATGCCCAAATACTTGAATCTTGTGCCCAAATCATTGGTGCTCAAGCTTGGGTCCATGAAGGTTGGGCTTGAAACCCCAATCTAACACCTAGGTCCGAGTCCATTGAGGATGGGCCCAAGTCCATAGAGGCCTAGCTTTGGACCCTGATGCATCCGAGTCATTGGTGCTCGGAGGCTCAAGACTTTATCCGTGGTCATCGTCATACCCAAATATTTGAATCCCAGTCACCAGTGCTTAAGCTTGGTTTCATTGAGATTAGGCTTAGGTCCACAGAGATTAGGCTCGAGATTCTGATGCTTGTGTCCCAAATCCCTAGTGCCCATCCCATAGTATTCGGCTCCTACACTCAAGTCACCAGTGCTTGCACTCGAGAGCCTAGTTTAGTGCTTGGGTTTGGGTCTATCAAGTTTGGGCCCACATGCTCAAAGACCGGAATCCCAAGCCTGTCACTAGCACCCAAGACCCCAATCTAGTGCTTAGTTCAAGATCCACATAGATTGGGATTGAGACTCCAGCGTCTATGCTAGGGTCCTCAATGGCCATGACTAGATACTTGACTTTTGTGCTCAAGTCACTGTGTATTAGGCTTGGGTTCATTGAGGTTGAGCCTAGGTTGAGGTTCAATCCATGAAGGTTGGCATGAAACCCTTTTGCATGTGCTAAGGTTGTTAGGATCCCAAATCTTTGAAGAGAAATTAGACAAAAACAAATTTTTATGTGGAAAACTTTTCCAAAATTCAAAAGGGAAAAATTGCGGTGCCACACTAGGCAATCACTTTGCTATTAGTATCGGTATAAGCTTTACAAGTTTTAGTGCTACAACTACAAAAGATATTATCCTAATATATATTGCAAGTTTTAGGCATATATAGTTATGATGAAAGTTACATATATGCTATTATGAGCAGTAAAAACTTTATTCTCTGCTTTAGCATGAAAATTACATATATGCTATTAACAGTAAAAGTTTTGCACTTGATATATGTATTTTTTTATTAGACTCCACAACTCCATCAAAAGTCCCCAGCAGATCATGCCCCAGTACAAAGCTCCCGCACCCCGGTCACTGGCATCCACGCCTGAGAACTTAGTCCAAAACTCAAGCGCAAATCCAACATAGTGATTCTAGCTCTCTTGTTCACAAGAATGGTGCATATCATTTTAAGAATAAAAAAACGATGTTTCCTTTTCCAAGCAGAAAAAAAAAATCTAGTTCATTTTTCAAATTTCAACCAAATTAAGACAAATATTGACATTTTTCTGGAGCATAACTTCTTGAAAAATATTTTTTGGAAATGTTAAATTTTCCATGAATTGAACGAAGCATTAAGGTAAAATGCGGGAAACCAAAATCCAAACCAGGCACTTACTATGTTTTCAATGTGATGTACCAAGTACCAAGTGGTTCTGACCTTTTTTTCTTCCGGAAGCAATTTTTGGCGAAATGACCTTTTTTTGTTCCAGATGAAATTGGAAGTCTACAGCATTTTCTTAATAGTTTCATCATCTCTTGAGATCTCGCTCTTAAGAGTTTATCTTGGTAACTAGGCTTAGATATATAGATCTCCACGCCCTTGGCCGAGAAAAAAAGGAGCGATTTGGGCGTTTGAACACTAACGAGAGAACAAATTTAAAAGCATGAAAACATTAACAAAGTCATGTTAGTCGGAGAGCGAATTCAACACAGCAAGAGCTCGCTGAAACAGGCCAGGCATAATCGTTGAAATTCCAATCATTTCGTGTTAATAAGGAGCAACTAAGAAATAATTAAATGTAGCGTAATTGAAAAGGCCGTAACTGCTGCGGTTTTCAAGCTCCTGACTGCAGTTCTTAAAACACGGTGATGTTTACCTGCGGCTGCAAAAACTGCAGTTGTAAGTCTAGATAAGCGCACTGTAATGCAGCCGTAATCATCAAGTTCACACCAAAATTCTTGAAGAGTCATTTCCTATGACCAATGAAAATAAGCATATGACCAGCGAGAATATCCAAGATTGGAAATATGAAGTTACAGGAAGGTTCATGCCAGTCATGTTCTTTGTGCAAACAGTTCACATGTTATCAGATCGTCCATGGTGGTAGATGATCCGGCACCTAAGACAGGGATGATGTTGAAGATAGGTTGCCGATGCATCTCTGCAAGTTCTTTTAAGGCATTCTTGAACAACAGTGATAATGCATCCAGGGGAATGTGCAGGCTCACAGGATAATAGACCCTTAGGCTCTACAAAAGAGAGGCAAAGAGTTGTGAGAGAGAGAGAGAGACATGAACAGGTGTTAGTAAAGAATGAAGATGCCGCCCGATAGAGAAGATTCACTTCAAACTGGAACTGATAAGAACAATTAACAGCAGAGAAAGAAGCTATATTGCAAAAGAACAGGCCATAAAACTTGAGATATATGATTAATTGGAGGACGGGATTCAATTTTCCCATACAAACTTCGCTTCATAAAGAATAAAGAATCCAACTGCTTTAGTAACTATCATGGAAAAAATAATTGAGATTCATAACTCAGAATCTCAAAGAAACTTGTTAAATGACATTTTGAACAAAATCTGTTCTAATGATGCAAAAATCAGTAGCAGAAAATTTTTCTTTCCTAGAAGAGGATGAGCAGCTTGGCAATACTCAAGGTTCATCAGATTGAAACTTGGCACAATGTGAGAAGCGTGGATGGGCTATATATCATGTGGAACGATGTTGGGGAATCATATAAGAAAATGAAAGAAATAACTTACCACAATTTCTTCCCAAAAGAAACTGTTCTCTGCAAGAATTTTATCAAGGAGATAAATGCAAAATCTTGATATTCTATCCATCTGCCTCTCTGATATAAGATTTTGAATGTCTTCACTTTTCCGATTGGCACTGAGAAACTCAAAACATAACCTTACAGCTGTCTCATTCGTGACTGACATTACTAATGCACAGATTGTCCCATTGACAATACATCTGTTAATGCAAGTATCATGCCAGCCTTCATGCTGAAAACTCTGATTGCCCATTCTTGTAAGAGACTTGCCTTCAGTTATCGTTTCTGCATCATCCACATTATAAAGTAATGGCTTCACTTCTACCAATGCTCTGCAACAATGTGGAGTCAACTAAATATACACTTGAAGTAGATGGAGACATGGGACACCTATATAATTAATCCTTTTCAATATGCTAAATCAGAAAATGCCATGAACTGCACCTCGATTAGCAAGTTGCCAGTGCATGTGAGATTTGTTAAAGTCAGCAAGTTAGAGAAGTATAGTCTCATAAGGTTATACCGCCTTCTCTGTAATTAAGAACAAAAAATTAAAAATTCTCTCCCTTTCTCTCGTCTCACAGGTTCTGTGAGTCAGCAGTCAAAACATCTAACAAGTCAAGTTTCATATATCAAAACATTTATATTTGTCGGCTAAGAAACAGAGAAAAGTAAGAAGATGCCACAACTCCTTTAGTTTTGGATAATCTTCCCTTTGTGGACTATTTAGTATCTGTTCCACATCTTCCATGCTGGAAAGTATTTCATTGTGCCTGCGACACTCATATGAATTGGGTCCAATTTTTTAATAAGATGAAATGATGCCCTCTCAGGCAACTATGATCTAGATACAAGTATTGTGAACCAAATCAGCCGGTTCTAAACTACGGCATTTTTTATTGTTCAAGGGAAACACGCTTGGATCAATTAAGAAAGGTCAACTGCAGTAGGCTCAGTTTGACCATGGACGTTCTACCACACAAACAATGAGGGGTGATTTGGTAACATGCTTTCATGTTTTATCACACAAGGGAAGAAAAACTTTCAGTTTCCAGCGCAAAAACTTGGTTACTAGACTGTCTTTTCAAATAAACTTGAGCAAATTAAGTCCTGCTACCAAAGGCTGTTATAGAAGTGCAGTATATTACTCAAATAGTTCCATGGAAATGTATACAAGAATGACAAAAAAGGGAAAGAGAAGCCAAAAGTAGAGGATGAAAAAAATATAAACCAATACTCAGTTACCTTTTTGGCAGATCAGGCACAAGGACATACAAAGATAAGTGATCAAGCACCTTAGACAACTTTCCTTCTTTCATACTGCTAGACCTAATCTGCTTGAGGAATGCCTCCAGCTTGTCCTGAATTTTACCCCTCTCTGATGAGGGAACAGATTCCGAGCAGTACACGACTAAAAGAACAGAGGAGGTAGATATTGAACAATTAAAACTTTTAGCCACAGCTTCACTGTTTTGCAGTGCTAGCTCTAACTCAGCTACAGCACCTCCTTTGCTGAGAGTCATTGTTGGAGGGTAAAGCCCCAGTTGCCCAGCCATATACAGCACATTCTTGTGGAAGGTTGCCTGTAAATAACAAACTCAGGAAAATCATTTCAGTCTAGCGGGGCAAAGGGAGAGAGTGGCATCCAGAACAGAACCCAAGGTAATCATAGAGTTACAAATTAATTCAAGTACACAAATATGTCAAACACCATCAGCGATTGACGTCACCAACGGTGCATCATTATCCCGATTACTGGAGGCTTTCATTTCTTCCATGCAAGTATACTTCATATTTAATTAGTCCACATGCCCAATTGCATAGATTAAATTATATTGATAAGCATAACCGACGAAGGGATTTACCTGGCTGTATGGTCCAATGCAGCTAGGTGCCCAACATGATATACTTTGTACATGAAGGACTCTTTTCTCCTCATTTTTCGTGACTAAAACTTCAATATAGGCCTTTCCCAGGCCTACATGATGCAGAGGAAGCTCAACTGTACTACGGGATGGAACACCAGAAGGGCACTTCTCCTGTGTGATGAACTTGACATATGTATTATTTGCTACAGCAAACTCATTCATATCAGATATGTAGAGATGAACATAGAGAACATTCCTCCAATCCAAATTATGTCCCGAAAGTTCTGCTTCGATCTTCCTTAAAACACTTTTAAGGTCATCCTGCAAACCTGCCAATTATTGAAAACAACAAGAGCCACAAGAGTTGCTTATAAATGAAGATTAATGATATACTGTTACTGCTGAGCCAAAAAAGATAAAAAAAAAAAGGAGAGAACCAAATACCATTACTGCAGACTAAGTAAATCGATCTTTACCTGAAGATTCTGAAGCTCCCAACCAGCAAGAAATGGAGAATGCCAGGTCCTCTTTCTTAGTTGAGATCTGCAGTCCATCATCTGCTGCTTTGGTCAAAACAGTTACATCAGCAACAGATTCCTTAGCATCCACGCATCCCTCTGAATTCTCATCTTGTACCTCATACACTAAACCCATATTCTCATGATGGAGATCATTCATTTTGTCACAATCACCAACAGATACAGATTCGACCTTAGTTTCCAAATGAAAAGCCAATGGGTGTAGGATTCCAACAGGAGCTATAGAATCTGAAGAGTGCAGAATAACCTGAAATTCTTCAAGCACGATTCGAGCATGCTGAAGAAGTTTAACCTCACATAGTTAGAATATTGAACAGAACAAGACAAAACCACTTTTCTTATCCAAAACAGTGCAAGCGAGCACAGAGAAAGAGAGAGAGTCTGTGGGTGTAGGTTCGTTAAAATTTAAAACCAAAGATCTTGTTACTTTTTTTCTGAACTAAATGAAGTAGAAGCAACTGTAGAGTGCAGCATATCAGTAATATTTTTTCATCAGACTGCCTTTGTTTGAGCAACCACAAATAGGTTTGAGTAGAATCTAAAACCAAAAACATAGTAACTCATTTCCTGAAGAAAACTAAGTAAACACAACCATAGAGCCCAGCATATTAGAAATATACCTTTTGTTTTGGATTCTAGTAATTTGCTTTTCTTAAACACTATATCCCTTTACAAAGGATGGGCTATAAATAAATTGTGAACAACAGCTTGTCCCATTCAAGAAAGAAATCACAATGAACAGAAAAATGGAGGAACTGTACTATGGGTTGAAGAATAAACTTACGACAAAGAGGGACAATCAAGAGTTAAAGTTTCGTACTCCCCTCCTTCTCCACAAACATTAATTCCATACAACCTGGCCGGGTTCAAAGTGAAGGGAAAAAAAAATGCCAGTAAATCACATTTGATGCACAACAAGAAGATAACAACATGCTTTGTAATTGAGACTTCCTTACATACTCTTTCAATTTATGGAGGTATGAGTACAAGAAAGAGATATCTTTCCCCAAATGCTTTTCAGGATTCAACCCCATAGCTGCCACCTGTCACATCCATTTGTCTTAGAAGAAAAAATAACATCTAATAGAAACACTGAAAATATATATATTTTGGACAATAGTCTACTATGTTCGATCTCAATTCATACTTGAGAGCTAAAAAAAGCACAAGTACATCCACAGGCATGCCAAATAAACCTAGAATGACTCATCAACTGTGTGAATTTAGGCTTTTAGCCAACCTGAAACTAACTTTCATCCCAATTTGCACCCTCTAAAATTTTACTACCACCGTTTTCAAACATATCAAAGCATAACATCTGTCTTCAGTGGCAATTATGTCACAAAAAGAGCTCATTGTGAACAGACTCTTCACTAAGTGAGAAGGGACAGGAGAAAAAAAGAAAGAAAGAAGGAAGGAAGAAGCAGTTTATTTTGAGGTAAGAGATGTGCCTTAAAAACGATAAAGGAGAAAAAAATAGCATTCTACTTTCAAATGTTGAAACAAGCATTATAAAAATTTCGATCAATAAATGCACTGTAATGAAATGGCAAACAGGACTAACAGCAAAGTTCCATGGTGAAAGAACATTGACATCAGTTTATACATAAGAAATTCATATCCTCATTAGTCTCATTCTAGGCATGACTTTCACCTCACAAAATAAATATATCAACTTATAGAACTCGTATTTTCACCCAAAACCTTTACTAATCTGTATAAAAAGCATAAAGTGAAGCACTTCATTATCAAAAAAGAAAGAGCCACAGCAGATTAGATTAAAAAAAAAAAAAAAAAAAAAAAAGTTCACCTTCACCGTGATGGCCAATATTCCATTGTCAATCTGATTTAACAAAAGAATGAATCCTGTAAGTTAAAATAAACTGAACAACTATCTAACGCCACATCAAATGATGAAACAATTTACCATTTCTTGAAGAAGC
The DNA here is from genome assembly GCA_014182695.1 of Eucalyptus albens. Taxonomy (NCBI): domain Eukaryota; kingdom Viridiplantae; phylum Streptophyta; class Magnoliopsida; order Myrtales; family Myrtaceae; genus Eucalyptus; species Eucalyptus albens. Next base: position 47,315,914 of record CM024647.1, on the reverse strand, counting down.
ATTGACTGATCCTGTTTCCATAAATATGCCAAAGAAACAAGCCCTAACCTTGAACAGACACTTTCCACCCGTAGCCTTTGATAATCAGAAGCTATTGCACCGGAAGATACCGCCTCAATTGATGGTATCTTTTTTTTAACTTCTTTCAACAACTCATACATATCTTCAACTTCATCCCCAGGAGTCATTTTGTAGCTAAGCTTCTGGTGCCTGTCTGAGCACATAGTCTGAAATTAAAAGAAATTATGCAAGAAATGGTATGGCTCTGCAGTAATAGTCAAATTCTTCGCTGAAACAGATTAACAGGTTCTTTTGCATCGAGTGAAAAAGCAACATGGCCAGGCCAGGTAATTTTAACTGGAATGGAAGATGTGCGCTAGGGAAGTGGATAATGACAGCATCAATCATAATGATTAAAGATACTAACACAAAGCTAGTGATGATGCTTTGCGTAACTCAGTGAACTAGTGGTGTTGGAAAATAGGGAAGCCAATGGACACTGGCTTTCCTTGTGGCCTTGGGTTGGCCCTAAAATCATTCGCCCTCGAGGTCAAATTATCACGGTTAAGTGGGGGACAGTGAAAAAAGCCATTTGACTTGTTGTTTTGTCATTTGAAGGAATTATATTACTGATCTTGACTCTTTTGTAACCTAAACAAGATGAAAAATAAAATAAAAAAATGACCTATCAAACAATCTAAAACCAGCTGCAAGTAATTGTTCTATCTAGCCACAAATCTCTTGCATCCATTCTTTGGGAGCATGTATGACACAAATCACTTATACATTTCTACTAATACAAACCACCACTGAGCATTCCTATGCAAAAAACTCGCCTTGTAGATCCTTGTATTCGTTTTCTGAACAATGGAATTCCCATGCACTTTGCGTAGCTGACTATTATTTGGTGCCCAACCTGACACCAGCAATATAAACAGCCCAAAGTGAGCAAACTTCAATAGTGTCGAAACCTTGATGTAATTGAAGCATTTTAGTCATATTATGAATCATAAAGATGTCAAAACAACGGATTCATGAAGACTAGGTAGCAGCAGGCCAAGAATATTTCCTATCATAAAACATTCTCCACGCAATTCCCTTTACTATCATTATGCCTCATCTGAAGTCCACAATCAACATCCTTAGGAGATGAATACAATCAAATGCCAGGAAATACACAGATTACTAAGCAAAATGCAAGCACAAAATGCCGTCTCCAATCACATGCACAAGACAAGAAATCCTCCAGGAACCACCTCGACACGCAGAGAAACTTTCATCGCCGCATCCCATTATCAACTGAACACAAAATCAATCGATCGAGCGAACAAATGAAAATCCGAGGCGCATTCAAGGTTTCCCTTACGATTCTGAGTTCGTCCATCTAATTCCACACTCCGTCGCTCATTCCTCATCACTTCATCAAAACAATTCCAAAAATAAATTCGCAAAACAACGCTCGTCGACAGAGAGAGAGAGAGAGAGAGAGGACATACAGTCTGATACATGTAGCTATCGAGCTCATCCACGGCATCGTCGGCCGGCATCAAATTCGCAAGCGCGACGATCTGAAGTCCAAAAGTCAGGAGATATCATCACCACCATCATCATCATCATAATAATACCAGGCATCAATCGAACTTCGAAAAAGGTCAAAATCCAAAACGCAAACCACGAGAACAAAAAATGAGGAGCTCATCAATACGACGGGGTCAACGCAGAGGGAGCAGTACCTGGTGGCCATACTGGACGCACTTCATCATGGCGTAGCAGCTGTCCTTGCCGCCGCTCACCAGCGCCACCACCTTCATCTCGAGCTCCTCCCGCCTTCTTCGGCGTGACGTCGGCACAGAAAAAAGGGAAGAAGGAAGAGGAGAGAGAGAGAGAGAGACTGTCAGCTTAGTTTTTCTTCGCGCACAGACAGACACGATGAATAGAATGGAATTCATCTGCTTCCACGCCAACTCTTTGGGGCTTTAGGGTTTTCCCCAGTCTTGAACATTTCACGAAAACCTCCTAAACCTGGTCCCGATTTTTCAACCGTTACACACGACCCCATCTGGACCAAAGCCAAATGTAGTTGATCATAATTTTGTAACCTCGATATATGTCATTTTTCACAGACTTTCATTTTATAATTCACTGGAATTCAATATAAATTAGATTTTTTCTAAAAAAATTAGAAATTTCATAAAAACTTTTTAAATTTAATTTTATACGATTCAACTTCTTTCAAATATATAATTTTTGTTTGTATCACATCATATCCAAATATACTTTATTATAATTTTGTAATCTCGTGTATATGAATCTTTCACAATCATCCCAATAATTATGCATAAACTCAACCAATTGCAGCTTCAATGGCTTCTCACGAAAGACTCCGTTGATTTTTTAATTTTTTTTTTTTTTTTGAATTTTCCATTTATCTTTCATGATGATCTGAAATGGCAGGACATGTCACATCGGAATGGATTTTCAATATCTAATATGCTAAACCAAGTTATCTTGTAGGCCCCCCTTCCTTTTTTTCCGAGCATGCCATGTGTCGGCTTGCAAATGCATGGACACCATTCTGGATGTCTTATTATATGTCATATGTCGCAATGCATCACAAAAAATGGTTTCAAGTTAGTGGCTTGAATTGACAAATTCATCTTGCAAGCAATTGCTCCTAGAGAACCTAACCCAACTTTTCCGAACGTAGATTAGGAGAATCGTGCAATCTATCGTCCTTTCATTCCATCCATCCAGCCTTACGTTGAACCCGGTCTTGAGTCACCCTTTGAGAAGCCGCCTCCTTGTGAGCGAGCCAAACTCGATACGGATGGGGCCGCTCGCAGCGACCCAGCAAAGCAGTTGCCAGTGGTATCATTCGGGATAAACGTGGCAACCGGCGAGGAAGCTTTGCTAGACCATTAGGAACATGTTCTGCACTCACGGTCAAAATTCCACGGTACCTCTGGCCATGTCGCAATAGGTTACGTTAAAAATCATAATGGAAATTGATTCGCCAGAGCCTATACAGATTTTGGCAATGACTGGCAAATTTTGCTTTGAGCACCGGGGTTGAACATACTCTTGGCTACACGCCCTCACCAGATTTAGCTCACATGTACTTACACAATCAAGTTAGTGTTCATGCAACGCGTAAAATCATGACCCATATATCATTTTGATTGTAAAATATTTCACCTAAGAGAAAAGTCTCATCAAGAATCTCGATACTAGTGGAATTAATTATCACAGGTAGTTATTAAGATATATTTCGATGCATGATATCAAAAATTGTGGAAAGAATTAATAATGTTCATGAAGATAATACTCATGTCACAGATTTACACCGTAGTAATGAGAATCCTAGCCCTCGCTTGAGGATGGAAGTAGTCGCTCCTGCTTTATTGGTTTAACTCTCTTATGGGTTGTGCTAATCAAAGACCAACGAAGGCACTAGAGATCATGCAAGCTCAAATATTATGCAGCGTTCACAATCCACAAATACATCGATCTCCATGGCATTTGCATAAAATAAAAATAATTCCCTACTGGTCGTGGCATTGATACCGCCACGAAGAATACCGACTGATAGCGGAAAAAATGAGGGTCATGCAAACTTGCTAACAGGTTTAGATGTAGAGATATGGACATAACATTTTCACCACAATATTCCTTTATTGTGGCCAACTTCTCTGACAATGAGCTGTCGCTGACATCATGTTATCGATAAACAAGCATCTGATCAGGAAAAAAAAAAAACATAATACAAAGTCATAGTCGAAAAGCACCGGCAAAGAAAGAGGCAAGCATCCAGCCAAAAAGAAAGAAGAGAACATATGCCTTCAGATCATAAAGTCAGCAGTCAAAACATTTATCTAGTATCGCTATATGGCTTTATGGTGATTGCTTTCTAATAAACTAACCAAAACCCATTCATAAATAACCATTATTCAAACAAACTACCAACGAAAATGGAATGAAAACGGAAAGAATTTGCCTACCTCCCCAACCTTGCCAAATGATTGTACCAGTTTCGTACTAGAAGAACCACCAAACTGATGTTCAAAACGTAAGTTATTAAGAGAAGCACCAACCACTTATGCTAGAGAAACAAATATCTCAGAAACTGGCAAGAAGATCACCAATGGCGTCAATGCTTCGAGTTGGACTTCAATTGAGTGTAGTTTAGGCCGAGATTTCCTCCACAGAAATGTTAAATTTGGTACTTGGTATTATCGCCGAAAGTCCAAATATCAGTCCATGTCCAATTTCCTAGAGAAGCCTCTGCCCTGTGGCAGGCCAACTTGACCATCTGTGGAAGTTCCTCCCCTCGACAAGTTTATAGGTGGCTGACAATCCATTGGGTAATTCATTCCAGGTTGGCTCTCTTGCTCCTTTGCCTGTTCTCGATGATGATTTTTTTCTCTTTCTTAAAACCTGCCATAAAATAAGATCATTAGAGTACTTGCAAATGCGCAAATGAAATCTTTTATTAAACATGGGCAGAGCAGATGCTACAACATTTTTCAACCAAGACCTGAACATCCTACTTATAATCATCTGTTACACTAGTCATCTTAGTGTGCTAAGAAGAAAAAGAAATCTAAAATATTAGAAGATATGATACAAAAAAGAGCACTTGCTGCAGCAGCCTCTCCAACTAATAGTGGACTGAAATATTGGGAGGAAAGTGAATATCAGGTTATCTCCAAAAATAGTCATAGGTTTTAAGCAAGTCTTCTCAACCATTAATAAATTTATGGATGGGCAATTCATGGAGTTATATAGCCACCTTTGATATATATAAGAAAAAAAAGGGGGGGGTAAAAGCCGCCAAAAACCCTAAACTATGCCCATTGTGACACATCCATCCAAACTTCTTCTTGTAACACCAAAAACCCCAAACTTATATTCATATGACACATTTACCCAAAAAAATTTGATGTCCAAAAAAAAGTTTGAGACTTTTGGTATCCAAAAAAAAAAAAAAAAAAAACGTTTGGGATAAATATGTTACACAAATACAAGTTTGGGCTTTTTGGTGTTGCAAAAACAGTTTAGGTGTTTTTGTGGGCTTTTCCCAAAAACAAATTAATGACTTTTTTTAATATAGAAAGAAAGATATAGCCAATAAAAATAAGAAAGGACACCAGCTACTCATATCAAGTGTAAAAGGGAAAGCTTTTTCTGCGACCAGGGTCTTCTTCTTCTTCTTTTTTCCTTTTTTTTTCAATTGGCTAACAGTGTTTCTCACTAAGACATGCACATCACTCAATTCATTTATCCTCAAGCCTGGATAAGGTTGGGCATATAAGTTCATCATAACTATCTTACCCAATCACTCTTAGAATGGAGCCTCAAGGGACTCATCCCATACTTCTGCACTTCCATTAGAGGCATCTTCAACATCTTCTTCCATTGAAAGCCTAATATATTCCCTATGGGCAAAGCGATCCCACTCTGTCAAGGTTGGATTCTCCCTTTCCTATTTCAAGTAGAAATATCAAGCCAGTATAAAGCTTGCAACCATGTCAATTAACCAATCATTCCTGTCCCATGAAAAAGTAGAAGTTTTTAAAATATGATATGGAAAATTCCTACCTGACGAATGAGAAATGGATCACGGGTCTCAAAAGCCATAAATTTATTGAGGTTGAAAAGAATATTGAAAACACTTCCCGAAAGTTTGCAGCCTTTCAGATCATTCAATGTGATATAACTTTCATTCTGCAAGCAAGGGCTTTTAAACCGTTAGATAAGTAATAGATAACCACTAAAGAAGTACCACTTTAATGAGGTCAAATTCGCTAGATCCAAGCAATTTAGAAACTAATTCCCTGGAAAAATACTCTAAGGGCCTTAACTACATAAATAAATCAGTATCTAGGAGGAATGTACTCTAAAATATGCACTTATACAAGTAATGTGTAATTAAGGGAAAAGATAGATGAAAGGACATTTGCGGTATTCTTAAACATTCTCCTCATCCATTGCAGAACATAAATCCCATGTACAATATAGCTCTGAAGAAAGACAGAGCAAACCTCTGGCCCAATCATGTCAATTATCTGACACAAAATATCCTCAAAAGCACAGGCTCTTGAGCCATGCACTCCATACGATGCAATTGCTCCTCATAGAAATATTGCAATTCATTTCGGGTCAAAATTCCATTTCCATCCAAATCTATGCATTTAAACCTGAGAAAGGAAGTAAGACATCAAGTTATATTTAAGGTGGAAACATATACAAAAATGTCAAAGCATAAAACACAATTATAAAATTTTGAAAAACAAATTATCAGATATATGCATTAGATATAACCTTGGAAGATATGGAAGAATGATCAAGATCCATGAAAATACTAACCGTATAAAACTTGAAGATTTTCAAACTGGTCAGATAAACCAAAGTACCATATGCAAAAAAATGCCTACACACTCTCTCTCACCCCTAAACGTGCCCCCTCACACTCACCCCATACACACACATACACCTGCGCACATAGAGAAGAGTTCTTATCATGGAACAAAACACCTCCTTTGTTTTCAGCCTTTAGATGAATTGCTAAAAGAAAAATACACTTACTGAAAAAATTAGAGAACTTCACAATTTCATTTCTACCTTATTGAAATAAGGGTTGCAAAACTGGACATGTTATTCAAAGACCTCAAGATTCAATGCCTATATGGGTTTACAGTATCAGGATTTCAAATGTACCAGTATTCAAGACTAGGTTCAGAAGATTTATCCTCCTCAGCCAGTATGAAGTAAACGAAATCTTCATAACCCATCTTCCCTTCAACTTTGCTGGTGAACTTTTTCGGGACCTGAGATCATTCAGGAGAAAAGAGACAATTTCCATAAGCACCAAGATGTCCATTATAGCAGGAATCTGGGTCAAGTAATTACATCCAGCAGACACGAACCTGAGAAAATATTCTATCTACAATTCGGTAGGTAAGTGCATGATTGCCATATCGGATAAGGTTCTCCTTGTCTATCAAGAAATCATGATCTGTATCCAGTTCCCAGAACTTGCAGTATATGACGTAAAAATGTTCATAAGAGAAATACCTGCATTAGGAATTATAGTATCAATGGTGCAAGCAGAGAGCACAGTTATAAAAGCATGCACCTCAAAAGATTACACTGGCAGCATCATTACTTTGCCAACTACAAACATAATCCATCAAATAGCTACTTTTAGAGACCAATGCAGAAGAAACAGATTATGCATGAACCGATCTCACAAAGAGATTATAACTCTCAGTGGTTTTTAGTGATGTATATTACACAAATCTGCCTATGAAGAAATGGATGGACAAGCCCAAATGAGAAAACTTTGGAAGGACAGAGATGCCTAATGAAATAATCTAAGAGAAAACATCATCATACGTTCTTTTACCTCAAGACTTTATTTATATCTTCTTCTTCATCTGCATGTAACATTGCATCAATCAAGTTCCCACGTTTCACCTCCCTGAGAGTCAGGTTGCCATTTCCAGATCTATTTATGTAGTAAAATATTCTGTATATCACTGTTTCAGCTGGGCATGGTAAAGAAAGTCATGTTAAATAAACAGAAAAGGGAGAAAAAACAAAATATTACAGTCTAACAGACATGAATGAGACTTGAGCTGAAGCAAGAAGCAGGAAAACTACTAAGGCTAGGCTATCAGATACAATGCTCCCATAACTACCGGGTGAAACTTTTTAAACCGGCAAATATAAACCAAGATAGAAATATTAAATGTCATTAAAAATTGCTGCTGTGGAAATAATTTAATCAAAAAGTCCTCAGTATAGCTAGTATCTACATTATCACTAATTGTGAAATTTACTTTATAAGTGTCAGAAAACAGAACAAATTTTTCTTTATGAATAATGGAAACAGAATGCACTCCATGTAATCAGACTTTATAGCAGCAATGGCACATTTAATTTTGTTAAGTCATTGCAATGAAGTCACAATTCAAAGATCTTGTGTTCTGATAAGGGTTGTTAACAACACCTGACACATATTTCCTCAAGAAATTATAACCCTTCAGTGAGCCAAACTTCCAACTACAAGGGTAAAATAGTACTGTCTATTTCAGTAATGAAAACAAACCAAAAAATGTTTAATTCATGAGAAAAGACCATCACAATATTTTATGACCTCTACTTATTTATTATGAACATTGATAATTTGTAAATAATTGCTTCTATCGATATCCATATTTCAATAATAGTTAGATATTTCACTAGATGACTTGAAATACAGTGAGACTTGATATTAAACCAATAAGGAAACTCAAACACATCGAAACATGGTTTTGCAATTTATTCAAAGACAGAATATTCTCATTTTCATGAAACAAACACATGTTCAAGAAAATAGGAAACCAAAGACAATTAGTTTCATTTACATTTTCACCGCAAGCGATTTCTGAAACCAAACAGGTATGGCTGTATGCATCAATCACTCCCCAAAATCCATACAGTGGGAGCCATGTGCACCAGGCACCCCCTTTTTAGTAGGGATGGAAGTGGGATAGGCTTGGGATGGTTGACCTAGTCCCAAACCCTTCTCACTAGCTTTCGAGTATTTTGCAAACTTATCCCATAAACTATATGGTTTTGCAAATGGAATGCCAAACCCATCCCATTTGGGTTATCAACAGGCTCTCAAAGGCACTGTGGTTATTAAATTCTTCTTCAAACATTGTCTAGCACAAAATAAACAGCAAACCATCTTTATTACACATCCCCAATCATATAAATGTAGATAATGCAACCACTTCAATTTCAAATTCTCACAGAAGTTCTACGAATCATAAAAGATAACATAGGTCTTACTTTTCGGGTTTTGGGATACCGGCAAGACAAATCCCAAACCATATAAGGTTCTGTACTAAATTCTTGCCTGTCCTGTAACCCTAAACCGTGACACATTTAAGTCCTATTAGGGTTTGGGACAAGTTGGGTACCCTATGAGACCCAACACAACGCCATCTATATTTTTTAGTCACAAACTACTTATTACACAAAGCCACATTTTTCATTGAAAGCATCTAGAACAGCATATGGGCAAATGAGGAGCCTAAAGGAAAGGACATCATGTCATGTAATATAAACTCCATTTTAAATAGAGTAACAATATTCACTGAAAGTAACTAGAATGGCATATGAACAAATCTGAGGAGCACAAAAGGAAAATAAATCATATCACAATAACCAAAATCTCAACAACAGATCGGGGACAAACCATATCTTTCCTGAAACTCAGGTGTGCTCTGCAAAAACTCCAGTCCAGGGTGAGTAGCCAAAAGCTCTCGAAGCACAGGTTTGAAGTCATCCTGTGGCAAAGCAGGAAAACACAACATATCAGAAACTAAAACAGTATAGATACACCAATGTAGTCAATAACAAGTTGCAAAACTAAGATAACCCCAAAAACTTTTCCAAAACTACAACCTACAGAGGAGAAGAATCAGAGAAAACATGAGCAAGGAAAACACATTAAACCTGAGTGAGATACTTGAGATTTGGTTGCTTCAAAATCTTATAGATTTGAGTTGCTACATCCAGTGTCAACATGTTCCCATTTATCCAGTAATCAACAAATGCATCCCTATCAGTCAATTATAGGGGAAAGATAAGCCCAACAAACAGCAACAACATTAATAAGAAGGAAAATGTTGAAACAATAGCCAAGAAAGGGAATCTGAAATCCAAATAGCCTCTAAAAAGCATACATCACTAGCTCATGTGGGAACTAATTTTTCACACCCAACATATATTAGCCAATGGAGAAGAATGCAAATCAAGAAGGAAAGTCTAAACATCCTCTCCATGCTTATGGAATAGGTGTCAAGTAGACCGCTAGGTTTATGATATTCCACCAACATAAACAGCAATAGCATAAGCATTAGCCGGTAATGCATTTGTGTATATCTCACTCTCAATCATCCAACTTTTTGAGTTTTACTACCTGTAGCTCCAGCTCTAGTTTGCAAGCTGACTCACTATCTAAACCTGCCTGGGCGCATGAAACAAGGTAAGATTCTGACAGTTAACTAGTAGAATGGTTATAATATTGTCAAAAGATCAAAGGGGTACTATTGCCTCCCGTTACCAAGAAGCCATGGTCCCAAAGATTTGAATGAAGTCGATGGCTTCAGAAACATCATGAACTAAGATACTTTGAGCACTCAAGTAACTGCAGCGTAAGGTAGCTAAATTAAGGGTATTCAAATACTATCGTATTTATAAGAACCAACTTCTGAAAAAGATTGATGAAAAAATCCATGGACAATTTGAAAGGCCATGCAACTAGAAAAGTTAATTAAAAGAGAAAAAGTGCAGCATCATAAAAATAGCATTTTTGAGGACTTACTGACCATGGCTCAGGTAAGTTGGGCCCCAAGTGGGTTATTAGTCTGACAAATTAAGTATAATACGATTTTCCCTGTTAAAGAAGAGGATTTGACCTGAGAATGCTGAACTTATTTTCCCAACAAAATTGTCATGGACCACTCATTTAGGAAAAGAAAATTAATGTTTCTTGTAGCTGCTACAGTGAGAAAACATTGAACCAAAATTGAAGCCACCAACTACTGCATCCCTTTCTCCCGAAAAATAAATCATCTAGTCAGTCATTTTGTCTGGAAACTTTCCGAAAGATAATCATATTACAGTACAGTAAGAAAGGAAATACTACTGCAATTAATTTGAAATGCACAAGTACTACCATGTGCCTTATTCTTGGATTTGCACTGACATAACTACTTCTTTCTCAAAGCAAAGTCAACTTAGATACCATGGACACGTGTGTACAGGGACATTTGGGAAACAGCAAACTGTAGAAGAGAGCAAATAAAGATTCTGGAACAGTATAGGTGCTCTAAATAGAAGAAGAGTCGGAAAGCTAGTATGATGATTGAGCCAAAATCCAAAATTGACCAGTATGCTTAGTCCCATAATGTGAAATGCATGCAGTAAAGATTGGCGATCATCCAGTACTGGAAGCCTATGCACACCATAGAGGAGACAGAATAGAAAAAGTTAGCGAAGGCAGCCCTGTCACAATCACTAGATTTTGGTTTGACTATATCACAAATTACCACTGGAAGCAAGAACTTAATTTGGGAAAAGGTAGAAAATGACAACAAAATGCAGACCTCGTAATAAAGCCAGTGCCATTAACGTCAATCCTTCTGAAAAGACATGTTGAGAAGAATGATGGCAACTTGCAAATTTCCCTCGTAACTAATTTGAAGTCTGAAAGACCAAGGAAATGATAGAGCAATGAATTATAGATGGCAGAGAAAACACAAGCAAAAATAACAGGAATGTCAACAGTATATTCTTACCATTTATCTGCAAACCATCAGAGTGAGCATAAAAAAATTGATTGATTCTCAATATGCATTGTTCTTTCAGTTCTTTCGGAGGCGGTCGGCCATTTTGAAAGTAAAACTGCAATTATCCACATAAAAAGCAACTTACTTTTAGACATACAAGGAAAATTCATCAGCTATGCTCAAAGAGTACATCTGAATAAATTAGCATCTCCCAAACCTGTGGTATTAATTCTTTAACTGGCTCGCTAACAATTTTCAAAGGAGAACCCAAATTAGAAGGGCCAACTCTCTGTTTCATTACACGAGGGGAACCAGATGTACTCCTAGGGGAAAGTGGAGGGGCATTTCCAGCAGGAAACATGGAAGGTAATGAATTTCCTGAAGCAGCACTGGCACCTGAAGAGCTCCCAGGAGCATTCAAAGGAGCGCCTGCCTTTGCATCATTTATCAATGATGTCACCTGAAACCATAGGGAAAGCGAAGTTCTAAAAGCTTGGGACACCATATCCAAGATTACTAAAAGAACATCAAAGATTACGAAGCAAGAACGGATGTATGCAAATCATTGCCTTCTAGTTTAATATTTCAGAGAGCCAGTAACTATGACAGTTTGTGTCCAATCAAAAGCAAGTTAATAATTTTCCAGAAACAGCAACTAATTTCCAAGGAAGCATCCTACATATAGCACCAGCTTCCACAATCAAAGCAACTTCTTCAGGCATCCCACAATCAAACCACTTGAACTTCCCACATCGTCAGGTTTCATTGACTATGGATGTGATGAAACAAAATGACACAAAATTCATATGGCATCCTCACACATTAAGGTCCATGAATTCATAAAAGTGTTTGAAAGGCTTAGCACAATAACCAATTTGGGTAAGGGCCTCTTTTTTCTCTATGACATGATTCAAAGACAAGCTGTCCTGTACTATCAATGAACCAAGTATGACCTAGAATTTAGCATTCATAATTGCCACAGAACTGCTAGACACAAAGTTTTCAAAGTGAGCATCTGGGAAACATACACAAGAAATGACAATTCTCATAGAAGTTGCAGAAGCTATGAGGGCAACTTGACCTCAGAGCAATTGAGTTGTCATCATTGAGGCTCCATGCCATATGGCAATTATAATTATTAGATATAGATTTCAATTTTCAACTGGAAGTGTCATTTTGCTGGATTTATAAATTTATTGAATTGTGATCTTAGAATTTGCTAGGTTTTAAAAAAGAAGCATGACTCACTAAATAAAGTATCAATCTCTGAAGTTTTGAAAATACTGGATAATATTTTAAGGATAATGTCACTCCCATCTACAGAAAGGGTATGCTGAATGATACCGCAGAACTTTGTAGGATGTTTAATAACACCCACATGTTCAAAGGGGCATTTGCAATTTGCCACATCACTTAATACACCAATTAGTGGAACATTCTTGGTATAAAATTCATTACTTTTGTTTTGATATGATTTTTCATCTTAAGTAATTATTCCCTCTAATGGCGAGGTTCTCTTTTCATAACAAATATTTTGAATACAATTTTCATTATAATCAACATCTTGTACACCAATAAAGTCGAAAGTATGTATTTTTTTTTCTTTTTAAAGTTATAACCTCCTTCCATCCTTGTTGCAATAACAATTCTTGTTCATGTCTCCTTTTTCATATACAGAAGGGATCAGACCAACAACGTCATGACTCATTATTTGATTATCATTAGAAATACTTATGATGTATGGCAAATCCATGTTCCATCATTCACTTAGACTCTAGCAAAGAGGAGTGAAGATGAGCAAGGCAAAGTATCCTTCAGAAGTTGAAAGAATCATTGGAAAAACACATCAATCCTGACGGTTTAATGCATCTGGCCTGAGTTTTTCAGTCTCAACAAGCTGTCTTGCCCAATTGATTAATTAAAATATAGGACCATCCTTCATTTTAGACTTTATCAGACAAATTATAATCGCACACTTTTGGTAGATAGCAGTGACTTTGGAAAGTAATTAGATTATGTTCAGCAACTTTAATGTCAACCAAGCATGTGTTTGGAATAAGGTATGAACAAACCCAGTATTTGTATTCCAACACATGTTTTGCAGAATACTCCTCATCCTTATCATGTGGAAATCCAAAAATCAATAGTCTAAGACACTTTCCAAAAGTATTGATCACCTTTTCAATAAAAGCATGACTTGACAAGAAACTTGCCACAAAATAATTTGTAATTCTCATATCAGTTCATTCTTCTTCGAGAATCAACCTTGCATCTACTCAATGAAGACTAAATCAGTTTTTCAGAAGAAAGATTCCTCATAATGTTTCAATTCCCTAGCTGTAGCTTTTTAAGCATAAAGCTCACAATCATGGTATAGGGTAATTCCTATTAAACCCCAATTTTTGAGTCCCATACTAGCAATTGGATACTAACCATCTTTCGAAGTTATTAGATCCCTTCAGGCAACTTTAACCTCAATCTTGCTTGTCTTTAGGGTTAAGGCAAAGAGAAACCACTGTTAGAAGTCCGACACGTCTTTCATAAGATAAATAATCCACAATCATTTGGAAACCCATCAATCAGTACCCAAAAACACCTCCTAGTTTCTGACCAATTTTCTAGTGAGTGCATGACTTGAATAGAAACTCACAATCAAATGATGCACAATGCCTAATCAGTTCTTTGTTCTTTGAGAGTCAAATTCAAATCACTGAACGATGACACCATCTTTTGCAAAGAGAGAACGTCTCACACAAGTTTCCAATTCCCAAACTGTAACTTTTAGTTTAGAACTTATACACATGGCATTTCTTATCCATAACCAAAAGACTCCAAATTTCGAATTGCACACAAAATATTTGTGCTCTAACCGGAAATTTAGGAAATGATTAAATCTTATCCACCATTTGCTTATCCTAAACCAACATAATCAACCATCATCATAAACTTCACCATAAGATTCCCCATCCATAATCATCCGAAACTTGAAAAAACAAGGTCCAAGACAGCTTCTCCAGTTTTAAACCAACTTTTCTATAAATGTCTGACTAAAATATGAAACTCAGCATAAAAGGGTGAAGCTTGAAATAAAAAAAAAAAATCTTCTCTCGTCAATGCGATCAAATACAGGTGATTTCTGAGCTGGAACATGCCCATTAACCAACCAGAATCCCTAACAAGAAACTACAACCGACATGTATCTCAACGAAGTAATGCATAATCACCACCAGCTAAAATGCAAACGTAAATTAACACAGCAGTCAGATACGTAGGCACACTCGCAATGCATATCAACCGGCAAATTAAAATGCAGAGATTTTCGGTTCAGTTCTTCCGCGGGGGCGGAGGGGGGAGGCGACGATAAGTTACCAGCCGGTTGCTGTCGGGGAGCGAGAGCCACTGGTGGAAGATCTTCTCGACGAAATCGGAGTTCGATTTCAGAGCCAGCGGGGAAACCTCATTGAGCTGCAGCAGGTCGGTCTCCAGGGACGCCACCTCGCCTCGGCGATCTCCATGCTCATCGTCTCTCGTCTCGTCTCTCCGGCCCCTCAACAATCTCTCATCCAAAAAACCCCAGCGCCAATCGAAGCGGCGCGAATCCTCGCGCGGGAAGGGAGGGAGGGAGGGAGGCGGAGATCGACGGGAACAAGGTGCAGATTCAGCTCCGGGAGCTCGGGAGAAGAGCCGGCTCCCGAATCGCGAGAGCTGGATACGCGAGGATCGGGCCGAGCGCCAGATCTTCCGCGGAAACGAGCGGCCGGGATGGACGCGACAGCTCTCGCGCTTCCCGCTCTCTCCTCTCTCCCTCTCTCCCTCTCTCTCTCTCTTTCTCTCCTTCGGCCTGGAGCGGAGGAGGAGGAGGAGGAGGAGGAGGCGATTGGAGAAGACGACGACGACGACGACGACGACGACGAGGGCCGAAGCGAGAGCGAACTCTAGAGAGAGAGAGAGAGAGAGAGAGAGGGGGGGGGGATTGTTTATTTAGGGATCGATGACGGAGTTGCAGGCTCGCAGAGAGATCGAATTGGGGGAAGAAAAATGCTTTTTTCGGGAGGTGTTAAAAATTAGGGAGCAAGCTGATTATGGAGAGAGAGAGAGAGAGAGAGAGAGAGATATCGGTTGAAGAAGAAGAAGGCGCGTTTGCACGTGCTTGGTCACGTGCCCATCATATGCGCGTGCATGAGGTGTGCGCCACCCCGGGGAAGGGCAAGGTTGGGTCGGACTCGACCGCCTTAGTGCGCACATAATAACATTTTTATTTTTCGATTTATTTATTTTTTTTTCTAGTTTAAAATAAAAATTCTTATTTGGGTAAAATAATTTAATTTTTCTATTTTTGAAATAAATTTCTATTTTAGAAATAGATTTGGAGTAGAAAATTAAAAGTTAAAATTTTTATTTTTTTTTTTTTATTTTTGGAATAGAGAAATTAAAATTTTTCTCATCATTCACTTTTGTTATTACCAATCGCCCACCAACTACTGAGACGGGACATCATTCACTCTTGATCACCCACCACTCGTACCCATGGGATGTTGGCGCCCACCACTCGCCCGCTAGTCGCTCGTTGCCAATCGCCGACCACTGGACTCCAGCCGCCCATCGCCGATCGTCAACCATCTAATGTCCTTGTCGGTCATTGGCCACTCATCACCAACCACTGGACGTTAGAGGCCCATCGCCGACCATCGGACGTTCGCCACCAACCATTTGTCACTTGCCAAAGCCGTTGGATGTCAATCACCCATCATCACTCGCCGGACTTCAGCCGTTGGCCACCAACCACCAGTCATCGGCTAGTCAAACGCCGACGCCAATCATCGGCTAGTCGGATGCACGCCAAATGCCGAACATCGAACTCCGAACTCCAAACGTTGGAAACGCAAGAATGTCGACTTTGAACTCGCTAGGTGTTGAACTCCGAATCAAACTTCAGTCGAACGCCGCCATCGCCGCTCCTAGAAATAGAAATTTTATTTTTTTACCAAATAAATTTTTATTCTAGAAATATAAATTTTGAATAGTTATTGAGCACGTTTCTTTGCTCATAAACTAATCCATTGAATAGGAATTGATTTATATTCCAAGAATTTTATCATGTGCGCCCTTAGTGTGGCGAGGGCTAAAGATTTTAGAAGTCAAAGGACAATTCATGATAAATTTATTGTAAATTAATATTTTGACCATTAAAAAATCATATTGATATATCTATGAGAAATTGATCTTCCATTAATTTACATTAAATTTTATTATCAAATTATTGAATTGGATGAGATGATACGTGGTAGTTAATGGATATATTTGTTGGAGCTTTACGTCCCGTTTACCAATTTGTAGTTTTTATAGTATTAATTCAATTTAACGAAAATTAATAGATTATAAATTCATAATAAGTATATTAATTTTAGGATTTTTTTACGGTAAAAAATTAATTTAGGTAGATTTGTTGGGAGTTTTAGGAGGCAAAAAATTAATTTGAAAAAAAAATTATCATAGATACATCGAATTTTTCATGATATCATAGATACATTGAATTTTTCATAATGTTAACTCTAAAAGTTATGCATCGTCGAAGCTGCGGCCTGCGAAACACGTTTTAATGGAGATTTTGAATGCCAACACGTTTTAATGGAGATTTTGAAGTGGCATCAAGCTCGTCACGAGTTGAAAAAGGATTTGGATGTTAAATAAAAAGAGCTTCGGGCCGAGACTCGAGTGCGACCGGCGTCAGCCTCGGCTGAATGCATTGGGAGTTGAACCGAGCTGGGCTGGATCTCGTTTTTCTGCCCCCCTTTTTCGAGAGTCGATGTCTAATCCATAACCTTCGCATCGAAAAAGAGCTCGACCCAAGATGCACTATTTTTCGTTTTTGTTAAATCCCAATTCGTCATTTCGAGTACGTTGGATTACGAGAAGCGAGTTAGGCCTTGCGTAGATTACACAAATAGTTTTACAGTAAAGAAGTGGGTGGGTAATCAGATGAATTGATTTAAATTGCATCATTCACAACTTACCTGAAATCCCAACTCATTCGCCACCTATATTTATGACTTGGGCACTTAGAAAATGGGGCAAAACATTTACAATGACCAAATAGTACGAGTCCGGAAAGCGAGATTGCTTCAGTATCCAAATTTGCGCAGGCTTTAAGCCCGAGTCCCGTCTACGAACGATCACCCACTTTATTAAGTCCCACAACTCAAGTACACTATCGATGGCATTGAGTTGTATGACTTGATTCAAAGCCCCGGCTTCAATGTTGGCAAGTTTGGAGCCTACGCAAGTCGCACATCCGCACAATTCTGGGTCATCACAACCCGGGCTCCCGGAAAGCCTAAGTCACAGAACCACATGCCATTCATACCCATTGGCAGCGGCCGAAACCAGTGGCCAGCTACTCCAACATCACCCGGCCGTCCATAAAATGTCGCCATCAGCTTAGAAAATCCCGGAGAGGATGATTGGACGGGGTTATGATTGAGACATATAATGCTCCTGATGCTCGATGCATTGAAAATTAAACAGCTCTTGCATTCTCCGGTCAAAACCCATTTGATCAACCCGAAAAGTAGGCCAAGCGTTTTAAAAGAATGATCAATCATACAAGCTTTAGCTAATTGTGGAATCAATATTAAAATGATGAATGTACATCAAGACAGACGTCACATGGCACTCAAAAGTACTGTATGGGGCTATCCTGACCAGAAAGTGCTATGATTTCCCCTGTACCTTGGAAAATCCAGAGACATCATCAACACTCCAATCTCTTTGCTAAAGAGTCTACACCTTTTAGCAGGAACTAGACTGCACTATCGCATTGGGTTCAAAGAGATACAACAACAGGATGATAAGCAGAAGCTGGAATTGTCGAAACAAAGGCGCACAAAAGAGAACTCCATTGACTTGGGAAAAGATGGATTACAAGGCAACTTGGCAAAAGATGCATTGCAAGGTTTTGATCGAGAGACAATTGACATTCGGACCAATCCAAACATTTGTAACAGACAAACCAAGAAAGGAAGCATAACTACCAGACTTATCTATAGTCCTATAAGCAAGTTCATGTTACGCACTCTATGGACCCGTACTCCAGCTTGGTCCTCCTGTAAAAAATTTCTGAAAATCCACGAGCTTAAACTAGTAACAAGTATGCTATGCATTGAATATGGGTTGTCGTAAAATCAACAATAACTGGGGAAAGAATCTGATGCGATCGATTAAGCTAGTTGGGTAAGAAGATGTTGCTAAACGAACTAAGATGCTAGTTAAGAGATGAATTATTCCACTAAACCATTGATTTTTCCATAAATCACTCTTAACACATACAGAAAATAGTTCAGCATCCTGTAGCAGTAACTTCATGGCTCCAAGTCCATGATAAATGAAATTGGGCAATGACCTAATATGTATGAGTAGCAATAATTTATCATTAAACTAGTTTGAACCCACCACAGTATTATTTCTACAAAAGATCAAGGCAACCATAACCTTACTTGGTCAAAGGCTTAATCATGTACTAAAGTCCTCGGACCATCAAGTCAAAGCCCCAGGACAGATGTCCAAGGAATAAAATTATGAAACTAAGTGATAAGAAGAAGGACAAGGTCAAAACTTCCTTAAACAAGCAGTTACCATCAAAATTTCATGGCTTGCAAAACCAGCAAAAGAGACATCAGAAGGAATAGTCTGTGAGACAATATTTGTCAAAATCTATAAAATCCACAAAGAGGGGAGGATAGGCGAGCCACTATGAAGAAACAGAAAAATAAGGATGAAGAAATTGCTAAGGTGGAACACACATGCTATGTAGCTCCACTTAAGAAAAT
Organism: Eucalyptus albens; assembly: GCA_014182695.1. Lineage (NCBI taxonomy): Eukaryota > Viridiplantae > Streptophyta > Magnoliopsida > Myrtales > Myrtaceae > Eucalyptus > Eucalyptus albens. Next base: position 47,296,743 of record CM024647.1, on the reverse strand, counting down.
GGCTATCTGAGAGCTCAGAGACACCTCAAGCTATAATGCAGTCCCAGTTAACACTGCCTCTTGAGAAAGAACGTCCCATTCTATCAGTTTTTGACGCAATTCACAGGCTTCTTTTTCCATCCCTGCAGCAGCCACACCATCTATTATGGCAGAATAGGTGGTCTCATCTGGCTTGCATTGACTTGATATCATCTTTTCCAGTACTTGTATTGCAGAACTGACTTTCTCATTTTTACATAGCCCATGGATCAGGAATCTGTAAGCAATGTTACCAACTCTGTGATTTCTCCTATTCATCTCACCCAACACATCCATAGCTTCCTCGAATAAATTTATTCGGCAATACCCCCAAAGCAAAGCTCGATGTGTGACGTCATCAGGATTAATCCCAGCTTCAATCATCTCATTGTATAATAACTTCGCTTTACCCATCTCGCCCAATTTAGCTGAACCATCAATGACGACATTATAACTGATCAAACCTGGAGAACAGCTAGTACCACTCAAAAAGTGAATTAGTTGAATGGCCTCGTCCATCATGCCCTCTTTAGAAAGAGCACCTAGAAGGGTGTTATATGTTATTATATCAGGGCAACACCTTTTCTGAACCATCTGTTCAAAGAAGTCGATTGCACGCCCTAGATATCCAGATTTACACAGACCATTGATCAAAATATTGTAAGTAACAACTGTTGGAAGACGTGAACTTTGACTCATTATTGTAAGGACTTCATCTACTTCATTCCACATGCCACGGGTGCAAAGAGAATGAAGAGACTGTTATAAGTTATGGTACTAGGTTCCATGTCATGAGATAAAAGATTATGCATGACTAGAGCCGTATCTTCATAATTCCCCCGCTTGCAACTAAAATTTACAAGCGAGTTATATGTAACCATATCAGGATGACAACCATTCATAGCCAAATCTTCCAAAACTTCAATAGCTCGCACAACTCCACGGTGCCTGCATACTAACTCAATAAGGATGCTGTTGGTGACCAGATAAGGTGGGCATCCCTTCTTCAATTGGTCCTTCCAAAAACCAATAGCCTGATTAAAATGACCATGGTCAAACATGCAGCGGATGATAGTGTTGTAACTTATGACATCCGGAGGACAGCCACTCAAGCTCATGTCTTGTAAGAGGTCCACGGCAGATCTGAAGTGCCCTTCCTTACAAAGACTACCAATCATCATGTTACATGTGATCACATCAAGAACCCCACCAGATAAGACCATGACTCTAAGGACTTTGCCAGCTTTCTCTATTCTATTGATTCTAATGAGACCTCTGATTAAGCTTAAGCAGGAAGGGAAGTGGGGAATTTGATTTTGGCGCCCCATGACATCTATCAAATGTGCTGCGGTCATCAGTCTCCTGCTACTGCAGAGATTTTGAAGAATCTCATTATTGGTTTCCTCATCATTTCTGGCAAATGACCCATCTGAAAGCCGCCGTGACGAACTGGAAGTTTTCCTCAAATTTGTCTTAACACTGCTTTCTCTCGGAGCAATCATTTCGTAACCCTCTGAACTCCACTCATCTTGGTCAATGTCATCTTCCTCATAAATGCGAAAGCTTCTTTGTAAGACTTCACACTGAAAAGAGTTCACATTTCTTCGAACACTGAGATAACCAATTGGCAGACGGCAACTATAATTGCACTTAGTTGAGGTACTTGTATGAAAAGCATATCCTGTTAAGCAGTCGATACCACAAGGCCCAAAACTTTGGCTGGCTTGTTTAGAATGCTGATGCAGAAGATGCGGAAGGGACACATTGGCCATGGAACTCTGTGGGGCAACCGTGAAACCCATATCTTCCAAAACCCGCAGGAACTTCAGGACTCCCAATGATTCAGAGGATCATAGCGCTGATGGGCATCAGAGTGCAAAAGCAACGGAGAAAAAGATCGGAAATGACTGCCCTATATTACCCCAGAGATGATAATTCATCCAGATTTGGAAGGAAATGGAATCACCGACACCAAGTCCTGCAAAAGAACAATGACAGGCCCAGAATCATAAATACAGCATCGAATAACAATAAACCCGTTACATCTCTCCACGCATAACTACCATAAAAGCTGCTTTAATCAAGGTACAAACAATGAACCAAGCCACTTAATCAGGAGAATACAATTCATGCCAGAAAAGACACTGAACCCTCTTAATTCCGATACAGAACAACCAAATCCCCCTCATTTAAGTAGCAAGTATCACAAGAACACAACAAAAAGGAGCACAGCCAGCATCAGCCAATTCAGGAAAAAGCAGCCATGACCGAGAACACCTGATCGAAAACCACTCTCATTTTCCAACCGCCAGCCGACCTAATCATCGAAACTCAAATCACCCGAAGCTTCTCAAATTCCACCAAATGGCAACGAAACAATAGACACACGGGGGGCAGAGAGATAAAACGTTCAGATATTTACCAGAATCGACAGAATCGACCGAAAATAACTACCACAAAAGCCGCTTCAATCATGGCACAACTAATGAACCAAACCACATAATCAGGAGAATAGAGTTCATGCCAGAAAAGACACAGAATTCTCCAAATTCCGATAAGAACAATAAAATCTCCATCATTTAAGTAGCAATTATCACAACACTCGATCGAAAATCACTCTCATTTCAACCGCCACCGACCGACCGTAATCATCGAAACTCAAATTAGCCAAAGCTTCTCGAAATTCCACCGAACGGCAACGAAACGGTAGACGCGCGCGGGGCAGAGAGATGGAACGTTCAAATACTTACCAGAAGCAACGGAATCGATTGCCGCCGCCGCCGCCGCCGACGCCGATCGGTGTGAACAGCCGGCGCGCTCTGCGTCACCGCCGGCGGGGGCAAAGAGAGGGGGTAGGAGGGAGACAGCTTGGGGAGGTGATGATTACAAAGAAGGACGCTGATCACTAGGGTTCTCGCCTTGCTTGCTTTGCAAATGCAAAATCCGGTTTAATGCTTCGTCTAAATTTTTTTTTGGCCTTTTGAAATAAGATTACATGACACGTGCCAAACCTTAATTTTCGGAAAAAGGTGAAAAAAAAAACGTTATAAATTATAAAATTTTCTTAGTACCATACCTTATCGTGTTCGCGGACCGACACTTTAGATCCTGATCCGTGCGAGCCACGCTTGATTATGAAGAGTTGGATTTGTGGAAAGTACTAAAGGAAATGGACCGCTCTAATTGTGACCGTATATCCCTCATTAATCTGACGGTAGAAATTTAACTACTTACCTATTAAATGCAAGAAGTCTCTAAAAGATAAGTGTATATTGTCCCCTTGATGTATTTTAGATCACCCAATTGAACCTAACTAGTCAAATACTGCCTGAACAAAAGACGACTCATTGGTTTGCCATATATTTTGCTCTTGAATTAGCTAATTGAGCATTTCGCATCTATTTTGTCTGGATCCACATGCAACAAGACACATTTTATATTCAGGCCCAATCTTCGGTTGTTATTTGAATTGGGTTGCCTGGCGATTCGGATGTGAAGTGAAGAACAAGAATCATAAGCAATTACTAAACACAAGTAAATGTATGAAGTGGAACGCTAAATTGGTAAATCTAAAAGAAAGAATTCAATTTGTTGATCATTGAGAGCTCTTTACAATGATTCAACACAGCTTATATAGCCTATTACATAAAATAACCACTTCTAAGCAATTAATGTTAAAATTAAAAGTTACAACCGCCTTTTCCAGATTTTCAACTCTATGACTAGATTTCATAACTACGCATCGATTTTATCTGTAAATGTTTGCAACTTTTGGTTGTCAATGGGCTCAACTTCAGGGCGCTACTAATATGACTACTAAGGCTTCCACGATCGTTTTCCCCAGTTGCATGTCCAACCATTTAAAACTTCTCAATTGGCATCTTTATCATCTTCACTTTTACTTTCAACACAAACTAATTTTATTTTAAATGCTTTTCATTGACCGACAGTCATCATATAGTGATAAAAAAAAACTTTGTCATCGATATTTATAATTATGAACAAGTTCTTTTGCCATTGATATCTTGTCAATAATACAATTGCTTGCCACAGTTGAGCTTTTATATTAACGTCATGTCAATTGTTCATATTCGTGTTCATCAAGAGGCTTTTTTTTTTTTTTTTTTTTTTTATGTTGATAACTTGTCATTTGCTACAATCGTTCCATACCAAGTTTTGTATTGGAATCATATTAATAATAAATAAATAAAAAAACTTCATCATTTTTCGGTGTTAACAGTGTCTTACATGTTATTTAAATATTTCTTGATTGATTGAAAGCGCGATGATAAATGTTATTTGACATCACTTCTGTTGGATAACTTTTGTCATGTCTAAATAATATATACTTTGTCTATTTCATTGTCGGATGATTCCTTTTGCTCATATGGTATGTAGTTCAGACAAGCTAGTTAGAATTAATAAAATTAAACACATTAAAAAAAACTTATCTATTTTTTCATCCGAAGTAATACAATTACTGGTGATACACACACTAGTTATTCAACGACGAAAAAAATATTTGAAGGCACTAATTACTCTCATTAGGAGAGGGATCGTTCTAGATGTTAACAACGAAGAAGTAAATAGTAGAGATGTGTAGGGATCTGATGACAAATTTTCTATCCAATAATATAAAATTAAAGATAGAATGTCACTTATAATTAGGATAATAACACAAATGATTTGAAATAATTCTTGAATTTTGGCCTAATATAATGTAGTACAATTTTAATTTGTTCAAAATTAGTCCATGAAGTGCAGTTTTTTTTTTTTTGTTCAAACTACAAATCAAGCATTGGTTAATAACCTAGATTATTATATCCCGAGTTAATTTTTTTTTTTAAATGATGAGTTAACATATCTATCTTTTATACATCTAATTGTGAAAAGATAAAAAAATTAGGATGTTAACATGTCAATGCATTTTAGATGAATATCTTATTTGCGTAATCCATGTGTCACTTTTTTTTTGTCCACCATCAAACATAATGGATTTGAAGCCTCATCAATATATTTTGTTAATTTGAATTAATGAAATGACAACATTGAATATTTTTTATATAGTCTAGGGACTAGATTGAACAACTATTAATAGTTCATACATCACATTGAACAAATTGAATGTCCAGGGGTGACATTGCACATGGGACAAAGTTTAGGGCCGTCAAATGGGTAGGTATGGATTGGATTTGAGTCGAGTGAATTGAATGTTATTGTTGAAAGAGAGAGTATTCTACGCATTGTATTGACTTAATTAATCAAGGATTACAATATATATATATATGAGTAACCCTCTCAACATAAAATTAACTATTGACTATTTTACCCTTATTATTAGTTCCTAATACTCCCCCTCAAGTTGGGATTTAGATGAATTTATGAAAAACATAAAATCTAGATCGCAAGACAAACAAAGACCAAATCGTGCAATCGGTCTTCAATCCTAAACACATACCGATCTTGCTGGATGGGCTTCTGGTGATTGACACTGGGCAGTAATTCTGTCCAGATCTGCAGGACAGGCACCGATGGGAGGTAGTGGGTGACGATGATGATGCCGGCGAGGGGTGGCTACGATGAGGGACAGATTTGAGATCAAACCTTAGAAAACCAATGGATAGATCTGGATTTGGGGATGATGATTGAACGGTGATGTGGGCATTCTTTTTGCTTTGCTCTCTAGAAAAGAAGCATGCTGCGGCAGCGGCGGCGAAGGATCTGGATCTAGTGACGGCCTCCGCTGCCGAGCTATGGTGGTGGTGGGATTGAAGTTTTTTATTTTTTATTTTAATTGCGCTCCGATACCATTTGAAAGAGAGAGTATTTTACGTGTTGTATTGACTTATTCAATCAAGGATTACAATATGAGTAATCCTCTCAACATAAGATTAACTATTGACTAATTTACCCTTATAATTATTTCCTAATGGTTATCATTTTTTATTTTTAATTTATTGCGCCCTCAATTAGCCACTTATTAAATGCCAATACTCATTCGAATGGCTGGAATCATCCTTTGTCTTTACTGAAAAAAGGGCACATGCCTATGCGTGCGCAAAAAAGAAGAAGACACAAGTAAAATCTAAATTTAAAAGATAACAACCACGATATATTTATAATACAAAGAGATTGAAAAGTGAGAAACAAATTGAACGTCAATGAGCTACAAATATATTAAGTTGTTAGGTTTGTAACTATGAACATCTTGCTCGAAATTTTAATCATCGCATTCAATTTATTGCAATGTTATATATTACATTAAATATAGGCATAATGTAACATACGTTGGAAAATATCAAGTCTGAGCCAAATGAAAGGGTTGGTGGCCAAGGGCTCTCGAATGACAAAACCACAACAAGAAATCGATATTGAAGAAAAACGATGGAGCCGAACCCTAGCATATGAATGAATCAAGACAAACACCGAATCAATTCTCAATTCGAAAGTCCACCCTTCTTTCATCAGCTCATTGTATCAGCAAAGGAACTAAAATTTATCCCACAACACAATTAGTGGATCTAAGTGCAAATCCAGTAGATTCAACTTGTGGATCCGACAAAAACACATCGGATTCAATTTGGTTCCACGCAAGAGATTCTTGGTCAAATCTAGCAATACTCAGAATCGGATTTGCACCGTGAGAACACTGAACCTAGATTTAAACCAAGACAGAAATATATTGAAGTGCATAGCTCCTAGATTCATTCTCAATGCAGGACAACAAAATTTGAAGACTGCCTGTACAGCAAAAACGATCGCCATGCATCCCATGTACAATAAGGAAACCGATCCAATTGAACTGTTAGTGAGCTAATTTCAATACAGCGAGGTCTCGGTCAAGAACACATTAGGTAATTCAACATTGTAGTACTGCAAATTTCACTACGCAATGCTAACATGATCTAGCTTAGGAATATCACCAAACATGTAGCAGGCGCTCGACTGATGAACAAAGTGAAACGGTAATGGAGAGAGATTCACAGCCAATGTAAAATACGTCTGGTCTTAGACCATTCAAGTTTCTCGTGATAGCTTTAGACACGATCAATTTCCATAGCGACAGAAGTAAGAGTTCTCGGTGTCTACCTCACTAAAATAGAGCATGAAGAAAAATACCTTGAAAGTGTAGGTGCTGGCCACGCCATCGTTGGAGACAATGAGGATGGTGATCCGAGCCAGGGAATGAGAAACGAACAAGCTCCAAGCACTTCGAAGACGCTGGCTGGAAAACGGGGGCGAACGGAGCATTTCCGGCGGCCGCGAAGCTGGTGGTGTTCGGCGGTAGCCGAGGCTGCTCTCGTGGATCTGATGGACTGTCTAATTGGGCCAGATGCTTGATGGGCTTGGCGTGTGGTCTGGGCTACTCTTGTGGTCAGACCTGGCTGGGCTGGAACAAGGTGATCAAACCGGGCTGGAGTGATGAGGCTTTTGTGGACCCGGTGCTTCCTATTGGTCATTTTATTTTTTAAGCATAATTTATTATTACCATTATTTTTATCATCGTTATTTTATTTTTTTACAAAAATAAATGTTTAACTTGTCAGCGTTAGTTCAGGTGTCAACGCTGTTGTGATGCAAATGGGTCTTCCCCAAAATATTACAAATAACCAACTAAGATGGTAGTTGTAGAAAGCATACATAGATTTAGTCTATGGGTAATGTGATACCCATAATAATTAAAGTGTAGAACCTATATAAAAATCTATATTTATTAGTAACATTCAATATAAGATCCAGAGATTCTTGAAATGTGATGAACTTGATCTAGTAGATTTAATTTATGCAACAGCCATTTGTGTAATTGTGCATATATGTTTGGTGTGTTTTTCTATGTAATTGTATTGGTTGAACATTAGTGGTCTTGGGACTAAAAGGATGTCAAACACCAAATTGCACTCGTATGGCCATTCTCGTTATCATCACTATTTTCTCTCTTTTAGTATTTTATTGGGCAAGTATTGAAGAAAGCAGAGGCGGTCGAAACTTACAAGATTTCTTGGATCTTGATACATACGATCACCTCACAATCAAGCCTTTCTTTCTTCTTTCCATGATAGTAATTGAATAGTTTAACTCTAACTTTTTTTTTTGGTGACCCGGAAACCCCGTACAACTGACAGCCGACAAGTAACTTGTGGGGACACGTAAGGGGGAGGACCCACCACCCCCGGCGGGTTAACTCTAACTTTTACAACTCTCATAATTAACATTGCTTGAGTCAGCTCTCAGTCGGATGGAAAACTTAGTCATGCTACATACATGAACAATAAATACATTGTGGCACACTGAATCTTAACAAAAAGAATTTTGGTAGATTTATGATTTGGGGTGAACTAGACAACATTTACCTAATCCGACGAAGTAAGGAGTGATCAATGTGATGTGATGTGAAAACTTGAAAAGGTGGAGCTCTTGGTGGGATAGGTAATGTCACTACCGACATAAGTTGACAATGATGAGGATACTAGCATAATAAGTGGAAGAGTTTGCGATACTCCAAATCTCACATGAAATGATAACAAATCTTAAGACAAGAGTGGAAACCCACTCCAAAAAACCACAACCTAATACTTTTTTGGGAAGTTAGACCCACGTTGAATGTTCTAAGTCATTACATGTGTTAATTCAAATTAAATAAATTTGTTTCACCAAGCAAAATACGATAAGAGGGTACTATAGATAGTCCTACTCTAGCACATTTGAAAGTTAATTCTAGACTCGATCACAAGAGGCGATTAAAAATTGTAATGCAGTAAATTTCCCTTTGTTGAGCTTCCCCAGTGCAAGTGCACGAGTTCCTTTCCAACATTCAGAGCGATAGAGAGAGAAAGATAGCGGGGAAGAGTGGGGGCCAGTTCCGATGAGGTGGACCGGGCTCAATTCAAATCTCTATGAGTTTCACCGAATTGGGCTTACTCAGTTTTATTAGAATTTGATGGGCTTGGTGTGGCCTAGGCTGCTCTTGTGGATCTAATGGGCTGAGGCGAATTGGGTCAGGTGCTTAATGAGCTTCGTTAGTGGTCTAGGCTACTCTCGTGGTCGGACCGGGTTGGAGTGATGAGCTTTGATGGTCCTGGTGCTTCATCTTTTTATTCGCTTTTTTAAAAATCTTTTTATCATAATTTATCACCATCATTATTTTATTTTATTTTTACAAAAAAACGTATGTTTGACTTTTCAACGGTAATTTAGGTGTCAATGCTGTCGGGACGCAAATGGGCCTTTCCCAGAATATTACAAATAACCTAATGAGATGGACTATTATCACAAATCCAAATTCGATGAGAATGACAAGTATCAAAATATGAGAAATTTAGAACTCTCTTTTGTAAATTGAAAGTTATAGAAAATATACATAGATTTAGTCTTCCAATAATGTGATAGACATAATTAATTAAAGTGAAGAAGCTATATGAAAATTATTAGTAAGATCTAGCATAGGATTTAGAGATTCTTGAAATGTGATTACCTTGATCTAGTAAATTTAATTTATGCAATAATCACTCGTGCAGTTGTGGCTATATGTTAAGCATACTTTTCATGTAGTTGTACTAGTTTAACACTTGCGGGCTTGGGCCTAAAAGTATGTTAAATACCAAATTGCACTTGCATGACCGTTTCGTCATCATCATCGTCATTATTCTTACTCTCTTTCAGCATTTTGCTAGGCAAGAATTGAAGGAAACAACAACAGTCAAAACTTACAAATTGATTAATAAGCACCCTAAAGGTAATTCCTTCAAAAAACAAGTCGTGGTTGCAGTGTCACTTTTGAAAAAGAAAAGGAAAAAGGAGACAATTATTGTCCTCTAAGGACTTGCAGGGACGGTGGACTTTATTAAATAGACTTTTGTTACTTCGTGTTTGAATAAAAGAACACGGATGGACATGTAAGACATGAAAAGACAAAGAGGGTCCTAATTTCACAAAAGTTCATCCAATCCAACGTCTCATGTCCACGTGAAATGCGCCACGTTTTTAGTTGCAAATGATTCGTGACATTAGTGTTACTTTAGGGAAAAAGCAAAAGGAGGAGACATTATTGTCCACTAAGGACATTTAGTGGACCGTGGAGCTTATTATAGATAAGTGAAAAAATTTAGGGGTGAGAACATGCAGATTAGCAAGTAAAAACTATGCTTCCCTTAACAATTGACTCCACGCTTAAAAATAAAGAGGATAGATAAAAAGCAAAATTATATAAAATTGAATATTGACATTTTCTTTATGTAACAAACTTTATTGAGATGCAAATGAACCTTTCTCTAGATATTTTGAATAACCAAATGAGATGGTAGCATTTTTTACCGACTCAAATTCGATGAAATTGACAAGTGTCAAAGGATTACAATGTCAAAATTCTCTTCCATAAGATAAGATACCATATTGAATGAACTCCCTACGGATCTGCAAAGTGCATCATCTAAAAAAGACTTGGTTTCAATACAATTGGAGAAAATATATGTAGATTAAGTCTTTGGATAATTTGGTAGGTAGAACAAATTATCGTGTAGAAGCTATATGAAAATTTATATTTCAATAAGATCCATGAGGATCTAGAAGTTCTTGAAATGTGATTACTTTGGTTTAGTAGTTTAACTTATGCAATGCTTACTCATGCAATTGTGCCCATGCCTCAAGGCTAAAAGGATGTAAAACACCAAATTGCACTTCTGTTGTTGTTGTCATCATCATCGTCATTCTTACTCTCTTCCAGCATTTTGCTGGGTAAGTTTTGAAGGAAGCAGCAGCAATCAAGACTTAAAAGAACTTCTGGATCTTGATACATATGTTCACCTCAAGATCAAATCTCTTTTTCTGTTTTTCTTCCAATGATAGTTATAAATAATTTAACTCAAGCCTTTGTGGATCTTGCAAGTAACGTTACTTGAGTTGGCTCTCAGTTGGACCGTAAGTTAAGTCATGTAATGGACATGAAGAATAAATACATTGTGTCACATTGAGTCTTAGCAAGAAAGTGGTGAATGATTGCCATGATGTGTAAGCTTGAAAAAGTGTGACTCTCAACAGTTTGTGACATTTCAAATCTCACATAAAATAGAAAAGAATCGAAGATGTAATTTGAAATCCACCCCTAAAAATACCACCTAAAATCTTTTCTAGAGAGCTTGACCTGCATTGAACGCTCCAAGTAATTTTATGTTTTCATTCAGATTGAACAAATTTGTATCGCCCTGTAATATTTGACGAATAATAATTATGATAAGAAAGTCTTATAGCACATGCTACTCTAGCGCACTAGAAAGTTATTTCTAAACCCAATTGACCTGCATCCCTCATAACCTTGAGATCATGGAGCAGTTCAATACCTATTCCATGCTAATGGTGAGCAAGGAATGATAGGAGATGGCATTTTAATTAGAAATGTAAAATCATAATGCCAAAGTTAAGAACAAGAAAAACGCCGCGTCAAAATAAAATGAAGTTAAGAACATGAAAAATGGCGCGCCAAAATGAAACTAGAATTTCTCAATTGCATCCTTTGGGCTCCTATAAAATAGCTCGCGTCATTGTTCGCTAATGAGTAGCGAATGCCTCAACTTAGTTTGCAATTATCATATGTTCCACTTCCAGAGTGGGCTGTTTCTAGTGTGCTTTTTTGTGTCAGTAGAGTGGGCACTTCAACTATAGTATGCAAGGCTGTGCATATGTTTGTCAATTAGATCCGGAGACAATTAATCACGAGTTTTCGATAGCTGTGAAAATCTTCATGATATTTCCGTAATTCATTTGTGAGATTTATTTATTGTTTGACTAGAAATTGTTTAGACTAAATATTGCGTGGGTTATGGATTGAGGGTTGGGAAAACTTGGGAGTGCTTTAGTGACTTAAGCGTGGTCATAACATTTGTTGTATTACTTGACTAATAGTAGGCCGTTCTCCCCTTAAACTAGATTATATCGACCAAGCCACGTATATTTGGCATCTAATTGACTTTTCTATTTTCTGGTTTATTGTTGCTATTCCTTCTTTCTTTTGCAACAAAACTCAAAGATAAATGTAATGACATGTCTATTTTTAGTTTGACTTATACGTATTTTCTTGTGTTGGTTTTTTTTTGGTCTACCTAGTATTAACATATTTAAATATTTTGTAAATGATCTATTCTACAATAAGGGAACAAATTCTAAGAAACAAAATGTATGTGTTGAGGTGCAAATTTCAATCAATCTTGCGCAACCGTATGGCTCAAATTCTAGTTGTTTTGAAACCGAGGGCAATTATTATATATGTTCACTTTACTTAATTACGTAATATCCATTTGAAAAAAAAAGTAATCCTACATGTTCTGCGAAAAAATCAATATAATAAAACTTTTATTAATTGATTTGTAAGCACTCTAAAGGTAATTCCTTTAAAAGGTAGTCATAATTGTTTTGACTGAAAAAAAATCGTGGTATTCTCCAACTATTTCGTGCCTTATTTTTTTCTACAACACCGAGTTAGTAATGAAATATCATTAATTTTAAAGAAAAAAAAACATATGGTGGTGTCACTTTTTGAAAAATCAAAAGGAAAAGGAGATATCATTAGGGGTGAGCATGGTTCGGGTTGGGCCGGTCTGCCCCCTAACCCTAAGATCAACTTGCACAGTGCTGGTCCTCAATTTTTGGGACCGAAGACCGATCCTATTAAGCTTAGGACTGAGGACCGGGTCGACCCAATGGGTTCGGTTTGGTTCTAGGATCAATTCGGGACCAATCGATAGTTTTTTATTTCATTTTTTGTACTCCTTAGAAAAACGATTGATGATCGAACTAACCCAATGGGTTCATCGATTTCAAGGTCAACCCAGGACCAACAAATAATTTTTTATTTCATTTTTTGTATTTCTTGAAATGACAACCGAGGACCGTACCGACCCAATGAGTTCTATGATAAGCAAGGTCAGCTAAGCAAGGCAAGCGGTGAGGGTCAAGTGGGTTGAGCGTCGAACAAAATAAGCATCGAATGTTGAGTAGGGAGCAACAAGCCAAGCAAGCATCGAGCAGCAAACGGTACAAGTGACCCAAAGCGAGCAAGGTGAGTGGAGAAGTTGTTTATTTTGATTTTGGTAAATTGAAGACTAAGGGCGCGTTTGGTAACGATTTTGTTGCCAGGAGTAGATTCTGATAAGAAATGATTCTTTTTTATTCTGTTCTCGGGAACTGATTCTAAGCATTTTAAGCCGTTTGGTAACTGTCCAAAATTTCTGATTTTGGAATAGAATTGCGTTTGGTACCGTGCTCATTAATTCTATTCCAAATCAATTTCTTTTCATTTTTAAATAAATTTTTACTTTTTTTCCCTTTTTCTAATCTTCTTCTTCTTCTCGTGGCCGGTCATTGGACCGGCGATCGGCCAGATGAGGGCCGGCGACCTCACCGAAGCGTCACCGGCCCTCGTCGGTTGAGCCTCGCCTGGCCGGGCGAGGCTCGCGGCCACCGGCGGGGGGCTGGCGTCATGAGGCTTGCCTAGCCCCGAGGCGAGGCCCGCTTGGCCACCGGCGAGGCTCGGCCTCGCCAGGTATGGGGAGGCTGAGCCTTGCCGGTGGCTGGGCTTGTCTCCGGCGAGCTTGCCGAACCTTGCCTTGGTTTGGCGAGCCTCCGGCGAGCTTGCCGAACTGGCGGCGGACGGTGGTGGGCGGTGGTGGACGGTGGTCGCGAGATAGCCGAAGGGAAGAAGAAAAGTTGTTGGTTTTGATTCTCAAATTTGTTCCCTAACATGAATCAACTTTTATTTTTATTTTTTATTCTTGATTCTACTCCCAATTTGTTCCCTAAACAAAAATTTTACCAAACACGATTATAGGCCTAAACCGATTCTAAGAAAAAAAAATCAGAATTTGGCCATGTTTGGATGGTTACCAAACAGGGCCTAAGAGGACAAATAAAACAAAAGAGAATGAATTCTAGAGGAGGATGCCATAAGGATCTGTTTATGCCTTTTTGAATGCCGTGATGACTCCTCACAAACATATTTTCCTCCTTTGTAAATTATGATTATCGATGCTATAAAAGACATTAAAAATCTAAGTTATTAAAGAATAATGTAAAATTACTTAAACTTCTCACTAAAGAGCCGTTTAATGTTGTTGATGCGGTTTATTTTAATATTTTCTCTGTGTAAAAAAATTATAAGTAATATTATATATATAGTCGAGTTGATTCGGATTGGACCGACCCGAAACCTTTAAGATCGAGGACCAACTCGCATAGTGCTGGTCCAGGAAATCTAGAATCAAGGACCAAACAAATTTTTCTGGGAACCGGACCAGGACCGACAGGGTTAGGCCGATCCAGGATTGACCCTAGACCGATGCTCACCCCTAGATATCATTGTCCTTGAGGGGGGATCTTATTTCAGAGACTTTTGCTATTCGACATCTGAAGATAACAAAGGACGGACATCCATTATTGATAGTGGTGTCACTTTTGGAAAAAGCAAAAGGAAAAAGGGGGCATCATTGTCCTTACTGGAGGGTGGACCTCATTTCGGAGACTTTTGCTACTTCTTGTCTGAAAAAAACAAAGGATGGACATGCAAGTTGTGAAAGGACCAAGATGGTCCTAATGTGAAACACATCACGTTTCTCATTGCAAATTACTCGCGACAATAATGTTACTTTGGAAGAAAAAGCAAAAGAAGCAATAGACAATATTGTCCTAGGACCTGTAGTGGACTGTAGACACTTAAAACAATGAATTGACATATGAGACGTGTAAAGATTGCTATGATCTTGAACGCTCAACCAAGAAATTCAGGATAAGAATGATGTCCTTGTCATAACTATTATACCACGTCCACTTTTGTTTCAAATAGGAAAATTATCAATTCAATCTTAAAAATATTTATTGTGTGAATTTTAATGTAGTCTTAAATTTATCAATTTTGTTAATATTATTTTAAATCTTTGTGTGAGTTTTCAATCTAATCATCCCAGTCAATGTTTGCCTAAAATTGCTAATGTGATGATCCAGGTTTTATTGGCCATCTTCTATGGCACGTGCAGCGATATGATCTAGACAAATTTTGAGTATGATTCATAGGTACTATCTAATCACAAACTCAATTTAATTCGATGTATGGCTACTCAATTTTTTCACCCTAATCTTATGCATGATGTATCTTTGAGACCAAATTTAGGTAGCAACGACAATTGTGAAGATAAATAATAAATATTTTTCTATCAAAGTAACAAATATTTATTTTTAACCATTACTTAAAAATAATTTTTCATCAAAGTGTTTTTGAACACTAGTTGAGCAATCAACTACGAAATCTTGGTAAGATTTACGTAATTTCTTGATTTAATGGTTGTTTCGCAAGGAATTGCACACACTAAATACCATGTGAATTAGCAAGCATTGTCATAACCTCTGATGTATCGCTTGATTAATAATGAAATCTTACATTACTCTCCCCATGGATTAGGTCATATTGACTAAATCAAATATATTCTCTATCCAATTTACATTTTTGTTTTCTGATTTATTATTGTTCGACTGTTTGTTTTTGCAACAAAAATCAAGATAAATATACCGACATGTTTATTCTTAGTTTGACTTATATGTACTCTTTTGCATTGACCGATTCCTTTGTCTAGTCTACTATTAGCCAGTCATTATAAATTTGATATCATATCTATCCATTTTGCAAGTTTTTTCTACAATAACATTTTAAGACATAAGACATATATATCGATGTGTGAACTCCAATTGGTCCCGTGCACTTGCACGGGTCACATTCTGGTTATTTTGAAAGCGAGAGCAATTATTAGGTCTATATATATGATCACTTTCCTTAATAATGATGTATTCACTTTAAATTTTTTTGTCATATATTTAATGTGAATAAATCAGTACAAAGCAAGTCATATAATTTTATTAATTGATTAATAAGCACCCTAAAAGTATTTTCTTTGACAAAGAAGTGGCGGTCATTTTGATTGAAATTAAAGCCTTTCTTTTTCCTTTTGGCTCCGCCGACAGTTTTGTTGATCGCAAATTCAGTGTAGCTAGCACACGTTTAAAACATTAAAAAGAAGAAGAAGAAGAAATGGGCCCCTTGTCTGCGGACAGTTTTTTCTACTTTACCTAAATAAAGTTGCTAAGAGGCACATGCTGTCATAATGGGCAGATCAATTCTGTTTTTCAATTTTGAAATAATGCAATTCACTGTTGATATATATGTAGATATATATTACCTATATATAGTTTTTTCGACTAAAATTATTTCACAATCGTTGAAAAAAATTTAAATAAGTTGAGAATAATCACTTAAAGAAACTACATTTATCTATACACAGTTTATATAAACAATAAAAATATCATATTTAATGTTTTCGAAATTTTAGCCTTGAGGAAAAAGTCGCTTTTGTTTAGTACAATGTAATAGTTTACTCTTCAGAAACTTGGAAAGATATGTGCATATAAACGTTTACACTAGTTTGATGACGTGGCTTTAACTTTTCTAAAACTGTATATGATAAATGGAAGCAAATGGAAATATAGTATAGAAAAGATTCATTTTAACTTATTAAAATGAGTTATTAAGTTGCTTGGACTAAAGCCTCGATAATATATCCATTTACTCATGTTGCTGTTTAATATTTTCCATTCTTGACCAGAGGTCAGAAAAAATAGGAGGTGAGAAGATGAATTATATTTGCCTAAATTTTTACGCACAATTAGTTCCAAACCGGGTCGCAAACATATATTTTGTTTTACTTGTTTTAGTACAATTTTTATGAAAAACGGTTCAATTGCTGCTTCGATTGCACTGTATTAGACCTCATGCATTTCAGCTACAGTTTGATGTGCTCAAGATCTTTTATCTTTCCTTCTTTCAATGCATCTTACTTTTCTATAATCCCGCGCATTCAATTATGTCAAACTAGCGGCATTTGTCACTTTGTGAAAATAGTGTATAAGAGGAGTTTAATGCAGACTAGAAGACTTTTTCAATAACTTCAACTTTACCTTCCCTAAAATTATACCGCTGATCTCACAACCAGCATCCCGCAGTTCTACTAGCAGTTGAAGTGGCTCAGCATTGTGAAGGCAGAAGCTATTTTACATTTGCCTAGTGGTAGAACTTTGCACTTACTAGGTGAGAAACGACAAGCTCCTATAGGATAGAGAATGCCTTTTGGTCCGGATGCAAATGTAATAACCACGTTGTTTTCCTCTATCTTTCTAATACCATCGTTATTATAATGGCTGTTTTTGTTTTTGTTTGGATAACCACATCAATCACATGCTCGATGTGTAATCCAAATTTTGACCCTTTACTGGCTTTCTGATTTCACAATAAGATTCCTAATTGAACTTCCAATGAGGGCAAGCCATAACACTTAGATTATTGCTTCCTTCAAAGTTGATTAGAAAAAGAAAGAAGGAAATGAATGTCCTTTGTTGATCGTTCCCTTTCCCCTCTGTTAACCGTTTCATATTTTGTATTCCCGACCCCATTAATGTCATTCGTGTGATTTCAGTCACTTATAGACATGTCAGCATTTCTTGGGACAAATAAACTTTCTTTAACAGTCAGCAGCAATTATTGTTTACTTGTATTGCTGTAGACGATACACAGAAAGCATTTGGACTAATTTAGCTTCGTATTGCTGTGCTGCAGCGACATCGGTGACTTTGAGTGATCTTGGTTTTCTCTGGTTTCTGGTTTTAGAGAGTTCTACTTGGAGTCATCTCGTGTTATTCAGGTAAAGTGACAACTTGTGGACACTGGAACTCGTGCATTCTCACACTAGAATTCATCCTAGGGCATCTCTGATAGGGGATCAACGGCGAAATCTGAGATCAAACTTGTTTTTGGATGTTTATTCTCTCAGATTTGGTCAAGAAGGTCGCACCACGTGCATTATAACGAAGTCAGTCCCTACAAATGGCAACTTGTTGTTAATCAAGAAAAGCTTTGTTGCAATCAGGGTTTATATGAACTCTGTGTGAGAAGATCAACTTTAAAATTTTCAAACCAATATTGTAATGTTCTGACTTCAAGTACAAGATTTGATGCCTGCAGAGTCCTGTAGTTATCTCCGGAAGAAACAGAGAACGGGCTCCCTAAATTTCTTTAAACGAGATGTTTTTATTACTGCAGTCACATGAGCAATTGACCTAGTCTTTAGCTGTAATTTATCTGTTAGGAGCCACAGGCCAGACTTTTCACATCATTTTTGTCAGTTCGCTTTTGAGAAGAAGTTGGTCCTTCATTTCCTCACATCTATTCCTGGGAAAAATCAGTATAATGAAACTTTTACTAATTGATTTGTAAGAGGTAATTCCTTTAAAAGGCAGTCATAATTGTTTTGATTTAAAAAAATCGTGGTATCCTCCAACTATTTCGTGTCCAATCAAACGTATAGTGGTGTCACTTTTAGAAAAATCAAAAGGAAAAGGACATATCATTGTCCTTGAAGGTGGACCTTATTTCGGAATGGATTTAGCTTTCCCAATGGGCTTTGGGTGGAGAAAACATTTTGCGTTTGGCAAACATTTTTGAAAGTTCATTAGCCAAATATCAGCATTAGGAATGTTGAAAGTTCAATGCAACTTCGGACCTACTTTGAGTATTTAGCATTTTGGAAATGCAAGTTCACTGTTCATTTGCGTCACTGTTCATCTTCATCTTCCCCGCTTGACAGTTGGGCTTCTCTAGTAGTGGCCACCGTCACCTGGGGGTCATGCGTCCCCGGTGACCATCGCCTGGGGTGGCACGACCTGCGAGCTAGGCAGTGTTGCCTGGCGTGCTCGAACTAGGCGACGTTGCTTGGCTTGCGCGACCTCAAGTCACCAGATCTGGCTGCCCTGGCCATCCGGCGGCCACATCTAGCCTCTGCGATCGACGGTGTCGCTTGAGATCGCGATCTCAAGCGGCCAGATTTGGCTTCCGGTAGTTGGTCGGAGGTTAGTCGACCGTCGGATTTGATTTTCAGACTAAAATATAAATAAAAAATAGCAAAAGCCCATTACAAATGTGAGTTTTGCCAAATGGTATTTATGCTAAAATTACTTTTTAATGCTATTTGAGATTATAATTTACCAAATAGTGTAATATTTTAGAAAATTTATTTACCTAAAGATATTTATATTTTTCGGAATCTAAACTAAACGAGCCCATTGGCAGTGGTGTCACTTTTGGAAAAAGCAAAAGGAAAAGGAGACATCAGTGTCCTTACTGGAGAGTGGACCTCATTTCGGAGACTTTTGCTACTTCTTGTCTGAAAAATCAAAGGATGGACATGTAAGTTGTGAAAAGACCAAGATCATCCTAATGTGAAACACATCACGTTTCTTGCTGCAAATGACTCGTGACATCAATGTTACTTTGGAAGAAAAAGCTAAAGAAGCAGTAGACATTATTGTCCTAAGACTTGTAGTGGACTGCGGACATTTAAAACAACGAATTGACATATGAGACGCGTGAAGACCAATATGATCTTGAATTTGCTAATGCTCATCCAAAAAATTCGGGATAAGAAAGATGTCGCTGTCATAACTATCGTACCAAATCCACTTTGATTTCAAATAGAAAAATTACCAATTCAATCTTAAAAGTGTTTATTGTGTGAATTTTAATGTAGTCCTAAATTTATCAATTTTGCTAAGATTGTTCTAAATCTTTGTGTGAGTTTTCAATCCAATCATCCTAGTTTATTTTTGCCTAAAGTTGCTAATGTGATGGTCCGATTATTATTGGCAATCTTATATGGCACGTGTGGCAATATGATACTGCTCTTTTTGTGGATTAGGTCATACTGACTAAATCAAATATATTTTATATCCCATTTACTTTTTGTTTCTAGTTTATTATTGTTTGACCATTTGTTTTTGCAACAAAAATCAAGATAAAATACCGGAATGTTTATTCTTAGTTCGACTTATATGTATTCTTTTGTATTGACCGATTCCTTTGTATAGTCTAGTATTAGCCAGTCATTATAAAATTGATAGCATATTTATCCATTTTGCAAGTTTTTCTACAATAAAGTAATTTTAAGACACAAGATGTATGTGCTGATGTGTAAACTTCAATTGGTCCCATGCACCTACATGGGTCACATTCTAGGTATTTTGAAAGCGAGAGCAATTATTAGGTCTATATATATGATCACTTTCCTTAATAATGACGTATCCACTTAAAATTTTTTTGTCATATATATGTTATGTGAAAAAATCATTACAAAGCAAGTTACATAATTTTATTAATTGATTAATAATCACCCTAAAAGTATTTTCTTTAACAAAAAAGTGGTGGTCATTTTGATTGAAAATTAGCCGTGGATTTGAGTACAATTACTCATCTCTTTGGTTCAGGATGTTTAGGACCTCCAGGTCGGTTTGCGAGGTTGCAGGCGAGAAGGATGGGAAAAGGGGAAGATCTATGTTCTCTTCTCTCCATGGGTTGTAATTGGATTTTCTCAAGCCGTTTCTTCCATCAACGACGGGCATTTCACGACGTTCCAGCTCGTCACTGGCAATTTCAAAGAGAGGCTCAACTTCAGCAGCGCAAGTGACGACTGCAAAGTTAAAGCCTTTCCTTTTCCTTTTGGCTCCACCGACAGTTTTGTTGATCGCAAATTCAGTGTAGCTAGCGCGAGTTTAAAACATTTAAAAAAAAAGAAAAAGAAATGGGCCACTTGTCTGCCATTATTAGGAGAAGGAAATAAGAAAACAAAAGAGAGGTGAACAGTAGGTGAAGCGCGCAGGCTCGGTGAAGATGGAGACGGTGAGGAAGGGGACCCACAAATTGGACCAATATGCACTAGAATTGCGGAAGGAATCTTTCCGTCTACATGCCCAAGGCAGGGCACTAGACAAAAAGCCGAAGTCCTGTCTGCCCTCCATTAGGACATTTTACCTCGGGTAGAATCAACAAATGTCGCATTACACAGATTGTGACCTCAACGTCCATTTTTCAGTGTGACTAGGACAAAGGCCACCTCGAATCTGACTAGAGTACTTAATGCTTAAAAAGTCTTTTATTCACACCCATCATCCGATGCTATAAGGACTTTTGTTTCCTCTCCACTCAGCACACTTCCTTTCAAACCATTCAGGCACTCTTGTTTAATCCTCCGCCGCTCCCGGATCAAGCCATCATGCCCATCGCGGAGCTCTTTCTTGGCGCCCTTCTTCCTGTGCTGTTCGAGAGGTTGGCCTCTCCCGAGCTGCTCAACTTTGCGCGCCGTGAGGGCATCAATAACCTGCTGAAGAAATGGGAGAAGATGCTGATCAGCATCAATCAAGTGCTGGCTGATGCAGAGGAGAGACAACTGACTGGCGATCCTGGGGTGAAGTCATGGCTCGAAGATCTCAGGAACTTGGCCTATGACATCGAAGACTTGCTTGATGAGTTCGCCACAAAGTCTGTGGAAAATAAGTTCAAGGCAGAACTCGGCAATAGCAAGGTGCGCTCCCTTCTTCCGAGTTGTTGCTTCAAATTGAGCCCGAGAGCATTTATGTTTGACCATAAAATGAGATCCGCAATCGAAGAGATGGATGGCAAACTACAGGATGTCATCACTCGGAAAGATATTTTGAAATTCAGAGAGAATAATGGGAATCGATCAGCATACAGTCGACAGGATAAGCAGCTTCCCACCACGCATTTGCCCGAGCCTGGTTTTGTTAGTAGGGAGGATGAAAAAAGCGAGATCCTTGAATTATTGACCAGAGATGAAGATGATAGAACATGTGTAGATCTAAAAGTGATACCCATTGTAGGGATGGGGGGTGTGGGGAAGACGGCTTTGACTCAGCAAGTTTACAATGATGCAAGAGTCGCTGGCTATTTCGATGTGAAAGCATGGGCTTGCGTCTCCGAAGATTACGATGTGCTTGCTATTACAAAGAGTATCCTCGGAATAACCAACGGCCTTTTGTCCTGCGAAGGTAAGGACTTGAATTGGCTTCAAGATAAGCTCAAGGAAAACCTTTCAGGGAAGAAGTTTCTTGTCATTTTAGACGATGTTTGGAATGAGAAGTACGGAAATTGGACTACCCTATTGAAGCCTTTTCAATCAGGAGCGAAGGGAAGCAAGATCATCCTTACCACTCGTAACAGCGGCGTTGCTTCATTAGCAGGTGCTCCACCGTATTATCTCAAAGAGTTGTCACAAGATGCTTGTATGACTCTGTTTGCATTTCATGCTTTCGGAGTAGGAAATTTCAATCATCATCCAACTCTTGAAGCATTAGGCCAGGAAATAGTAAAAAAATGCAAAGGGTTGCCATTAGCCGTAAAAACATTGGCCGGGGTGCTACGTAATGAAGTCAATCCCCAAAAATGGAAAGATATATTGAATAGCAAAATTTGGGACCTACGAAAGAAAAAGATGAGATCCTTTCTGCTTTGAAACTTAGCTATCTTCATCTCCCTTACAATCTGAGGAGATGTTTTGCTTACTGTGCTATATTTCCAAAGGACTACGAAATTGAACGAGACAACTTGATTCACTGGTGGATTGCAGAGGGCTTGTTGGAGGTAAAAGAAGCAAAGAACCTTTGGAATGCAGGTTTGAATTGTTTTAATGAGCTAGTATCTAGATCATTATTTCAAATTTCAAGTATAAACAAATCACGATTCTTGATGCATGATCTTGTGAATGACCTTGCAAAGCTAGTTGCTGATGCAACTTGTTTTAGCTCAGAGGAGTTTAAGTTTGAGGGTAATCAAAGTAATGCATCTTTTGCTCGTCATGCATCATTCATTCCCAGCCGATACATTGTGCTGAAAAAACTTGAGATATATCATCGAATGAAGGGACTTAGGAGCTTCATAGCATTACAAAAGGAATACTTCATTAAGTTCTCTTTGTCCCAGAAAGTGCTATGTGACTTGTTGTTGAAAGTAAAGTACTTAAGGGTGCTTTCATTGAGTGGCTATTACATTAGAGAGGTACCAGATTGCCTTGGCAAACTGAGGCACCTAAGGCACCTTAATTTGTCGTATACTGATATCGAAATGCTTCCAAAGTCAATTGTTGCATTATATAACCTAGAGGCTTTGTTGTTGCGATCCTGTGAATACCTCACCAAATTACCGGAAGGTATGGAGAAATTGATCAATCTAAAATTTCTCGACATTACGGATACTCCATACTTAAGAGGGATGCCAATGTATATAGGTAATTTGGTGGGTCTTGAGATGCTGTCCAAATTTGTAGTGGGAACAAAAAATGGGTTAAGATTGAAGGAGTTAAAAGACTTGAAAAACCTCAAAGGGGAATTGTGCATCTCTGATTTGCATAAGGTTCAAGAAGTTGGAGATGCTAAGGAGATCAATTTAATCAGGAAGGAGGGAATAAGTCGGTTGACCATGCAGTGGAGTCCAAATTTTGAAAATTCCCGGAATGAAGACCTTGAAGCAGAGGTCCTCATCTTTCTTCGCCCTCACCAAAACCTTGAAAATCTCGTGATATCCTACTATGGTGGCCTAAAATTCCCATCATGGTTAGAAAGTCCCCCACATCTTAACATTGTGCATTTACATTTACATGGATGTTGCAAGGCCAAAACATTGCCATCACTTGGGCAGCTATCTTCGCTCAAAGAACTGTATATTAAAGGTCTAAATGCTATATGCATGATAGGGCCTGAATTTTATGGAACTGATGAGAGTCCTTTCCCATCCTTAATAACTCTGGAATTCAAGGACATGCCATTGTGGGAAGACTGGTCTCATTACGTTGGGATTGAAGAAGTAGTTTTGATCCCTCGTCTTGAGCATCTCCTCATTCAAAATTGTCCTGTGTTAATAGGAAAATTGCCTAGTCAACTAGGCTCTCTCACAAAGCTCGAAATCAAGTCTTGTCCACATATGGATGCGTTGCCCTCCGTCATTAGCCTTCCATCTCTCAAAGAATTAAAATTCAAAAGTTGTAATGATGGGGTGCTGAAGAGTTTGGTAAACTTGACATCTCTAACCTCTCTTGTCATAGAAGATATCTCTGAATTGACTTACTTAAATCATGGGTTTACAAGCTCCCTGATCAAGCTGGAAGAGTTACAAATCGAAAGATGTAAAAAGTTAACTTACTTATGGGAAGACACAGGTGTAATCCAAAATCTCACTTGTCTAAAGAGGTTATCCATCAATGAGTGTCATGAATTCGTGTATTTTGTGGCTGAAGAAGGAGATATAGAGTTGCCTAGCAACCTCGAGACCATCCACTTGAGTGATTGCATCAAATTAGAGAAGCTCCCAAACAAGATGCACACCCTTTACTCTCTTAGAGATTTGTCGGTCGAAAATTGTCCAAATCTTGTGTCCTTCCCCGAAACAGGTATACTGACATCTATAATATCATTACAAATCTCGAACTGCAATAGATTGCAACATTTACCCAGAGGATTAAATGTTGACCCGGATGAACTAAGCAGCATCAATACCCAAGGGGACAAGATGTCTTGTCTGCAAAGTTTAACGATCTCCGACTGCAATTCTTTGCCTGCCGCACTGTTCAGTGGGACCATATTTTTACCTATTACCCTCAAGAGTCTCGACATTTGGAGATGCCAGAACGTGGAGTCGCTTGAGCGAATAAATCTAGACCGTCTTCAGTTGCTTCAAAAGTTTAATATTTATAGTTGCCATAAGTTGAGAAGCTTACCCCAGGGCCTAAACACTCTCTCCGGCCTCAATTCCATGTATTTGTGGGACTTTCCTGCTTTGGAGGTGGAGTGCTTCCCTCTTCTTCCTCCCGGCATCTCGAGATTTGGGCTTTCACAATGTCCGAAGATAAAATCGTTACCTAATGAATTGCACAGACTCACGAGTCTCCAATATCTGGAAATTCGTTGGTGTGAGAGTATTACTCGCTTCCCCGATGGAGGATTGCCGCCCCAGCTACAAAGACTTGAGGTGATGGGATGCGAGAATATGAAGCAGCCAATGAGGGAGTGGCTCACCCCTCTCACCTTCCTTCAAATGTTGGAGATCGATGGCAGTGTGGGAGGGGTGGGAGAGGAGGAGGATCTTGTGCTTCCGCTCCCTTCCTCTCTACTTGAGCTCTATATTAGAGATATAGGGAAAGTGAAAAGACTGTCCATCGGTCTCCCCCCCTCTCTCCAGATCTTACAAATAAATTCATTCGTGGGGCAAATAGGAATATGCCCGGAGCTAAGGGAGTTGCCCCAGGATGGCCTCCCTCCCTCTCTCAAGCGGTTATTGATCTTCGGTTGCCCGAAGCTGAGGAAGTTGCCCCAGGATGGCCTCCCTCCCTCCCTAGAACGTCTCTGGATCAATGGATGTGGGATTCTAGAGGAGCGATGCAGGAAAGGGACCGGCTGCTATTGGCCCCTCATCTGCGAAATCCCAGAAGTCATATTGGGTGATGACTACTGGAAGTCAATTACTTGAGAAAAGGGATTTGGACTCTGAATATTCTACATGGGAAGAGATTAGGGTAATTTTAAATATCTGAGGCCTTGGCTCTTTTTGAAGAAGGGGATTCCATAGTGTCAATCACCTCGATCGCCTCCCTAGGCTCCGCCTCTCCACTCCGTCGTCGTCCTCACCTCAAATCACCCCAAGTCTCCATCTCTCGAAGATTCCTATGCCTCGGACATACTATTTCCATTCAAAAATCAAGGTATCGATCGATCTTTGCCATTTCCCCTCTGTTGCATTTGGATTTGGATTTCTCGGCTTATTTTTGTGGATTCCATTCCAGCAGTTTTCTGCACTCACCCACCAATTCTTTTCGTCATCTGCTGTGCTCTGCACATTGGAATCCCCGTCGATGAAGTTTGTCGGTACGGCACAGGGACCCATGGAAAAGTCTATGTTAAGTCTAGGAGGAGGAGGAGGAGGAGGAGGAGGAGGAGCAGGAGAAGCTGCTTTGGAATCAAAGATGCATAGCCATGGACTCTAGAGACGCTGGTTGGCAAAGTTTAAAGGGTGAGTAGATTTGTTTCTGCTACTTCTTTTGACTGGCTGTTTGAAAGACACAGGTAATGATAATGGGGTATAATCAGAATCTAAGAAGAATCTCTTGTGAAGGATTAACATATTGTCGGCATTCTACTTGTTCATTTGTAGCATTGTATCAAAGCACATGTCAATGGTTTAAAATTTATCGTCTGTTATGTTGTTTGTTATCATTTCCCCGGTTATCTCATTGATGTGATTATGTCCACATTCTATTGTGTGTGTGTGTGTAAGGGATCGATTCTACGCAAGGGTAGTGTTAAGTTATGCATTTTATATGCATTGCTTGGCACGTTTCTTTACAACTTAAGTTTTTAAAAATTGCATTTGTGTAACATGCAGTAATTGAATCAAACAGCATGACCGATCAGCCAACCCTATGTTCTTGTTTGGTTCTTTCTTTTAGTAAGTGTGGATTGTCTGAAAGACTTTCAGACAATGATTATAAGGCTCTCATAAAATCATCAAATTACAAAAAGATTTAAAGCTTGGACAGTTAAAAGCTGCTCATATGCCAGAAAACTTTAGCTTATCAAATCTATTATTCATAGTCTGGTTAACTATTAGTGTCAACTATTTTTGTTGTCCAAGAAAGTTTTTGAAATGATTGAGCGTAAGTGTAGAGCTTTTCCTTTGGAAGGGAGATCCTGATGCTAAAGAGAGAGCAAAAGTTAGATGGACTGTCTATCCTCTTAAAAAGTTTGGAGGCCTTGGCATTCGAAGACTGGATTTGTGAAAGTATTTGTGGAGAATTTTGTAGAGGTGTGGTCTATGTTTGCTTGGCTTTATAGCTATCATCTTGACTGTAAACCAGATGCTACTTATGCTTGGAAGAATTTATTAAAAGTAGGGAATATTTTGAAACCTTGCATTAGATATATAGTGGGTAATGGAGTTAATATTTCTCTTGGTATGATTTGTGACACCATGCTGGGATCTTGCTGGAATCATTTCTCAAGGAGAATAACTTATGACTCTTCTCTTCCTCTGCAGGTCAAAGTATCTGCTGTAATCCGTTACTCTCATTAGTAATGGCCTGCGGCTAGGTCTAGAGGGTTGGTTTCCATCCAAGGATGTGGTGAGATTCTGGAGGAGTGATGCACAAACAGACCGGCCCCGATTGGCACCTCATCTACGAAATCCCACAAGTTCATATAATTTTAGCAGATAGATGAGTAAGCTGAGGCTTTTGACTATAACTAAACTAGGGGGTGCCAAGAATAACCCACCCTTCTTCTTTCATCATCGTCTCCTTCCCCCGCCCCTTTGTTGTCTGGTCTGCACCTCCATCGCCTCTCCACTCCATCATCCTATTCCCTCTTTTTTGTCACGCTGCTGCTCCTTCAACTCTCATGTGACGCCATTGCCCCCTTCGTGTTTCCCACCAGAGCCTTCCCTCTTGTCGACAAGGACAGTGTACGGAGAAGAGTTACGTGATTTCTTAGAAGTACAATCTGGTAAAGTATCTCAATACTATAACTCGATTGGTTCATTTAAACCATGTCAATAGTAAGGTTACGAATTAGGGCAAGTCTGCTTTGAAATAGGGTGGGTTAAGGTGGGATTTTTTTTCTCCTGTAATTATGAAGTTATTGCGCTAGGAAGTGATTGGTTTGTGGATTCAAGATGAGTGGAAATCTTTGTTCTCGATAGGTTAGATATAATAATTGTGGTTAGCGGAGTCAAGATGAATGTTGGAGTATCGAGATTGTGAATTTGGTTCTTAGATGGATTCGATGTGGTTAACCTTAGATATTTCATCATGTTGCGATGATAATGTCTTGGAAAATACTCGAAAATCAGTTGCGTTTCATTTTTTAAGTTGGTGATTCAGTGAAGTTGTGAGCAGATGGTTTTGTTCACTTGTAAAATTGAACAAACGGAAACAAGAGCCCTTTAAGTACTCAGAATGCTGTCGAATAGAAATTCTGCATTAATTGTAGGTAAGAGTACATTACTATTGTCAATACATGGGAGTCATATTTGTGATCCGACTGGAATCGATGGGGGAGTTCACTCCTGAAAAGCGAGGGTTCAGTCATGATACTATTTGGTTCTTGATGTTGTGAGAAGTTGATCGATTTGGGAATTCTGATGTTGATAGGTGAGACTTCAAGAGTTGTTCAATGAAGAAGGGTGTGAGGCAAAGCTATGGTTGAATGAAGACAGAAAGCCTTACATGTACATTGTAGACTTGTATCTCAAGACTCCAACTAAGGACAGTCCCACCGTGGGAAAGGAGATATCTTTGCTAGAGGCAGTGGTGGAGCAAGGGTTGTTCTTGGACATGGCAACCCCTGTGATTATGGGGAACGTGGAAAGACTGTCCATCAGTCTCCCTTCCTCTTTCCAGACCTTATGGATCTTCCATTGCTCGAAACTGAGGGAGTGGAGAAGGATGGGTTATTCTTGGACATGGCAACCACTGTGATTATGGGGAATGTGGAAAGACTGTCCAGCAGTCTCCCTTCCTCTCTCCAGACCTTATGGATATTCCATCGCTTGAAGCTGAGGGAGTTACCCCAGGATGGCCTCCCTCTCTCCCTAGAAAGTCTCTGAATCTTCGAACGTGGGATTCTGCAGAAGTGATGAACAAAACGGTATTGGCACCTCATCCACAAAATCCCAGAAGTTGTATTATGGGGCATGATAAATTTATGAGCTGGCTTTTTGAAAATTATATATGTACATAACAAGTTTGTTTTTCTTTTCAGCAAATTTGTAGTGAGCTGAAGCTTTTGGGCGTAATGAGGGTTCGTCTCCTTCCCTCCTTGTTGTTTGCACTGCAGCTCAATCACCTACCCTTGCTTCTTCGACTCTCCACTCCGTCAACCTCACCTCCATTTCCCTCTTTGTCATGCCACCGCTCCATCAACTATCCCACAACGAGGACAGGATACGAAGAAGTGTCTATTGCAAACTTGCTGGTAAGTGGTCTCATTACTGAACTCCATTGGTTCATTTAAACCATGTCAATAGTAGGTTAGGTATTAGGGCACGTTTGCTTTGAAGTAGTGGGGATATAGTGGGGTGGAAAATGCGTTTTTCTTTTGGCCCATAATTATGAAGTTAGTACGCTGGGAAGTGATTGCTTTGTGGATTTAAGATGAGTGTAGTAGGACTCTTTGATCATGAAATGATGTTCTTAAATGGATCCAATGTGGTGAACGTTAGTTAGACAACTCCTAAATTTGGCCGTGATTCATTTTTAAGTCGGCAATTGAGTGAAGTAGTGAGCAGATGGTTTTGTTTACTTTTGTAAAATTGAACACATGGAAGCAAAAGCATTTTTTAAGTACTCAGATAATGTCAAATATAAATTCTGTGTTAATTGTGGTTTAAGAGGATGATACGTTGTTGATACATGGGAGTCATATTTGGGATCCGACTTTAATGGACAGAGGATTTTGCTCCTGAAAAGCCGGGGTTCATCATGATACTATTCGGTTCTTGATGTTGCCAGAAGCTGATTGATTTGGGAATTCTGATGTTGATAGGTGCGACTTCTAGAGTTGTTCAATGAATAAGGGTGTGTGAGGCAAAGCTACGGTTGAATGAAGACAGGAAGCCTTATGTGACGGATAACTCAAACTACATTGTAGACTTGCATTTCAAGACTCCAATTAAGGACACGCCCGCTGCAGGAGGGAGATAACTCCACTGGAGGGAGTGGTGGACCACGGGTTGTTGTTGGACATGGCGACAGCTGTAATTATTTCCAGTAAAACTGGCGTAGATGTGAAGGCAAAGTAACACTTTTGCCCAGCAGTCACCTTGGTGAGAATTGTAATCTTCATCAGATTCGAATAGATTGTATCTTGCATCTTTTTGATGTGTAATCATGTTTAATTTGTTCTAAACAACTCAAATGTCCAGATGGGTCCTCCCATGCTTTAAGTGTAAATCATTCAATTTGTGGCAGCCCTTGTAACGCTCATTATCAAGCCATTTCGAATATACTCTGCTCACCAGTTTCTGCCGTTATGATAGACAATTGCATTCGTGGTTGTGACTTGTGAGTACAGTCCTCTCGACTGTTGCGTATCATTTGTTTACTATTTATTGTTGCTAGTGAGACTATGGAAGTGATTCAACTGAAGGGAGACGGAAACCAGAGGTTTCTGGTGTGAAGCGATTTGGCCATCAATTTTGAAACGTTATTGCATTCATGCATGATACATGTCAGTACTCTTTTGTTTGAGTTTCTTTTGAGGAAACTGATATTCACAAATACTGGCTATTGGTATAGAAATGGAGAGAGTGCGACTAAAAGATGGAACTGCTAATTGAGGATGTTGAGATTTCTAGTTTTATTTTCAGGATTCAGCAATATATCATGGATTCATCCTTGTTATATGCCATTCTCTTTGTTTGCTATTATATGGACTGTCAGTTTTCTATGATTTATCACCTTAATCTGCGACTAATATTTATCAGCATCAGAATCTCCCTGTGAATATCAAATCTTTCCGTGAAATTATCTAGAGATGATGCAATGAGCCTGGCTAAACACAAGGACCGTCTCCCCCAAGACATGACTCATGATGCAATGCTTTGCCTAGCGTGTTGATAGCTCTGTTTGCAGGCTGAAAACTGAAAGAAAAGCGAAGAGATGCGCAATCAAGATGTTTCACAAAAGGCCAGTTTCGTTTGATCCTAGAATGGTTGCAATCTTTAAAAGCCTCAGTGAAAGGAGGAGGGAAGGCACTGGTCTCTTCTATACACGTAATATAGTGTAGTGTAGTGTCAAACCATACAATAGACATGTTGTTGGAGAAATCGTTCCAGAATATTTTGAAGCCGACAAAACGTTTCCTTCAGTCTAGTCTGGGTATCTGCAGATCGTCTAGTTTAAAGTCCGAAGACTTTCGACTACCAGAGTCAAGATTCAAACTCAAGATTCGAGACTTAAGACTCAAGACTCAAGACTATTCTCATCGATGATCTTTCGATCCAAAGTGTGACGAAGGAAATCCAGAAGTCAAGAAGTATATGGTTGAGGATTTAATTCTATCGTCTGGAGAAGATCCTTTTGGTTGGATAAATATAACGGATTCTTTTGTTCTTATCTAGATTAATTGAAGATCCGTTGGTCGACGAAGTATTTTGGAATGTTCTATTCTTGGAAACCAAGATCCCGATTGTATGGGCGAACAGGATTGATGGGCTATCGTCGATTCCTTTTATAGCTCGAATGATCTTCTTGATTGATTCCGTCCAACGGGTAGATTAGAGGAATTCCTTTGGTAAGTGCCAACGGTATGATGGCATAAAGGAGTATAAATAGGAAGACGTTCTAGTTGTTTGAGTATGTGATTGATAGAAAAATTCTAGAGTCTGAAGCACCTTGATTATTAGTCGATACAGTCTGAGCGAAATTGTATACACAGAGAGTGTCTATACTTGGTGATACCTTGAGCGAGTGTGGTAAATCATCTACACCGAGAAATCAAGGAAGATCAACACTGTAACATCTCTTGATCATAGTGGAATCTAGCCAAATTGGCTGTCAGTGCAGAAGAGTGGACGTAGGCTTGAATCAAGCCGAACCATTATAAACCGCGTGTTTAATTCTCTTTTTCATTACTTAGTCTTATGTTGATTGTTACTCTTCGCAAATCCTTCAACTGTCTAAAGTATTGCGCAAGTATACAAAAATTATCAAGAAAAATCTTTGTATACCTATTCACCCCCCTCTAGGTACTCATACTAGCAATATCAATTGGTATCGTAGCCTCGTGTTCTTATTTTGTTTGAAGTGTTTTACTTGAGTAAAAGATCCATAGCTAGTATGCTAGCACCGGGGCTGATGGAAGGGCAAAGCAATACCGCACCACCCTATTTTGACGGAAAGGATTACAACATTTGGAAGAATAAGATGAAAGCTTTCCTACGATCCAAGGATTCTCTGGAATGGGACGTTGTGGAAAGATGAATCACTCCTACCGCTGCATCAATCTCCGAAAGAGGAAAAGAAACCGTTGATGCCAAAATGAATGACTCAGAAGAGATAAACAAGAGACAAGCACTCGATGCAAAAGCAATTTACTCTTTATATTGTGCCTTATCTCCAACTCGAATATAACGAATATCTTCTTGTATTACAAAAAAAAAGTATGGGATAGATTACACATCACCTATGAAGGAACAGATCGAGTGAAGGAGACCCGAATCAACATTCTCCTCGATCAATATGAAGCCTTCAAAATGAAACCAGAGAATCTATAACTCGACATGTTTAGTCGTTTTACGATATTGTCAATGGTCTTGAGAACCAAGGACAAAAATTTCTGATCCCATGAAGGTGAACAAGCTATCATGCGTGGACTCTCCAAGGAGTGGAATCATATAAAGACTTCAATAAGAGAGACGCAAAGAATTATGCCTCTATCTGTCGACGAGTTGATTGGAACTCTTCAATCATATGAAGTGGAACGAATTAATGAAGACGAAGATCCAAGAGGTAAGAAATCTATTGCATTAAAATCAAACGATGATTCGATGATGCAGATTCTCAAAGATGATATGGACGATGAGGAGCTCGCCCTCATGATAAGAAGATTCGTAAAACTGAATAGAAAAGGCAGAAGGTTCAACTCAAAGAAACAAAGTTTCCAGAGACAGCAGACCAAGTCTGTTGATGATGAGGAACCAAACAAAGATGTAGTCTACTAATGTAAGAAGAAGGGACACATCGAATCAACCGTCCTATTCTCGAATAAGAAAAGAGGAAAAGCCGAGAAGTTTCGAAAAGCTCTCAAAGCCGAAACCCGGAGTGATACGTAATGTGAAGAAAGTGATAATGAATATGCCAACATATGTTTGATGGCACATTCGGACTCGCACTCGTATTCTCGGATCGACTGATGTGAATTTGAGGTAAGTGATTTTAAAATTCCTGTCAAAGTCTCTAAATACATTGATGAACTGTGTTCCGCTTAAGACTTCTCTCAAAAGGATTTCCGAACTTAAAAAGGAAAACTCAGCTCTAAAATAAAAGGAAGTCATTTTAGAAGAAAGAGTTAAAAGTCTAGACCTAAATGTTTCTGCTCTTAAAGAAAAAGAAGATGATCTTTTGAAAGAAAACGTTTTCTTAAAAACGGACTTATCAAATATTT
The DNA here is from genome assembly GCA_014182695.1 of Eucalyptus albens. Lineage (NCBI taxonomy): Eukaryota > Viridiplantae > Streptophyta > Magnoliopsida > Myrtales > Myrtaceae > Eucalyptus > Eucalyptus albens. The sequence continues at coordinate 47,263,650 of CM024647.1, read as the reverse complement.
CAAAGAAGTTTTCGATAGGATCCGAAAAGCTTGAAAAAGTTCTTTCAGTTTAATGACCTTACTTCAATAAGTCTGGTCTAGGCATGATAGCGGAAACAATTCCCTTGATTGATTTTCCTAAAGTTAAAGAAAGAATTAAGGAAAGACCGTCGAGAGAGGCTTACAAAAATCATTTCAAGAAAGTTTTTGTAAAGTCTCGTTGGTCGAAATGCTCTAAGATGTTCAAAGTGTAACAAGTAAGGATCACTTTGAAAAAGAATGTCCTATGGTTTGGAAGCCTCATTAAGAAAGCATGGCCTAATAATGTTTATCCTACTAACACCAAAGGACCCAAGAAAATTTGGGTACCAAAGAAAACTTGAGACTCTCTTTTAAATGCAGATCTCCGTCAAGAAAAGATAAAATGGTATCTTGACAGCGGATGTTCAAGACACATGACAGAGACTCAAAGTGCTTCGTAAAGCTTGTTCAAGTAAACGGTGGAAATGTTTCTTTTGGAGGAAACGGCAAAGGAAGCATTGTGGGATTTGGAACTGTGAAAATCGGAAATCTCACAATAAGCAATGTTTCTCTAGTGGAAGGACTCAACTATAACCTCCTCAGTATTAGTCAATTGTGTGATACTGGTTTCAAGATCTCTTTTCAAGAAGGAATTTGTTATGGTATTAGTAAATACTCTACTCAGTCTTTCATGGGTCGAAGACATGGAAACATCTACCTCTTAGACATGAAATTGAATGAATCTCAATGCCTAATTTCAATCCAAGATGAAGCAAGCTTATGGCACAGAAAGCTTGGCCATGTCAATATGAAGCAATTAGCCAAAATATCATTAAAGCAGCTTGTTCAAGGTCTACCCAAATTACCATATCAAAAGTCCAATCCATGCACACCCTGTATTCTGGGAAAATAGGTAAGAAACTCATTTAAGCCAATAAATCATGTCTCTACTAATCATGTACTATAGTTGCTGCATATGGATCTCTTCGGACCAACCAGAACTCAGAGTATTGGAGGTAAGAAATACTGCCTAGTAATTGTGGATGATTTCTCTCGCTTTACTTGGGTATATTTCCTTGCAAGTAAGTCGAAACCTTTTTGTATTTTGAAAAATTTGCTAAAAAGGTTCAAAATGAAAAAGGATGTGTTATCTCAAGTATAAAAACAGATCATGGAGGTGAATTTGAAAATCAAGATTTCACAAAATTATGTGATGAATCTAGTTTTAAACATGTATTCTCCTCTCCATACACTCCTCAAAAATGGAGTTGTGGAAAGAAAGAATTGGCCGAACTCTTTTAATTGAAAGCAAAATTTCTTCACGATTTTGGGCTGAAGTCATTTCAATAGCATGCTATATCATCAATAGAATCTTCCTAAGACCTATTCTTGAGAAAACCCCTTATGAATTATTCAAAGGTAAGAAGCCTATTGTTTCATACTTTCATGTGTTCGGTTGCAAATGCTTTATATTGAAAAATGCAAAAGATCGAGTTGGTAAGTTTGAAGAAAGATCGATGAAGGCATCTTCCTTGGATATTCTACATCAAGCAAAGCCTACGAGTCTACAATAAGAAAAGCCGTCTGTGGAGGAGTCAATGAATGTCAAATTTCAAGACTCTACGCAAGATGAATCCAAATCGACTCAATATGAAGAGTCCGAACCGCTCTAGACCTTCCAAAGCTTACATCTCAAAAAGTATCTCGACTGGAAGACCAAGCGTCAAGATGTTCATGAAGATTCAAATAAAGAAAGAGATCATCATCCGAGAAATCAACCAAGAATCGGAAACACAAGTTCGCCATCCTAAAGATCTCATTATCGGCGAAATTAATGAAGGAATTCACACCAGATCCAAAAGATGTGAAGAGTCTAGTGCTTTGTGGCTCTCATCTCTGAAATTGAACCAAAAAGCATAGAAGAAGCTTTATCGATGAAAGCTGGATTGAAGCTATGCAAGAAGAGCTTAGACAGTTCAACATTAACGATGTCTGGGAATTGACGTCTAAACCAAAAGGTAAAACTGTTATTGGAGCCAAATGGGTGTTCAGAAACAAGATGAATGAAAAAGGAAAAGTCATACGAAATAAAGCAAGACTCGTGGCCAAAGGATACACGCAAGAAGAAGGAATAGACTATGATGAGACTTACGCTCCTGTAGCAAGGTTAGAAGCTATTCGTCTATTACTTGCGTTTGCTTGTTACAAAAATTTCAAGTTATTCCAAATGGACGTCAAAAGTGCTTTCCTAAACGGATTTATCCAAGAGGAAGTTTATGTGGAACAACCGCCCGGGTTTGAAGACCCAAAGAAGCCGACTCGCCTCTTGACCGAAAAGGCCTTGTATGGTCTAAAACAAGTACCTCGAGCTTGGTACGACAGACTAAGTAAGTTCTTATTACGAATGGTTTTGTCAAAGGTAAAGTAGATACTACTTTATTTATCAAAAAGGAAAACAAAAGCTTTTTACTCGTTCAAATATATGTGGATGACATTATTTTTGGATCATCTAATGAAAGTCTATGCAAGAAATTTTCTAAGTCTATGCAGGATGAGTTTGAAATGAGTATGATGGGAGAATTAACATTCTTTCTTGGTCTTCAAATAAAGCAATTGAAGGAAGGAACTTTCATTTACCAAGAAAAATATGCTAATGATCTTGTCAAAAGATTTGGATTGGAAAATTACAAGAAGACTGATATACCAATGTCAAGTTCTTTGAAGATAGATAAAGATGAGGAAGGGAAGAAAGTTGATCAAAAGCTGTACAAGAGCATTATCGGTTCACTTCTTTATCTTACTGCTTCTAGACCTGACATTTTGTTGAGTGTTTGTATCTCGTGCTAGGTTTCAATCGGATCTTAGAGAATCCCATCTCGTGCTGCAAAACGTATCATTAAATACGTTGCTTCATCTTCAAGCATGGGTCTTTGGTATCCTAAGAAGGAGACTTTAATCTTCCGGGGATATTCGACGCAGATCCGGCTGGGTCAGAGTCGATAGAAAGAGTACTTCAGAACTTGCCGCTGCTTGGAAGCAGACAAAGGTGTCTTGGTTTTCAAGAAAACAAAGCACCGTAGCTCTCTTAACAATGTAAGCGAGTATGTAGCCCTTGGAAGCTGCGTTCGCAAATTCTATGGATAAAACAATAGCTACAAGACTTTGGGATTGAAGATTCATGCACGTAAATCAAATGTGACAACACCAGCGCAATCAATCTCACCAAAAATCCAATTCTTCATTCAAGAGCAAAGCATATAGAAATTCGACATCACTTTATTAGAGATCATATTCAAAGTGGAGAAATCTCGATTCAATTTGTTGATTCAAAAAGTCAACTAGCGTATATGTTCACAAAGCCTTTGGAGAAAAATCAATTTGATTTTATCCGCTCCGACTCAACATTTTGAAGCTCAAAGAAGTTAAAGTCTAGAGACTCTCCAACCTTCGACTCGAAAGTTGATGACCATCGACTCAAATCTCTCGACTCGGACGTTGATGACTATAGACAAGTAAGTTGTTACTTTATCTAAACTTGAAAAGGTATGATCTTTCGTTTAGTTATTTTGTAGTCTCCGTGAAAATCGAAAAACTTGTCTTATCAAAAGGATTAATTTTGGCAGTTATTGATTTCGAAAAAGAGGTATTCGTACACCTTCCTTGTACCGATTGAACTTCCCTTTTTAAACCGAGTTATATATACGCCACTTTCAATCTTCAAAACCCTAAAAGCATTCTCCTCTCAATCTGGTTTCTACTTCGAATTCATCCTTGAGAAAGTTGTCATCTTTTCTTGAGAAAGCAAGCAAAGGAATCTCTCAGCGACAAGAAGAATGTCTTCTTCGAGGAAGTCTTCAAGAATCGCAACAAGGGGACCACAGAGGATGAAGGAGGGACCTACCCACTTCGATCTCACGTAAGAGGAAGAACTATCGAGTCAAAGATCGAACCCTACTCATTCTCCACCACGTCACTCAACGCCTTCTACCCCACAAGGTGCGGGTCAACATCCTAAAGAAGAGATAATCGAGGACGCAGATCCCGTAAGAGTCCAAAACCCTCTTATATTTACAAACTTTACCGTGCTTTGAAAAGTACCGGACTCCATTGAAATACGTGGATGATTTTCTTAAAGAAAAGAATTATGGGAATGAGTATATCTTTCTGAAGAAAATGGAGGATTTGGGAATTGCTCCCAAGGGTAAAGCAGAGGAAGCACTTGCGAATATTCCGAGTGACCCTCGTATGTCGGGCCTAAATTTGACTGATGGGAACGACGATGACAAAATGTTCACTGATTTCCAACCGAGAATGGGCGTTGCTGCGAAGGTAACGGGAAAGAGGATGGAGTTATTTAAATCGAAGGAACAAGAAAATTTGTTCTTCAAACTGCTGAAACGAGGGGTGATAAACCCTAGGAGTGTCGATTTCGATTTCTTGGATGCTTTGAATGTGAAATTGAGAGAGAAGTTCGATGCTTCAACCGGAACGTTTTTGCACCGACACCACGGACGGATATACACAACCGATCGCATATTTCTATTCAAATCTTAGCTTTATCGATGCGAATAGAATATCTTTCAAAGTTCGAGATCGAGGATTATGTGTTAGACGCGGACATGTTGGCGGACATAATTGGAGTTGAACGAGGACGTTATCAACCAATAAAGGTCTCGCTTGCTCGTGCCACAATGGACCTTGTTGAAGACAGAGACATTGAGGGAAAAATCATCTATTCAAGGATGCGTGCCATCAATATTGTGTTGCACAAAATTGTTATCAATTGCATTAGGCCGAAATCTACATCAAAGACTGATGTGTCTAATTCAGAAGCAAAATTGATGTACGCAATCAACTCAGGGAAGAAGTTCTCTCTCCCTCACACTATTCTCTTTCACATGTACAGAGTAATGTCGAAAGACAAGGGACAATTGCCTTATCCAGGTCTGGTGACCAAGATCTTCAAACACATGAATATTGAACCTCCACACACTCTTTGTGTTCGACCGTGTGATAAGATGGTGGTAGGTTTAAAGATGTTGACAAAGATGCGTCTGAAAGAACTTTCTAAGGCAATGGAGAAATTCAGAGTGAAGACTCCAGTTCCGTCTGCTTCAAAGAGAAAGGGAAAGGAAGCCATTGGTGCCCCATCCAAAAAGAAGAGAACTCTCATCTTGGAGAATGAAGACGAAGATTAGGAGGAAGATCTCACAATCTTTGCCTTGATAAGGACAAGACGTTCTGTTCCCCAATCAACAGAATAGCAGAAGAAACAGAGAGAAGAAGAAGAGAAAGACAAGAACAGAGAAGAAGAAGAACAGCGAGAGAAGGAGAAAGCAGCTGAAGAAGAAGGAGAAGAAGAACAAGAAAAGTCTGCAGCTGAATCTGGAGAGAAGGAGAATCAAGATACAAAAGAGCATGATCATCACTCTTCCCCTCTTGATGTCCTCGAGACAGGGGGAGTTGGCGAGCAAGAAAGGTCCTCACCTCATGCTGCCAATAGTGAAGGTCTAAGACAATCTCCAGCAGCCCCAGAAGAATTTCAGGCTTCTCAATTGCCTGAAGAAGCTCACGATACGTCAGAACCAAATCTGCAAGACTTTACAGAAGTGCCATCGTCTGCATTCACTCCATCTGAGAAAGCAAATGCTAGTACACAAACGGATAATTCTGCAAATTTTCGTTGTATTATGGATATTCTTTTGGAAATGCGCGGCCAAATCTATGCTCGATCGTGAAATTCAAGCCTTGAAGAATGCTTTGGACAAGCATCTTCGATTACCCCCGGAGGATAAAATGAAAGACCTCACTCTGCAACTTCAAACCAATGCCAAGGGAGAAGAGGTAGCTCAACTAAGGGAGGACTTGAAGAGGCTAGAAGGAGTAGTTCAGTCCATGGGAGATTTCCAAATTGTGCGCATTCCCAAGCAGACATGACATCTTTCTCACCTTTTTAATGTTGACAAAAAGGGGGAGAATCAATTTGAACCAACCACCAACAAACCAACTTTCTTCAACTTTAAGTTTTTTTTTTTTTGTTTATGACTTGAGCAATCTTGGGTGTGAACTTGAACTTGACTGAGTTGGCTGTGGATTTTAATGCTTGATTGTTTGCATTTATATCAAGTGTTGTTATATGGTATTACTCATGAAAGACTAACCAATTTTCTGTGGATGCAGAGTCTGGTTGCTTTGTTAATCTTTATGATTGCCATATTGCTTGAGAAATGTTTTTGTAGGTCAAAGTGGTTCAAATCTACAGGAAAGTTTTGTCACCATCAAAAAGGGGGAGATTGTTGGAGAAATCGTTCCTGAATATTTTGAAGCCGACAAAACTTTTCCTTCGATCTAGTCCGGTATTTGCGGATCGTCTAGTTTAAAGTTTGAAGACTTTCGACTACCGAGACTCAAGATTCAAAACTCAAGATTCGAGACTTAAGACTCAAGACTCAAGACTATTCTCATTGACAGTCTTTCGATCCAAAGTGACGAAGGAAATCCGAGCCAAGTATATGGTTGAGGATTTAATTCTATCGTCTGGAGAAGATCTTTTTGGTTGGATAAATATAACGGATTCTTTTGTTCTTATCTAGATCAATTGAAGATCCGTTGGTCGACGAAGTATTTTTGGAATGTTCTATTCTTGGAAACCAAGATCCTGATTGTATGGGCGAACATGATTGATGGGCTATCGTCGATTCCTTTTATAGCTCGAATGATCTTCTTGATTGATTTCGTCCAACGGTAGATTGGAGGAATTCCTTTGGTAAGTGCCAACGGTATGATGGCATAAAGGAGTATAAAAAGGAAGACGTTCTAGTTGTTTGAGTATGTGATTGATAGAAAAATTCTAGAGTCTGAAGCACCTTGATTATTAGTCGATACAGTCTGAGCGAAATTGTATACACAGAGAGTGTCTATACTTGGTGATACCTTGAGTGAGTGTGGTAGATCATCTACACCGAGAAATCAAGGAAGATCAACATTGTAACATCTCTTGATCATAGTGGAATCTAGCCAAATTGGCTGTCAGTGCAGAAGAGTGGACGTAGGCTTGAATCAAGCCGAACCACTATAAATCGCGTGTTTAATTCTCTTTTTCCTTACTTAGTCTTACGTTGATTATTACTCTTCGCAAATCCTTCAACTGTCTAAAGTATTGCGCAAGTATACAAAAATTATCAAGAAAAATCTTTGTATACCTATTCACCCCCCTCTAGGTACTCATACTAGCAATATCACATGTTTCTATAACAATTTTACACAAGAATGTCACTTCAACAAATAAAGAACAAAGTGCAACATAAGCCATTGCAAGAAGGGAAATTGAGTATAATCTATACGTCTTTAGTGCAACTCCACATAAAGCCTCTGTCTCGTGATGATGCCCTCTTACTAGTTCCATAGAACCAAAGCCATAGATGCTGTGAAGATGGTCATCCACAGCAACTTCCGAGGTAGGAACATGTGCGTTGATGAGAAACAAGATACTAGGCATTGGGTTTGGTAAAAATTTCACCAAATTGTAGTTCGTAAATGCCCTGTTTAATGTTCTTAAAGGAAGTTGATGACTTGGATTGTCTTCATTCAACACCAAATACACTGTCAAAGGTTGTTGTAGGAGGTTTGACCATGTAAATGTGGCTGTTAATAGCTGCCATTTCAGATTGAACTACATGAACTTCTCTTTTTTGACTTAATCGAAACATTAGGAAGCAAGTAACCCGTTCTTTGGAAAAATTGTTTCGGCCATTGGAAAAAGAAAAGATCAAGAGAGAGACGTTTTCAGAATCTCACCTTAACTTCCGCTGTCTGATCCTGTGGTAGATGAGTTGGAAACTTTTATTCTGAGCTTTTCACGATCGCTACCGATTATGCCTTTAGAGAATCCTACACGAGACGTTAAAAGAAAGGTCTGCATGAGTGGAAAACTAGGAATGAGTATGAATTGCAATCTCGTGTCTTTGAGTTTATATCTTACAATTACTGAAGCACGGGAAGATGCTGACATTCACGAGAATCGTGTAACTGGCATAGCACTAGTAAGTGTGCTCATAAGTTGCAGACTTCGTGCATGTCCTTCCTCCACAATATATCCAGTAGCAAGCTACCCACAAATTCCTTCAATAAGACTTATGTACCAAAAGGATGAGGGAGGTGAAGATTGATATGGCTAGTAAAAGTACCTAGAGGGGGGTGAATAGGTATAAAGAGTAATTTCTCACGATAATCGTATAATACTAGACAGTTGATAGAATTGAGACAATTGATTCTCGTCAAATAACAATCAAAATAAAAGTGAGAATATGGAAGAGAAAATTGAACGCAAGGTTTATAGTGGTTCGGCTTATTTTAAGCCTACGTCCACTCTTCTGCACTGACAGCCCACTGGCTGGATTCCACTATGAACAAAGAGATGTTACAAAGACTGTTCTCCCTTGATTTCACGGTGTAGAAGATCTACCACACTCCCCCTCAAGGTATCACTAAGTATAGACTCTCTTTTGCGAATATAGTTTTGCTCAATATGAATCGACTAATAATCAAGGAGCTTCAGACTCTGGAATTTCTCTATCGCACACCTTCTTGAACAGTTAGAACGTCTTCCTTTTATACTCCTTTATGCCATCATACCCGTTGGCACTTACTAAAGGAATTCTTCCAATCTTCCCGTTGGACAGAATCAATTAAGAAGAACATTCGAGCTATTAAAGGAACATGTCGATAGCCCATCAATCCTGTTAGCCCATACAATCAGGATCTTGGTTTCCAAGAATAGAACTTTCCAAGAGTATTTCGTCAATCATCGGATCTTCAAACGATCTTGATTTCGAATAAAAGAATCCGTTATATCATACCCAGCCAAGAGATCTACTCCAATGGACAAGACCAAATCCTCAACCAAACACTTTAGCTCTGGATCGTCTTCGTCACTGGATTAGAAACTGTCAATGAGAATAGTCTTGAGTCTTGAGTCTTGAGTACTGAGTCTGGGGATCTGAAGGTCTTCAGACTCTAAATTGAAGGGTCTCCAATGAAGGTCTTCAGACTTTAAATAGAAGGGTCTGCAATGCTCCAGACTAGACTGATAGAAACGTTTTGTCAACTTCAAAATATTCTGGAAAGATTTCTCCAACAAAGGTGATTTACGATCGAAGACAGATGTGTTGTATGGAACTGATAGGACTAGGGGAGGCCCGGGCATGCAGGAGTACTCAACAGAACCTGCACAGAGAGAAGATTTGCAAATTAAGCTTATGTCCACAAAAGCAAAACACAATTCATATGAACCTCAACCATATATATGGCTCTAAAAGTTGAATGTTTATGTGAGGTAATGCGCAGAGTTTGCAGATGAAGCCCTCGAGCTTCATGTTCTAGGATTTGTTTTTCAGTTATCTTCCCAGAGTCGCATCATCTATGTATTTCACCATTGGAGCGAAAAATTGGCAAGTTACACTTTTTTTCCCATTATACTGTAGAGAACTAGTCAAATGATTTCTTACTTAAGGCAAAGTGTTTGCTTTATTTACTGTTACAATTCCTGCAACCTTGTAAACACTGAGATAGAACTTGAGGTCATCTTCATTGTCAAGGCGCATCTGCTTCCAACCCACTTCGCAGTGGCATTTGAAGCCAAATAGAGCGCTGGCATTCACGACGCACAACCCCTTTCCATTTTGCACTTCGCCGCATAGCTCCTCCGCAACATCAATTCAAACCGAGCAAGAAAATTGGTCCGCCATTTGTTGTAATTATTCGTGAAAGCAATGCAAATTGATCAACATCGTTTCAAATCGATGCAGGTTGTTGAGGTTGTAAATTTTCAAAAAAACTCTTCCACAATTACTTGTTTTTTCTTTCCTTTGAATTCTTGTTTGGAAAAATATTTCTAAATTCTTATTCCCTTAACCCTATCAGTGGCGTTGTAGTTTTTTTTTTTTTTTTGGGTAAGGGTAAAAGATATATTAACTATTGCAAAACGCTATACAACTGTACAGCAAGGGGGCCCTGCACCAGCTTGCACTCAGAGAGAAAGTCACAATGAGTGGAGGGGTGCCGGGGGAGGGGGGAAGAAGTTGCGAAAAGGATACAGAGCATGGGGATCACAAGCAGCAGAGAGGCAACAAGGAGGCCAGCAAACAAGAAAAGAAAAGGAGAAGAGCACATAAACAACTGTGGCCCGCACAAGGAAAGAACTACAAAAAACAGGTCAACACAAAGGACCCAGGAGCCTCAGCTAGGCGGAGCGACGGGAAGGAGGATGCCAAGGCACCCCTTTAGCCACAAGGGGATGCACAACGAAAGCCTTTAGAAGTCCGGCAGTAGTAAAACCAAATCGACAACCTCAATTAAATAAGGAAGGGTGAAGGCCCCAACTCAATTGAAGTCTCCTATTACAAGGAGTATCCGGGACCTTGGAGAAAGTAGAAGCCTTGTCTTTAATGGTTTTACGGAGGTGCTCTTTTAACGCCGGGAAAGATAACCTTTGATTGCGAAATAACCCATTGGAGATTTTCCTTCGAAGATTGATTACGCTAAGGTAAGTTACAATTGGCCGCCCAAAAAGAGGCAAGGATGCCAGTAATAGGGCAATCAAAGAAAAGGTGGTCCACTGAATCCAGCCTAGCCGAGCAGAATGCACAAGAAGCATTTGGTATTCTCAGATAAGCTAGCAACAATACCTGAGTAGGCAAGCGATTGCGAGCTATCAACCAAAGGTGGGACTAATACCAAGGAATAAGGGAGGAGTTCCACACAAGTCTCGACTAGGAAACCGTAGGACCTCTTGGCCTTAGCAGGCTCCAAGCTGAAGTAGTAGAGAAGACTCCTGAAGAATGGCCAGTCCAAAGGAGGTGGTCATTAGCCTCATTGAGGCTCGATAGAGGATCATCCCAATTCACAATGGCGGTTGCAACAATAGAGGGTAGAGGCAACACTATTAAGGCAACCGCAACAGATGCGTGGCGAGGAATTCCAGAGCGATAAATTTCACAATCAGAGAAGAGTTTATAGAAAGGCCCATGAGGGTGCCAATAATCGAACCAAAAGGAAACCGAAAGACCATTTCCAATACACCACTTAAAATGATTCTAAATAAGATCATGGAGGCCAAATAACTTCTTCCACGCCCAAGAGCATGAGGTAGGTCTTGGGGCAATCCAGAAGTTTTTGCGCTTCAAGAAATTTGAGTGAATCCATTTACACCAGAGTGATTCCTTATCAGTAAAGAGGAGCCAAAGATGTTTGATCATAATAGCAACATTGCTGATCCGAAGTGAACGGATACCCAACCCACCTTCCTCCTTGGGTAGGCAAACTTCTTCCCAGGCAACCTTTGCTTCGCCAGTTCCTAGGTTAGGCCTCTTCAAAGAAATTGCCAGAAGATCTGTTCAATTTGCTTAATGACCGAGGAGGGCAGGATAAACACAGTAGACCAGTAAGCCTGGATAGAGTGGAGGACCGATTTAATTAGCTGCATTCTGCCTGCTAAGGAGAGAAACCAATTGGTCCAGGATTGAACTCTTGCGCTTATTGCATTCACCAGGGGCAATGCAATCTTCCTTGCCCAATCTAGATGAGATAATAGGCACTCCAAGGTACCTAAAGGGGAGAGACCCTAGATGAAAGCCATAGGTACTTACCAGGGCATCTCTTAAGGAATCCGGGCCGCTTGAAAGGAAGATTTCGCTTTTATTGAGATTAGGATTTAATCCAGACCAATTAGCAAAAGAATGAATTCCATCCATAAGAAGACATAGGGAATTCATATTAGCTTTCGAAAATAGGAGGACATCATCTGCAAAGAAAATGTGAGAAAACCTGGTATTTTTACATCTCCATAGGAGTTTAAAACCTGGTTTCTCGGTTTGGGAGTTGAGAATTCCGGTAAACACTTCCATCACTAACGTGAAGATATAGGGGGATATTGGGTCGCCTTGTCGAATACCCCTTCCGCTTGAAAAAAAAAATCCATGAAGTTCACCGTTAAGGGAGATGGAGAATTTAGGAGAGCGCTGTCAGTGGCGTTGTTGAGGTGGTAAATTTTCAAAAAAAAAAACTCTTCTAGAAGTACTCGTTTTTTCTTTCCTTTGAATTCTTGTTTGGAGATATATTTCTTGATTCTTATCCCCTTAACTCCGTCAGTGGCGGGAGGCATGGGCCGGAGCTCAAGCTCGGCCATGACCAGCTAGGCACTGAAGAACTCGAACTAGAGATGTGGTAGTTGGGGCTTAGTTGAATGCAATGAACGATTTATCTTTGCATAACTAAGCATGAACTCGAGCTCGAGCTCTAGCTTCGGATAATAATAGCTGTGTAAAGTAACTGGTTCATGCTAGCATTCAACGACAAGATCGGAGGGTTCACAAAACACTTGATGATGGGCAACGGACCTTGCCAGACAATTGAATCGGGTTCATGATCATGTACTCATTCACCTTCTTCTTCACAAACTTCGGCCTAATTCCACCACATTTGGCGGTCCCCGCCGAGATCTTCCCAGTGCAGATCAGGTTGACGTGTCTTGGCATATATGCCGCAGCTGGCAAGGCTGGGTCCTTGGTGGATGCATTCGGTTTGTGCATGCAGCGGACTGGATTGGTGTTAAGAAGACCTTGATCACCCTCGGCGTGACCAATTTCTTTGGGATAGTCTTCATCTTCTTGGTGCCAGAGTCGAAGGGCCATTCGCTTGAGGAGATCTCTGGAGAGCATGAGGAAGATAATGCAGCTGAGTTGAGGACTGTCCCCGTTTAAATAGGCCTCAAAGTCTACACATATGAGCTTTCTAGCAGACTTTGTCAATGTAAACTAGCCCTGGTACAGTTTTAGACCGTATTAGCTCTGAAAGCTGCCTTTTTGGGCCTCTGATCATGTTGACCTTTGTCAAATAGATTTGTGCCACCATCGTTGAAGCTTGAACCATGGTCATTCAAGTAGAGGCAGATGTATATCTGTGGTCATGTAATCTCATTTTGACGAGTTAATCTAAGTTCTTAGCCTAGAAATAAATTCACATAACTTCCTATTCCTGCTTGCAATTTCCTTCTTGTACTTCCGGCCTATCTGCACTGATAGTTAGATCTTCTATCATCGATCATAGATAGAGAAATCCCTTTCACCTTGAGTTTCCGTACTTATTGCCCGTCAAATTCATGAAACTTTCAGCCAGATACTTTCAATTCATTCAGAAGAATATCAATGTATAAGTATCCACTTCACAGAAATAAAATTGATGATGATTGCAATAAAAGACCATTCCTCAAATCCTGACTAATTCAAAGTGGAGCTTCAAATTCGCACACAAGCACGAGTTCTGCTCGAATGAGAATTTTGGAGGATCGAGCTTTAAATGCAAAGTATGCATGCACGGTTCCTTTGAGACAACTATCATCGTCCGGGGCTGGGCCTCAAAAAGCATCTTGTTTTCCCCTTGCAATGAAAGACACCTTGAAGAATCCATCTCTCGTACAAGAAATGAATAGCATATTGTGAACCAATTCTTAGTACTTAAAAATGTGACATCATTCCCATCGAATGTATAAAAGTGTAAAGACAAGCTTACATCAATGTAGAGTCCCCAATTAGGGACATGAATGTTGATGTTGTCTTGAATTCCACAAAATTCAATCGGGAATCTAGGAAGAATTGAAGATTGCAGGTTATTTGTTTCCTAATATATTTCCTAGATTTGGGTTTCAAATTTGATAATATCTTTATGGTGGAATTCCTTTCCTACTAGGTTTAGGAAAGTGGGGATCTAAAGATCTATTTTTTTTTAGCATTGTACCTTGTACTCTAGACATACGCTCAGATAAGAAATCGTCTCTCTCTCCCATGGATGTAAGTGGATCTTTCGCCGAACCACGTAAATCTCTGTGTTCTTAATTATTCTTGTTTTCTTTCTCATCTAGTTAGGGTGTTCTTCCGCACAACAATTGGTATCAGAGCAATCCAGGTTTTTCGTTCCTATATTGCGAATTCTAACTAGATGGCTGGAAAAGGTTCAACCATTCGATTTGATATTGAACGATTCACCGGGAAGAATAGTTTTACACTATGGCGGAGAAGGATGAAGGATCTGTTAATTCAACAAGGTTTATCAAAGGTTCTTTTGGGAAGATCAAACAAATTGAACACCATCATTGATGATGATTGGGCCGACATGGAGGAGAGGGCGTGCAGCGCAATCCGATTGAACCTATCGGATGAGGCCCTTCAATATGTAGCGGAAATCGAATATGCTCCGGAGGTATGGCTCAAACTCGAAAGCATTTACATGAAGAAATCTCTTACGAACAAGTTGTTCTTGAAAAAGAGATTGTATTCACTTCAGATGAGTGAAGGAGGAGATCTGTTGGAACACCTCAACATGTTCAATAAGATGATTAGTGAACTTACAAGCTTGGAGGTAAAGTTTGAGGATGAAGACATAACGCTTCTACTACTGGCATCATTGCCGGATTCGTTTGACCACTTGGTGACTACACTCCTTTATGGCAAGGAAACCCTGGAGATCGGAGAGGTGACTGCTGCCTTAATTTCAAACGACACCTAGAAAAGGGTAAGTAGTTCAAAATCTTTAGGAGAGGGACTCTTTGCAAAGGAGAAAAGCAATTAAGGAAGAGGAAGATCAACGGATCGAGGATCGAGCAGTAGGGGTCGATCAAAATCCAAGGGAAGGTTCAAAGGAAGATGCTACGGGTGTAATTAGGAAGGGCATACCAAGAGATTCTGTCCAAATAAGAAAGAGACAAAGAAGAAGAGCTCGGATGAGGCAAGTATAGCCGACAGCATTGAGACCAATGATGGGGACGTCTTGTCCATATCGTCGGGGAAGGACACCTTTGAAGATTCATGGATCATGGACTCCGGATGCACTTTTCACATGAGTCACATGAGTCCTCATTAAGAAGCCTTCGATGAGTACTAGGCATATGATGGTGGTTCAGTTCTCATGGGGAATGATACTTCGTGCAAGACTGTGGGTGTTGGAACTGTGAAAATCAAGATGTTTGATGGCATGATTAGAACCTTGGTAGACGTGCGTCATGTTCCGGTTCTAAGGAAGAATTTGATCTCATTGGGAGCACTTGAATCCAATGGATGCAAGTACACGGCTCAAGGTGGAGTCTTGAAGGTGATTAAGGGAGCTCTGGTTGTTCTTAAGGGACAGAGGCACGAGAACATATATCGACTTATAGGAACCACAGTGCAAGGTGGAGCATCTGTGTTCACGAATGCTTGCATGGAGATAAATAACACCTATCTATGGCATATGTATCTCAGGCATATGGGAGAAAGAGGATTGATGGAGCTTCACAAGAGGAATGCACTCAAAGGTATAAAAACATGCAAATTAGATTTATGCAAATTTTGTGTGTTTGGAAAACAATGCAGAGTATGGTTCAATGCAGCGACTCATACAAGCAAGGGCGTGCTCGAGTATGTACACACGGATGTATGGGGTCCTTCACTGATAAAGTCAAAAGGAGGGAAGGAATACTTTGTGACATTCATTGACGATTTCTCTAGCAAAGTTTGGGTCTACTTCATGCAACACAAAAGTGAAGTCTTTGAAAAGTTCAAAGAATGGAAAGCTGAAGTTGAGACTTCAACGAGGAAGAAGGTTAAGTGCTTGAGATCGAACAATGGAGGAGAGTACAAATTGACACCATTCATGGAGCTTTGCAAGAATGAAGGGATTAAATGTCACTTCACAGTTCCGGATACGCCCCAACAGAATGGCATAGTGGAAAGGATGAACCGGACCTTATTAGAGAAAGCTCAAAGCATGAGGCTACATGCGGGACTGAGCAAGGAGTTTTGGGCAGAAGCTGTTTGCATGGCATGTTATCTTGTGAATCGGTCTCCATCAACTGCAATTAAATGCAAAATTCCTGAAGAGGTATGGATTGGTAAAATTGTCGATTATTCTAATTTAAGAATATTCGGTTGTCCTGCTTTTGTACATGTGCAGAGCTCGAAATGCTCAAAGTTGGATCCAAAATCAAAACAATGCATATTTCTCGGTTACGAGAAAGGAGTGAAAGGCTACAAATTATGGGATCCGAGTGAGAAAAAAGTTATGACAAGTAGGGATGTTATATTCAATGAATCTGCAATGTTGAGGTCAAGCTGCATGCCACGTGCGGTTGGTAAAGAGGAGAGTGATAAATCTATCGTTAAGGTGGAGCTTGAAACCAAAGAATCTGCAGAGAATGGCGAGTCATCTGATGAAGCTCCGGAAGTCAAAGAAACGGTAGAAGTTCTTTGTACCATTGCGACGGGTCGAGGAAGGTGCACTCCCAAAGCACCGGAGAGGTGCGATTTTGAGGATATGGTTGCTTATGCTCTTACCGTAGGTTCTGGCAATTTAGGCTCCTACCATGAAGCTTTGAAAAGTGATCACAAAGAAAAGTGGATGACCGCAATGATGGAGGAGATGGAGTCGTTACAAAAGAATGAGACATGGGAACTTGTGAAGAAGCCCAAGGATCGAAATGTCATTGGTTGCAAATGGGTTCTTTGAAGAAAGGAAGCAGCAACGGAGAAAGAGCAAGGGAGATACAAGGCCCGACTTGTTGGTAAGGGCTATGCATAGAAGGAGGGGATTGATTATGACGAGATATTTTCCCCTGTTGTAAAACACACATCAATTTGTGTTTTACTAGCTATGGTAGCCATGTATGACTTGGAGCTTGAGCAGCTAGATGTGAAGATGACATTCCTTCATGGTGACTTGGAGGAGAAAATCTATATGGAGCAGCCCGAAGGCTTCAAGGTGGAAGGGAAAGAGGACCATGTTTGTTTGCTCAAGAGATTACTTTACGGTTTGAAGCAATCTCCGAGGCAATGGAATAAAATGTTTGATTCTTTTATGCTTCGTATTGGTTACATGAGGAGTGTGCATGATTCTTGTGTCTACTACAAGGTTTTGGATGATAAGTCGCTTATTCTGTTGATGCTCTATATTGATGACATGTTGATTGCTGCAAGAAAAATGAAAGACATTATTTCCCTAAAGTCTCAGTTAAGTAGTGAGTTTGATATAAAGGATCTTGGTGCTGCAAAGAGGATCCTTGGCATGGAAATATTTCGAGATAGACATGCAAGTAAGCTTTGGGTGAATCAAAAGAAGTATGTTGAGAAGGTCTTGGAGCGGTTCAACATGGGTAAAGCTAAACCGGTTAGTATACCCTTAGCAAATCACTTCAAATTATCTGAGAAACAATGCCCTGTTTCACATGAGGAAGTTGTAAAGATGTCTTGAGTACCCTATGCCAGCGCAGTAGGGAGCCTCATGTATGCTATGGTTTGTAGCAAATCGAATTTGGCTCATGTGGTGAGTCTCGTTAGTCGATACATGAGAAATCCGGGTAAGGAGCATTGGGAAGCTGTTAAATGGATCTTTCGTTATTTGGTTAGAATTGTCGGAATGGGTTTAATGTTCAGTTCCAAGGGAGGATCGATCGATTTAGCAGGTTATGTTGATTTAGACTTCACTGGTGATTTGGACAAGCGAAGGTCCGTCACAGGATATGTCTTTACTCTTGGAGGTGGAGCAATTTCGTGGAAGGCAATGCTTCAACCTACTATAGCATTGTCTACAACTGAAGCTGAGTATATGGCAGTAATTGAGGCTGCGAAGGAGTAAATATGGTTGATTGGTTTGGCCACAGAGTTGGATATAAAGCAAGAAAGTGCTACATTATATTGCGATAGCCAGAGTGCAATATGTCTCGCGAATATTGCGATAGCCAGAACGAAACACATTGAAGTTCGGTACCACAAAATTCGAGAATTTGTGGAGAATGGTAGCATTGCTTTGAAGAAAATTCATACTAAAGATAATCCCGCAGATATGCTCACGAAGACGGTTACTACAGAGAAGTTCAAGTCTTGCAGGGACTTGATATCTCTCACTCATCATTGAAGTTGATGGAGGCCGCACCGATCCAGGTGCGGGTGTACCTTTGCGAAGGTACGGTGGACGGAGAGATATATTCGTTTTCTTGGTTCAAGTGGAGGCTTGTGGTTTATTCAAGCCAAAGGTGGAGACTTGTTGATGTTGTCTTGAATTCCACAAAATTCAATCGGGAATTTAGGAAGACTTGAAGATTGCAGGTTATTTGTTTCCTAATATATTTCCTAGATTTGGATTTCAAATTTGATAATATCTTTATGGTGGAATTCCTTTCCTACTAGGTTTAGGAAAGTGGGGATCTAAAGATCTATTTTTTTTCAGCATT
Organism: Eucalyptus albens; assembly: GCA_014182695.1. NCBI lineage: Eukaryota > Viridiplantae > Streptophyta > Magnoliopsida > Myrtales > Myrtaceae > Eucalyptus > Eucalyptus albens. The sequence continues at coordinate 47,245,397 of CM024647.1, read as the reverse complement.
ATACCTTGTACTCTGGACATACGCTCAAATAAGAAATCGTCTCTCTCTCTCTCTCTCCCGTGGATGTAAGTGGATCTTTCGCCGAACCACGTAAATCTCCGTGTTCTTAATTATTCTTGTTTTCTTTCTCATCTAGTTAGGGTGTTCTTCCGCACAACAATGAAAGGGGAAATAAGGGTCAAGAGAGCAGCATAATCGAAGAGAGAGAAGTGCAATCAATTGCTCACTCGATTTTCTCACTACATGGCTCTTCTCTATCTGAAGATAATAAATTATTTCACAACCTCGTAACTTATTAAAGCTTGAATTGAAGCAATTCATACACTCGCTGCATTAATTCCTCAGTTCAGTAACTCTATTAACTTCAAGCCTTCCCAGCTTTGCCCTTTAATGTCATAGAGTACTATCCAAGGCTACAGAAGAAAGCTCCTTAGGGCCATCTTTAGAAAAGTACCAAGGCTGCAGAAGAAAGCTCCTTAGGGCCATCTTTAGAAAAGTACATTGAAGTTTGAAGAAACAAGTCCATCTCAAAGCAAGTAATAAGCGAATCACTTGGTCAAGCGGAAGCTACATGTTGGTCAAATGGCAAGTGGCTTCAGCTAATGTGCTATGCTCATCCTGCAGATATATTCTCCAACCCTTGAAATCCAAAGCTTAAATTAACTTCATATCCAAATGGAAGAAGGCAAGAAGGGGTTTTTGTCCCAAAGGTAGACAATTTTAGAGAGATAGATAGCCTGGCCAACAATTGCAGCTTCCAAACAATGCAGATCCCATGCCATCATTAGTTCTTACTCAAACATGATCTATGCGAAAATTAAGATGTTGTAGGAAAATGTTGGGCACAATTGAAGAATGTTAACATCAATATCCATTGAAAGCAGGCGATAACCATGTTTATTTCCCGTGAATGGTGAGTATGCAAGTTCAACAATTCAAATCTGCTCCTAAAAACTCAAATAATAATAATAATAATAATAACAATAATAAATAATAATAATTTTAAGTCAAGACCCATTACTAAACCAGTAGACATGCAGTCTATAAGTGCACTGAAATGAAGAACAGCAATATATGATCCCATATCAGAATCACCACTCATGTATCATTCACTCAGAGAAGTCCATATCTAGCTCACCGACGATAACAGTATCAAATTACAAATTCAAGGATGCCATAAAAAACTGACAAAGAAGAAGAATTTCGACCTTCTTTTCTAAAATGTCCAGAAGCCGCGACTCAAGCTTCTGTCCTCCCAGCTCCAAAACCATAAATTTCACCAACGAGCGCATCTGGCAAATGCATAAATAGTTCATAGATCACAGCAAGAAAAGCGAGACATTGGCGTTTACCGTCAGAGGGCGAAAACAAAAGCCTTCGCTAGCGCAACGCTAGTGCGAAACAATCCCAAATTCACCTCATGGAGAGCCCTCCTCGCCAGCTTGGATCCATCTTACGACGAAGGGCATTAGGGGGGCGAAGAAAATCCCTTTCTTTCGGGAGTTGCAGCGGCACGAATAGACCGAGGAGCATCGAAGAAGAGAGAATGCGGAAGCCGGGGTCTTTCCCAAGAGATTGCACGCTTCGTGACTGAAATCGAGCGGCCCATTCGGACTTGGGAAGAGCGCCTCGCTGCCATCGGCGTAATGTTCCCACGACGAGCCCGCACCCTGTTGCCGCGTTGCTTCGACAAGCTGTGATCGCTGTCTCTTGGACGAACTGCACCAATTTGAGCGACGCTAACTTCGTTCGAACGTGAGCGAAGCTCGGCGGATGAAGGACTTGAAGCTCGCGAAGAAGGGCTTGAAAGCTTGCGGACGACGGAACTGGGGAGAGAAGTGAAGAAGTTTATGCGCAAAGAAGAAATTGGGATGAAGAATCTGTAGAGAGATCTTGTGATGAAGGACCCTTTTGTATTCTGTTTCTTTTACTTTTACATTCAATCGAGAGTTTGCCTTTTATACCCACGGACTAACTCTGAAATCTGTTTTACAGGTATTGAATCAGTTGAAGAAAATAAAACTAACTAACCGAAACAAAAAACAAAAAGACTAGCTTCCGTAACTGAATTACACTAGATTAATCTACGAGACTCGCCAAGGCTTGAAGTACTATACGAAGGTTCAAAACAGTTCTCTTCTTATTTTTCTCAAAGAAAGCATGTACAAACTCTACTTCCTCTTCTTCATATGTTTTCTCTTTATTGCTCTTGTATATCTTGCTTCCCTTGTTCTTCCTGGTATCCCCTGTTCTTCCTGATATCAGTGATGGCTTCAGTTGAGTAGCTTTTGTTCTTGTTGTTCTTAACAGCCCCCCTCAAATTGGGAATGGGTGAGAAACTGATTCCTAATTTGATGCGTAGCTGATAATGTGTAATTCGAGAGAGAGGTTTTGTGAATATGTCAGCAAGTTGATAGTTACTTGGAACATATTTCACTTGTAGTAACCCTGATGAGACTTTTTCCCTAACAAAATGAAAGTCTATCTCAATGTGTTTGGCGTGAGCATGTAGAATAGGATTAATAGTGAGAGAGATGGCTGATTTATTGTCACAGAAGAGCTGTGTTGGATGAGTCAATGAGCATCCTATATCACGTAGAACAAAGCTGATCCAGGTAAGTTCAGCAGCTGTAGAAGCAAGAGCACGATACTCAGCTTCTGTAGAGGATCGACTGACTGTGGATTGTTTCTTTGCTGCCCAAGATATGAGATTGGAGCCAAGGTATGTACAAAAACCTATTGTTGATCTTCTGGTTTCAATACATCCTGCCCAATCTGCATCTGAAAATCCATACAGATGGAGAGAGCTTTGAGAGTGAATAAAGACTCCAAGACTTATGGTGCCTTTGACATATCTTAAAACTCTTTTGAGTTTATGTAAGTCTGCAACAGTGGGTTTCTGCAATTTCTGACACAATTGATTTGTGGCATATGCAATGTCAGGTCTTGTTAAAGTCAGATACTGAAGTCCACCCACTAAGCTTTGATATTCGGTAGGATTGGAGAGTGAAGCAGAGTCATTTATCAGAACAATTGGTTTTAGTGATATAGGAGTAGTAATCGGTTTGCACTCAAGCATATGAGCTCGAGTCAGAAGATCTCTAGCATATTTAGTTTGGCAAAGAAATAGATAATCAAAAGTATTTTTGACTTCAATGCCAAGAAAGTAGTGTAGAAGGCCAAGATCTTTCATATAGAACTGAAGACTTAGAGAATGGATGAGTTTGGAAAGTAAGTGAGAGGAGCTTCCAGTCAGGATAATGTCATCAACATATAGTAGTAGAAGATTAGTGTCTGCATCATTATGATAGATGAACAAAGATGGGTCGGTTGAGCTGTAAAAGAACCCATATTCAAGCAGAAAATTGCTTAATTTGTCAAACCAAGCTCGAGGAGCTTGTCGAAGTCCATAGAGAGACTTCTTGAGCAGACATACATGATGAGGTTTCTTGGGATCTTGAAAACCAGGAGGCTGCTCCATGTAAACTATCTCATTCAATGTACCATGTAAGAATGCATTTTTGACATCTAGTTGATGAATTGGCCAGTGTTTCATCATGGCTACAGATAGAACTATATGAATTGTAGCATGTTTAATGACTGGACTAAATGTTTCTGTGAAGTCTATACCCTCTTCTTGATGATATCCTTTAGCAACCAGTTGAGCCTTAAGTCGATCAAGACTACCATCAGCTGCAAGCTTTGTTTTAAATACCCACTTTTAGCCAATAACATTCATTTGACCAGTTCTGGGAATTAATTCCCAAGTTTTGTTATGATAAAGTGCATCCATCTCTTCTATCATTGCCTTATACCAGCCTTTATGTGCTAAGGCTGATTTGATTGTTTTTGGTTCAGTAGGTACTTCATATATAGCAAGACATGCATATCGAGGATTGGACTTGATAATGCCAGACTTAGACCTAGTCTACATAGGTGAGTAGGTAATGTACCTTGTGAATCTGTATGATTATTTGAAGTATGTTGTTCCATATCTGGTTCATTTGTTGTCTCAGGTATAGGAATAGGTACTTCAACTTGTTGTGGACTATCCTGAGTAGTGGTGGATACTTGATCCATAGGGAATTCAGCTGGAGAGACAGAAACTGCTTGTTCTGTGCATTCAGGTGAGATTACTCCATTTGTTTGATTAGCTGTGGCTTCTTGTTCACAATCTGTATACTGAGAATTTGAATGTTTTATGTGATTTGTAGTGGAGGAAGCTAGGAACTTCTCTTCTTCTGTCCACAATTTATACAAGTGTGTGTAGGAAGGATAAACTGTTGCTAATTTCTGAGAGAATGGGAAAAAAATTTCATCAAACACTACATGCCGACTAATATAGACATGACCAGTAGTAGGGAGAAGACATTGATATCCCTTATAGTGATCACTGTATCCAAGAAAGACACAGGTTAGTGACCGTGGATCAAGCTTATTCTGTGCATATGGTTGAAGACAGGGATAGCAAGCACATCCAAAGGTTCTGAGATGATCATATCTTGGTCTTTGCTGATATAATTTGCTGAAGGGAGATTGCATCTGTAATTTTTGAGTAGGAAGAATGTTAACAATATAGTTGGCTGTTACAAATGCATCTACCCAAAATTTTAATGGAATTTTTGCATGATATAGCATCGCCAGACCAAGTTCAACTATATGTCGATGCTTCCTTTCAGGTATCCCATTATGCTCAAGTGTATATGGATAGGAGATCTGCTGTTGAATGCCACAGTTTTGTAAGTGAGTTCTGAATTTTTGGCTAATAAACTCTCCTCCACCATCACACTAGAAGGTCTTGATTTTACAATTATGCTGATTTTCTACTAACTTTTGAAACATGAGAAAAATACTATAGAAATCTGACTTCAACTTTAATGGGTATATCCAATTGAACCGAGAGAAATTGTCAACAAAAATGACATAGTACTTGAAACTTTGAAAAGATTTAACTGGAGAAGGTCCCCGGATATCACAGTGAATTTGTTCTAGAGGTTTTGTAGCTGTAGAACTTAATAATGGAAAAAGGTAGAGCAGTACTCTTAGCTATTTGACAACTTCTACATACAGACTGTGGTTCTTTGTTATACTGAATCAGATTTTGATCCCTCAAATGCTTCAAGATACTCTGATTTGTATGAGCTAGTCGTTGATGCCAGATACTCTTTGCAACAATCCTTTTTCTTTGCGTGAAATAGACTTCTGCAGCATGAGGGTCTACTTTGTACAACCCTCTAACCTTCCTTCCTAGCTTCATGGTTGTGTTGGTTGTGCTATCCTTGATGTACACACCAGTTTTGTCAAAAATAAAAGGAACAGGGGTAATCATCAGTGAATTTTGACACTGATAGAAGATTTTTCTTAATCTCAGGAACAATCAGCACATCATTTAATGGCAAGGCAGTAATTGCAGTATTCAGGATCGCATTACCAATGTATTTGACAGGTAAACACAGACCATTGCCTATCATGACTGTATCAGCATTGTTATTTCTAGAAAGACTATGAAGTATACCAGCATTAGAGGTGATATGAGTTATTGCTCCAATGTCTGGATACCATTCTTGATCATTTGCCTCCTCGATATGTAGTGCTGCTAGTGCTGTTGGTATCTCCTCAGCTTGATAGAAGTTATCAAACCGATACCAGCAATGTAAGGCATCATGACCAGGCCTCTTACAGATTTGACACTCAAGTTGAGTGTGTTTTGCTGGTTTCTCCACTTGTATCTTTTTGTGAAGAGTTGAATTTGGTGCATGATATGACCTGGTATTAGAATATCTTTGTGCTGATACATTATATGGTCTAAATCCTTGAACAGGACTCAAGCCAAAAGAGGTATTAAATTGTTTGAACTGCTGATTTTCTTGTTCATAGTTTGAGTTATTATTTTTGTAACTCATGTTTCTTCCAGGATAACCAAAGTTCCTATATCTGGCATTATATGTCCTTCCTCTTCCATAATCTCTTCCTCCATGATTATTTACTCTTGATCCTCTAAGAATAGCGTTCGTTGTATATATTCTCTGTCGCCCTTTCTTTATGTATAGCTTCGCTTTTCCTCTAGCCATAGTAAGCTAGGTTAGGTCTCGAACCGATTCAAAGAATAATTACTAAACTGGCTTCGAATCTTTCTAAATGTGAGATTACTTCATCATATTCTGGTTGGGGCTTCAAGCAATAGATTGTAGTTTTAAAACTTTCATACTCAGATCCCAGACCTTCCAGAACTCCAAATAGTTTTGTGATTTCATCAACTGGTTTTCCTATGGCATTCAATTGATCACATATTGATTTGTACTCCTTGAGGTATGCTGATAATGTTTGTTCACATTTCTGGCAAGCCTGCAGTTTTCCTCTTAGCTCGAACTCCTTAGCTATTGACTTTTGTGTGAACCGATTTAACAGAGTTTGCCAAACTTCATAAGCAGTGTTTAAACCAATTATCAGGCGAGTATATTTTCTCGATACTCGCACCACTAATCCAAGAAGATATAAGCTGATATGTTTTTATCCAGTCTTTATAATCAGGATTAGGGATCTCAGAAGTTCGACCTCCTTCTTCAACCTGTACTGTCTTTGCAGGTGGTGAAATTTCCCCATTCACAAAACCGAATAGATCTTGGCTTCTTAAGAATCTATAGAATTGAGCTTGCCACAGGAGGAAATTATCCTCAGCTAATTTGATGGTAACAAAATTTGAGATATTAACATGAATAGGAAATGGATATCTCAAACTTCTTGCTGCCATTCTATTCTTCCTGATCTCTGATTAACTCTAGTTGCAGACACAAAATTCTACCGATTTGCGGTATGCTACAATGAGTATATTGCTGATGAAGATTTAAATGCGGATGAACAATACCAACTCACAGATCTTGTTGGAAGACACGGATACCTTCAGAGATCAAAGAAGTTTCGAATCTAACTTCGATCTGGTGTAGCTCTCACTATTTTGTGCAGCATCAAGATGATTTCTTCAGGATGCAGCGGCTCTGATACCATGAAGAAGTTTATGCGCAAAGAAGAAAGGATGAAGAATTTGTAGAGAGATCTTGTGATGAAGGACCCTTTTGTATTCTGTTTCTCTTACTTTTACATTCAATCGAGAGTTTGCCTTTTATACCCACGGACTAACTCTGAAATCTGTTTTACAGGTATTGAATCAGTTGAAGAAAATAAAACTAACTAATTGAAACAAAAAACAAAAAGACTAGCTTCCAGAACTGAATTACACTAGACTAATTGCCGAGACTCGCCAAGGCTTGAAGTACTATACAAAAGGTTCGAAACAGGTTCTCTTCTTATTCTTCTCAACAACATGTACAAACTCTACTTCCTCTTCTTCATATGTTTTCTCTTTATTGCTCTTGTATATCTTGCTTCCCCTGTTCTTCCTGGTATCCCCTGTTCTTCCTGGTATCAGTGATGGCTTCAGTTGAGTAGCTTTTGTTCTTGTTGTTCTTAACAAGAAGAAGAGACGGCGGCGAATGAAGCTCGCGAGGAGTGGCGAAGGACCAGAGCGGCGCGGCAGAGGATCGGGAGAGAGCGATCTACTTAAGCGGCGGGAGAGAAGAAAGAAAACGGGAAATTTTGAAAATGCTAATTCAATTCGGGGATTTTCTTTAAATTTTTTAGCTAATTGCAAATTTCGAACCAAAATAACTCTGTTCTAGTCCTTGGGAAATATTTATCTGCGAACGTTCGGCCGGTCGACGAGTTCACTAAGCTTTTTATTTAGAACCCGCTTCAGACTTTAATTTAGAATTTTCCCCATAGACTAGGGATCGCAAAATTGTACGTTTGGCTTATTTTACTCGAATCAATATTGAATGTTCCGACGGCAGGCAAAACTAATTTTATAAAATTATAAGTTTCGCTTATCATTTTTTGTCTATCTGGCATTAACTAAGTCAACATGAAATTTGTAACAAATTGAAACATTTTGCAAATGATATTTTCTACAATAATGAAACAAATTCCGAAAAGCAAAATCTAAATATTGAGGTGTATACTTCAATCGATCATGTACAATTGCATAGGTCAAATTGTAAGTGTTTCGAAAGTGAGGGCAATTATTAGGTCCGCATGTATGTTTATTTTACTCAATAAAAACTATTTATTTCCTAAAAAATTGGTCCTACATATTCCGACGAAAATCAATACAATAAAATTTTTATTAATTGATTAATAAGCACCCCAAATTTAATTCCTTTAAAAGTCAAGTCGTCATTATTTTGATTGAAAAAACCCATGCTTATATTAAACCATTTCATATCCATTCAAACTATGCATCACATGACTAGTAGTGGCATTACTGTCTCTTTTGGAAAAAACAAAAGGAAAAGTTGACATAATTGTTCTCTAAATACCCGTAGTGGACTCTGCAAAATAATGGATAGACATGGGAAACGTGAATCTTTTAATTTTGTTAATGTAATTATAAAATTTTGTATTAATTTTTAATGTAGTTGTTTCGGTCAATTTTCGTCTAAAATTGTTGACATGGTGGTCCGATCATTGTCGGCCCTCCTTAGTGACGTTAGCCGGTGCTCTCCAACTTTAGAGGTTACTAAACTAGATAATGTTAGCAATAATCAACTAGACTAATATATCGAGTTATATAACAAATTGCAACCGGACCACTAAACAAATTGTCATATATAACATTAAAGAGAAGTTTGAAACATCGCATAATTATTCAATAATAAATCAGTTTTACTATATCTTTTCTTTTTTGCTAGAAAGTAATGTCATTCAATGATCATCGAAGAGCCGTATGGAAAAGACACAATTTGTTGGCGAAACGGGAGGACCAGGCTATACTAAATATTGGCCTTTCCTGGAGTAAAGGAGATCATCAAAGGCTAACTTGCACTCACTTTTGTTGATGATGTTTAGGAGATCCACTCGGTTCGCGAGGTTGTAGGTGAGAAGGATAAGAAAAAGGAAAGATCTATGTTCTCCTCTCTCCAAGAGCCTTCATTGGATTTTCCCAAGCTGCTTCCTCCATCAACAACAGGCATTTCACGACGTTCGAGCTTGTTGTTGGAGAAATCTTCTTGAAGTGTTTTGAAGCTGACGAAACGTTTCCATCAGTCTAGTCTGAAGGTTTGCAGACTCTGCTGTTTAAAGTCTGAAAACCTCCGGACAGCCAGATTCAAGATTCAAAGTCTATCCTCATTGATAGTTTCTAATCCGTTGAAGAAAGGCTATCCAGAACTGGATGTTTTATTAAGGATATGTCCTTATCGACTGGAGAAGATCTCTTGGCTAGATATGTCATAACGGAATCCCTTTAATTGATCGAGATTGATTCGATGATCAAGGATGTCACGCCCCGATCCTCCGAGCGCGTGCACATCCCACTCTGGTCGATAAAAATGCGACTTCCCAAGACACGTCGCCGACCCATTCAATTTTATTATGCATGCGGAAACGAAACAAATTCCCTGACAACATTTAACTTGGGATAGAAAAGCAGGCAATTAATCACAACCAAACAAGCTTTCTTATAAACACATAGGTTTATATACAACACCGGATTGACTATAAAATAGACCGGCTCAACAAAAAGGGAACCGTCCTATGACCAACTTGTCGACACGTTCACCAATTCTTCACCTCCACCTTCCGAACTCCGGACTTCCGGTCCTCCACGACCATCATCTAGGGACCTGAAATATTATCCCACAACCGGGATGAGACTACGTCTCAGCGAGTCCTACCCTCTAAAACTCAATTAGGGAGAAAATACGCCTCAGGGCGCTCTAGCCACACAAATAGAATAGAGGACTTACCTCGCCTCAGTCCCTTTCCTGCACGTCAGTACAATTCATATTTAACAATGCTCGCACAAGCTGAAACTACCGACATACCCATTGGTCTATCAATTCAGTCAATCCAATTGATATCATACGATCCACACATCTATCAATTCATATCATCTATTAAACCATACCATCTATTCATCCATCAATACATTCACGGCTCACACAAGCTGAAATGGATGCAATGCTCTCACAAGCTGATATAGATGGTAGCTCGCACAAGCTGATATATACATAGATGATAGCTCGCACAAGCTGATATATGGATCGTTGCTCTCACAAGCTGATAAACGATCATTGCTCTCATAAGCTGATAAATGATCATTGCTCTCACAAGCTGACATACAGTGCTCACACAAGCTGACAATGATGCTCACACAAGCTTATACGTATATAAACCAATTGCTCGCCAAAGATGATAATTCAATAATAAACCAACTCATACATCAATTCAATCAATCAATCAATCCAATCGATTCAAACTAGTCATACAAATCAATTACGGTGCTAAAAGCCAACACCGGTATTTTCAAGTTAAATACCACAACTTCATCAATATCACTCAATTCCACACTTTTGGAAAAATTAACCATAATCATCAATCACTCAATTTCTCAATTTAAACATACAATTAACACAAACCGACCGCACCGCTGCGATCAGCGAAATTCTAACAACCTACCATCCCGACATAATTTTCGAAATTATTAAATAATTAAATTTAATTCCGAAAATTAAATAATTAAATATTATTTTATAATAATATAATTTAATAAAATAATATTTATAAATTCGAAATAATTAATTAATTAAAAATAATTAATTATGGCTTAAACAAGATTATGCTAAATTAAACATACAATTAGCCCTAATTAAACATCCATTAAACCAATCATGCAACTAATCTAATTTACATTAAAATAATCTAATTTAATCACATAAACCTAATTAGACTAATCTAAACACCCTTAAGCGCCATTAACTCACTAAGCAAGAATTAGAGGATAAACCCACCCGATTAACGAGCCGAGCGGACCAAAACGACGAGGACAACGCGAGGATCGACTTTCCTCAAGGCGGGCCGAGCATCCAGGCTCGGGAAGCCGGCCAAAATGGGCCAAATAGCCGCTATCATACCCATTTTTCAACTCTTTGTCCGCTGCTGGTTGAGGCCGAAAATGGGCAGATCCGGGGTTGGTTGGGGTCGAGAATGGGCGGAGGAGCTACAGCGGTGCTGCACGGCCAACGGCGGGGCCTCACGGTGGCCGGAGGGAGCTCCAGCGGTGGTCTGAACCGCTCGGGAAGCTGCTGGAACTCGGCTGAAACAGGGGCGACGGTGAGAGGGAGACGGAGACAGGCGGAGCAACGGCAAGGCGACGGCGGTCTCAGCGGGGTCGGAGGACGGTTGGACGGAGATGGAGGGAGCTCGGGAAACGGCGAAGAGGCCAGGGTCACTGGCGCGAGCGGCTAGGACGCGCGAACAGCGCGCGAGCTGGACAGCGGGCGCGAGAGCTCGCGGGTGGACGGACGGCGCTTGAGCGGTGTGCGACGGCGGTCCGACTGGACTGCTTGCTGCTCCGGCGTCCTCAGATCTGCTGGGTCTTCAAGCAGAAACCGGAGATGGAGGAGAGAAGGCTTCAACGATGCAAGATGGAGAGAGAGACGGAGGTGAGCGAGTGCGGCCGGTGGCGTGCAAGGACGGCGGACGGCGACGGGCGGCGCTGCTGCTCCAGGCGACGAGCAGCTTCTCCTCTGCGGTTTCTGGGCTTCCAAGAAGAAGAAGATGAAGATGGAGAAAGGAGGAAACGGTCGCACGGGAGAGAAGGGGAGGAAGAAGAAGACCGGTTCTCTCTCTCTCTTCCTCTCTCTTTCTCTCTCTTTGGCCCCACCATGACCTCATGGATGATGTCACATTCCACTCACCCAAGCTTCCACAACTATCTTCAATGGGTCCAATTTCTTTTTCCGCCGTGGCATAAAATCTTGTACACTTAATTCAATCAATTCTCAATCAATTCCATCCAATTGAAGCCCAATTAAATTAACCCATGTGTCCTCGGCCTTCTCATGACATTTCCCTGTCAAATGATCCAACTTGCATCCCGAAGATTCGATTAAAAACGGCCATCTGACAATCCCGAACATAAACGGCATTACTTTGCTTTTCCGCCAAAAATCTCGGTTTGTAGAAAAATCTTCTGGAGATGAGTCGACATTCCTAAAATGAATTGTGACTTGACAGAACTTCCAATTTCTGTAATCGGGTTCAATTTCACGGTTAAATTCAATCTGGTGCGACTTTAACGCGTCCTAATCTACCGGGTAGCTTTTAGGAATTTTTCTGTGCAATTGACCTATGGTTGATTATTCTCAAGCCACAAAGTGCATCTTCGACACCTTGGCGACTCTCGATTGTCGTAGAAATCTCGAGGTTTCGATTACGTACACATGGTACCCAAAACGACGAAGAATCGGTCTAGTGCCGGTCGACGAGGATATTGCGATCGTGTGGAATCACCCACACTCTAATCACATATCTCGCCGAATCGACCTATTACGATCTCTGTTCGATTCTGACAGTGTCGTAATGATCCTTGTAGATTAATACGGTCGAGTAGCCGATTCATGGTCGAATTCTCAAGTCTATTGCATTTAGATTCCTTAACGGCTTCACCTGATAGACTAATTATCTCGTGAGTGGCCAACTCAGAGAAGAGAGCTATAGGCGCGCAGATGAAATGCCCGACTTATTTAATTGAAAAAAGAATTGGAAAATCGGGATGTCACAAAGGATCCGATGATTGGCGAAATATTCGTGGAAGGTTCTACTTATGGAAACCGAGATCCTGATTGTATGGGCGAACATGATTGATGGGCTATCGACATGTTCCTTTAATAGCTCGAATGATCTTCCTAATTGATTCCGTCCAACGAATAGATTGGAGGAATTCCTTTGGTAAGTGCCAACGGGTATGATGGCGTAAAGGAGTATATAAGGAAGACATTCTAAGCTATTCAAATAGAGTGCGCGATAGAAGAATTCCAAAGTCTGAAGCTTCTTGTTGTTTAGTCAATTCATTTGAGCGAAAAAACTTGTACGCAAAAGAAAGTTTATACTTGTGAGAAACCTTGATGAAGTGTGATAGAACATCCACACTGTGGAATCAAGGAAGAACCGTGCTGTAACATTTCTTTTGTTCATAGTGGAATCCAGCCGATAGGCTGTCAGTGCGGAAGAGTTGACGTAGGCTTAGGATAAGCCGAACCACTATAAACCTTGTGTTTAATCTTCTCTTCCATACTCTTTGCTTTATTTTGATCGTAATTCATTTTAGTTAAGCAAAAGAGTACTTCCTTTCTATCGTCTGCTTAGTATTGCTGTGGTATATCGAGAAATTGTTTTTACACCTATTCACCCCCCTCTAGGTGCTTATACTAGTTACATCAATTGGTATAAGAGCCTGTGTACTCACTTTGTTTGAAGTGTTTTACTTCAGAGTTAAAGATCCATGGCTAGTATGTTGACTCCAAGGCTGGTAGAAGGGCAAAGCAATACCAGACCACCTTACTTTGATGGAAATGATTACAACATATGGAAAAACAAAATAAAGGCGTTTCTAAGATCAAAGGATCCTCTAGAATGGGATGTTGTAGAAAAAGGAATCACTCCTAAAGCTGCACCTGTCTCAGAAAGAGGAAAAGATACTGTGGAGTCTAGCCAAATGACTTAGGAAGAGATAATCAAGAGACAAGCTTTTGATGCAAAAGCAATTTATTCTTTATATTGTGCTTTATCACCTACTGAATATAACAGAATATCTTCTTGTGTTACAGCTAAAGAAGTCTGGGATAGATTACATATTACTTATGAAGGAACCGATCGAGTGAAGGAGACCAGAATCAACATTCTCCTCGGTCAATACGAAGCCTTCAAAATGAAATCGGGAGAATTTATAACTGACATGTTTAGTTATTTTACAGATATTGTGAATGGTCTTGAAAATCAAGGTCAACTAATTTCTGATCCCATGAAGATAAACAAGCTACTGCGTGGACTCTCCAAGGATTGGAATCACATAAAGACCTCAATCAGAGAGACCCAAAGAATCATGCCACTATCTGTTGATGAGTTGGTTGGAACTCTTCAGTCTTATGAAGTGGAACGAATCAATGAAGACGAAGACCCTAAAGGTAAGAAATCAATTGCATTAAAATCCAATGATGATTCTGATGTTGCAGACTCTGAAGACGGTATGGACGATGAGGAGCTTGCTCTCATGATAAGAAGATTCAGAAAGCTGAACAGAAAAGGAAGAAGATTAAATCCAAGGAAACAAATTTTTCAAAGGCAACAGACTAAGTCTTTTGAGGATGATGAATCAAACAAAGATGTAGTTTACTTTGAATGTAAGAAAAAGGGACACATCAGACCCAACTGTCCTCTTCTGAGGAAGAAGAAAGGAAAAGCTGAAAAGTATCGAAAGGCTCTTAAAGCAGAAACTTGGAGTGATACAGAATGTGAAGAAAGTGATGATGATTATGCCAACATATGTCTAATGGCACAATCGGATTCAAAATCAAACTCCAAGACAGACTCAGATTCGTATAGTGAATTTGAGGTGAGTAACTTCAAAATCCCTATTAAAGTTTCGAAATACATTGATGAGTTGTGTTTTAGTCTTAAGATTTCTCTCAAAAAGATTTCCGAACTTAAAAAGGAAAATTCTGCCTTAAAACAACAAGAAAATGTTTTGAAAGAAAATGTGAAATGTTTAGATATAAATGTTTCTTCTCTTAGAGAAAGCGAAGATCATCTTTCAAAAGAAAATGCATTCTTGAAAAATGATATCTCAAATATTTCCAAAAGATTTTCAATAGGATCCGAGAAACTAGAAAATACTTTCTGTTCAAAGACTTTATTTCAATAAATCTGGTTTGGGAATGACTGCTGAAACCATTTCTTTAATTGATTTTCCTAAAGTAAAAGAAAGAATTAAACAAAGGCCCACAAGAGATGCATATAAAAATCATTTTAAAAGGACTTTTGTAAAACCAAAAGGTCGCAATGCTCTCGATGTTCAAAATGCAATAATGCGATCATTTTGAGAAAGAATGTCCTATGGTTTGGAGACCCGTTAATAAAGTTTGGGCAAAAACCGCATATCGACTAACTCAAAAGGACCCAAGAAAATATGGGTACCAAAGAAAGCATGAGTCTCTTTTTAAATGCAGGTCACTATCAAGAAAAAGGTGAAATGGTACATGGATAGTGGATGCTCGAGACACATGACAAGAGATTCAAATTGTTTCATAAAGCCTGTTCAAATGAATGGTGGAAAAGTTTCTTTTGGAGGAAATAGCAAAGGAAGAATAGTGGAACTTGGAACTGTGAAGATTGGAAATCTCACAATAAACAATGTTTCTTTAGTTGAAGGACTCAACTACAATTTGCTCGTGTCGCCAGCTATGTGATACCGATTTCAAAATCTACTTTCAAGAGGGAATATGTTCAGAACCGCAAAAAGACTCTACTCGACATTTATGGGTCGAAGGCATGGAAATATCTACCTCTTGGATGTGAAGCCGATGAGTCGCAATGTTTAATCTTAATACAAGATGAAGCAAGTTTATGGCACAAAAAACTTGGACACATCAATATGAAGCAGATAGCCAAAATTTCAGCAAATAAGCTTGTTCGTGGCCTACCCAATTTATCATACCAAAAGTCTGACCTATGTACACCATGCATATTGGGAAAACAGGTAAGAAATTCCTTTAAACCAATAAATCAAGTTTCCACTAACCGTGTACTGCAGCTTCTGCATATGGATCTTTTTGAACAAACCAGAACTTAAAGCATTGGAGGTAAGAAATATTGCCTAGTAATTGTGGATGACTACTCACGATTTACTTGAGTGTATATCCTGGCAAGTAAGTTTGAAATTTTCTCTTACTTTGAAAAATTTGCTAAAAATGTTCAAAATAAAAAATGATATGTTATTTCAAGTATAAGAACAGATCATAGAGGTGAATTTGAAAATCAAGATTTTACAAAGTTTTATGATAAATCTGGTTTTCAGCATGTGTTCTCTTCTCCATATACTCCAGAGCAAAATGGAGTTGTGGAAAGAAAGAATAGATCACTTCAAGAAATGGCTAGAACTCTCTTAATTGAAAGCAACATATCTTCACATTTTTGGGCTAAAGCAGTCTCTACAGCATGTTACATTATTAATAGAGTTTTTCTAAGGCCTATTCTAGAAAAAACCCCCTATGAATTATTCAAAGAAAAGAAGCCCATTGTTTCATATTTTCATGTATTCGGATGCAAATGTTTTATACTGAAAAATGCAAATGATCGAGTTGGTAAGTTTGAAGAAAAGTCGATGAAGGTATCTTCCTTGGATATTCAACCACAAGCAAAGCGTACGAGTCTACAACAAAAAAGACTCAAGCAAAGGAAGAATCAATGAATGTCAAATTCCAAGATTCTATACAAAATGAATCTATTCGTACTCATCTTGAAGAGACCGAACTGCTCCAGACTCTACAAAGTCTAAATCTCAAGAAGCAGCTCAGACTTTGAAGGAACAACAGCAAATGACTGTTGTAGATTCAAGTGAAGGAAGTGATCATCAATTTGACAAATTAACCAGCAACTGGAAGCATAAGTCCAGTCATCCCAAAGATCTTATCATTGGCGACATCAATGAAGGAATTCGGACAAGATCCAAAAGGCGCGAAAAGTCTAGTGCTGTGGCTCTTATTTCTGAAATAGAACCCAAAAGCATAAATGAAGCTTTATATGATGAAAGCTGGATTGAAGCCATGCAAGAAGAACTAAGGCAATTCAGTATCAATGATGTCTGGGAATTGATTCCTAAACCTAAAGGTAAATATGTTATTGGAGCTAAATGGGTTTTCAGAAACAAGATGGATGAGAAAGGCAAGATCGTAAGAAACAAAGTAAGACTCGTGGCCAAGGGATACACGCAAGAAGAAGGGATAGACTATGACGAGACTTACGCACCCGCAGCAAGGTTAGAAGCAATTCGTTTATTACTTGCATTTGCTTGTCATAAAAATTTTAGGTTATTCCAAATGGACGTCAAAAGTGCTTTCCTAAATGGATTCATCCATGAGGAAGTCTATGTGGAACAACCACCGGGTTTGAAGACCCAAGGAAACCGTGACTCGGTATTCACACTCAAAAATGCTTTATATGGCTTGAAACAAGCACCTCGAGCTTGGTACGACAGTCGAGTAAGTTTTTAATTCAAAACGGTTTTGTGAAAGGTAAAGTAGACACTACTCTGTTTATCAAAAGAGAAAGCAAAAGTTTTGTGCTAGTTCAAATTTATGTCAATGATATTATATTCGGATCTCCTAATGAAAGTTTGTGCAAGAAATTCTCTAAGACTATGCAGGATGAATTTGAAATGAGCATGATGGGTGAGTTAACCTTCTTTCTCGGGCTCCAAGTGAAACAACTAAAGGAAGAAACCTTTATTCATCAAGAAAAATACGCTAAAGATCTTGTCACAAATTTTGGACTGGACAATTGTAAAAAGGATGACATTCCAATGTCAAGTTCCTTGAAGATAGACAAAGATGAAGGAGGAAAGAAAGTCGACTAGAAACTATACAGAGTATCATTGGCTCGCTTTTTTATCTTATCGCTTTCTAGACCTCGACATTTTGTTTAGTGTTTGCATTTGTGCCGATTTCAAGCGACCCTAAAGAATCTCATTTAAATGCTGCAAAGCGTATTATCAAATACATTGCTTCAACTTCAAGCATCGGCCTATGGTATCCTAAAAGAGGAGACTTTACTCTTCCTGGATACTTAGACGCAGACTTAGCCGGTTGCAGAGTTGATAGAAAGAGCATCTCGGGTACCTGTCAACTACTTGGTGGCAGGATAGTGTCTTGGTTTTCAAAAAAGCATAGTACAGTAGCTCTCTCTAAGCAGAAGCAAAGTATGTAGCTCTTGGAAGTTGCTGTTCACAAATTCTGTGGATAAAACAACAGCTAAGAGACTTTAGAATTGAAGAATCATGCACGAAGATTAACTGCGACAACACTAGCGCAATCAATCTTACCAAAAATCCAATTCTTCACTCAAGAGCAAAGTATATAGAGATTTGACATCACTTCATTAGAGATCATGTTCAAAATAGAGAAGTTTCGATTCGGTATGTTGATTCAAAGAACCAACTAGCGGATATATTCATAAAGCCTTTGGAGAAAAATCAATTTGAAACCATCCATTCCAGACTCAACATTTTAAGGTATGAGGAAATCAAAGTCTAAAGACTCTCAAACTCAGACATACAAGATCTTGACTGTAAGTTAGTCTCTCTCTCGAATCTTATCTTGAAAAGGTACGATCGTCAAACTGTGGTTAATTATTGCTATATTTAATCGATGTAATTATTGCAACGTTTCCTTTTCGAAAAAGAAGTTATTTTTTGAAATGACTATTTTCGCTGAAAAAGGACAGCTTATTTTGAAGAGGCATCTTTTATTTTCCTTTGTGACGATTCGTATACCTCTCTTTTTAACCGATCGTGCACCGTTGATTCCTCTTCACTTTACTCTAAAAAACCCTAGAAAGCATCGATCCTCCATTCCCGTTTCTTCCCTTGTTTAATCTTCGAAAAGTTGTCATCTTTCTTGGGAAAGTCAAGCGAGGAATCTTCCAAAACCGAGAAAGATGTCGTCTTCAAGAAAGTCTTCGAGAATTGCAAACGGGGACCACGGCGAATGAGTGAGGGGCCTACGCACTTCGATCTCACCGAAGAAGAAGTGACTCAAGATCAGCAAGATAGCCCACAACATTCTCGGCAGCGTCATTCTCCACCATCTAGTCCTCAAAATGTTGGTCATCAACAAGAAGAAGAAATCATTGAAGACGCAGATCCTGTAAGAGTTCAAAAGCCTGCTTTTATTTATAAGCTGTATCGTGCTTTAAATGGGACTCGTACTCCTTTGAACTATGTCGATGATTTTCTTAAAGACAAAGGATATGGGAAGGAATATATCTTCTTGCGAAAAATGGAAAGTTTGGGAATTGCTTGTAAAGGGGTGGCGGAAGAAACCCTTGCGAATATCCCAAGTGATCCTCGTGATTGGGGAGTTAATCCTGTAGATGGGAATGATGATGACAAATTGTACAGCCAATTTCAATCGAGAATGGGTATTGCGGCGGAAAATCGAGGAAAAAGAGGAGAGATGTTTAAATCGAAAGAACAGAAGGATCTATACTCAAAATTGCTGAAGCGTGGGGTGATAAACCCTAGGAGTGTGGATTTTGATTTTCTGGATGCTGTGAATGTGAACTTGAGGGAAAAGTTCGGTTATTTTCAACTTGAAAAGTTCTGCATTGACACCATAGAGGCCTATGCTGAATTAACTGCTTATTTCTATTCAAATCTCAATTTCCTGGATGTGAATAGATTCTGTTTCAGCATCAAAGATCAAGATTTTGTTGTGGATATAGATATGCTGGCAGATGTGTTAGGAGTTGAGAGAGTAAGATATTAATCGATCAAAGTTTTTATTGCTCATGCTACATTGGAACTTGTGAAGGACAGGAGAACAGAGGAAAAGATTTCCTACCTAAGGATGAGTGCGTTCAACATTCTGCTACACAAGATTGTGATCAATTGCTTAAGACCGAAATCAACTTCCAAAATTGATGTTTCAAGTTCGGAGGCAAAGCTGATGTATGCAATCATCACTGGGAAAAAGTTTTCTCTTCCTCACACTGTTATGTTCCGCATGTATAGAGCAGTGATGAAAGACAGAGGTCAAATTTCTTATCCAAGTCTTGTCACGAAGTTATTTAGACATCTGAACATTCAGCCTCCATAAATTCTTTGTGCTCGATCGTGTGATCATATGGTGGTAGGGCTAAAAATGGTGACCAAGATGCGTCTGAAGGAGCTAAGCAAGGCGTTGGAGAAATTTAAGGAGAAGACTCCTGTAAAGTCTCATCAATTCTCTTTTGCATCAAAAAGAAAAGGGTATGAGCCCATGGTTGCTCCAACCAAGAAAAGAAGAGCTCTCATCGTGGAAGATGAAGAGGATGACAACTTTACCATTTCGGCCATAGCTTTGAAGAAGCTAAGTCGTATTGTTCCAGAGTCAATGGAACAACATGAGACAGAAGGAGAGGAAAGAGAAGGTCAAGAAAAAGAAGAAGAAGAGAGAGAAGAGGAAGAAAAAGAAGAAGAAGAAAGAGGAGTTGGTGAAAAAGAAGCAGAGGAGGAAAGACCTGAAGAAGAAGAAGAGAGAATGAATCAAGAGGAAAGAGAGCCTGAAAAACACTCTTCTCCACCTGAAGGCATAGAAACAAGGGGAGATAATGAGAGAGTCAGCTGCTCTCCAGCCGACCCAAAAGACATTCATGCCTCTCATTTTCCTGAAGAAGAACATGATGCTTCATCGCCAAATTTGCGCGATTATTCTGATATGCCATCATCTGCAGATCGTGCTGAAGCCAGTACGCAGACCGACATCTCAGCAGATTTTCGCAGAATTATGGATATTCTCTTGGAAATGCGCGGTCAAATCTATGCTCGGGATGCGAGGTTCAAAGCTTGCAAAATGCAGGACAAGTTTCTTCGCTCATTGAAAGATCGATCCAAGCCCTATCTGTTCGATTCGGCCAACGCTAAGGGTGAGGAGGTTGCACAACCGAAGGAAGACTTGAAAAGGCCGGAAGGGATCGTTCGCTATGGGAGATTTCCAGCTTGTCCGCATTCCCAAGCAATCTTGACTCTATTCCATTTTCATTTCAACCTTTTTAATGCTGACAAAAAGGGGGAGAGATGCAAGATTTAAACACTTTGATTTTTAATCGTGTGGTTTGTTGGACTGTGTGGATTGTTTTGATGTTTAACTCTGTTTGACTTTATTTTTGTGTCTGGATGAGAACTGAACTTGACTTGGACTTGACTGCCTCTATTAACTACTATTGATATCTTATGGATGGCTTTATTGCATGACTAGACTAACCTATTTTCTGTGATTGCAGATTCTAGTGTTATTCATTTAGTCATTTATCTCTATAAGATATGCATATGTGTTTGATAAATGTTTTGCAGGTCAACGTTGTCTAAATCTGTAGGAAAGTTTTGTCACCATAAAAAATGGGGAGATTGTTGGAGAAATCTTCTTGAAGTGTTTTGAAGCTAATAAAACGTTTCAATCAGTCTAGTCTGAAGGTTTGCAGACTCTGTTGTTTAAAGTCCTAAGACCTCCTGGACAGCCGACTCAAGATTCAAAGTCTATCCTCATTGACGCTTTTCTAATCCGTTGAAAAAGGCTATCAAGAACTGGATGTTTTATTAAGGATATGTCTTTATCGACTGGAGAAGATCTCTTGGCTGGATATGTCATAACAGAATCCCTTTAGTTGATCAAGATTGATTCGATGATCAAGGATCCGATGATTGTCGAAATATTCGTGGAATGTTCTACTTATGGAAACCGAGATCCTGATTGTATGGGCGAACAGGATTGATGGGCTATCGACATGTTCCTTTAATAGCTCGAATGATCTTCCTAATTGATTCCGTCCAACGGATAGATTGGAGAATTCCTTTGGTAAGTGCCAACGGGTATGATGGCGTAAAGGAGTATATAAAGAAGACATTCTAAGCTGTTCAAATAGAGTGCGCAATAGAAGAATTCCAAAGTCTGAAGCTTCTTGTTGTTTAGTCAATTCATTTGAGCGAAAAACTTGTACGCAAAAGAGAGTTTATACTTGTGAGAAACCTTGAGGAAGTGTGATAGAACATCCACACTGTGGAATCAAGGAAGAACCGTGCTTTGTAACATCTCTTTGTTCATAGTGGAATCCAGCCGATAGGTCGTTAGTGCGGAAGAGTGGACGTAGGCTTAGGATAAGCCTAACCACTATAAACCTTGTGTTTAATCTTCTCTTCCCTACTCTTTGCTTTATTTTAATCGTAATTCATTTTAGTTAAGTAAAAGAGTACTTCCTTTCTATCGTCTACTTAGTATTGCTGTGGTATTTCGAAAAATTGTTTTTACACCTATTCACCCCCCTCTAGGTGCTTATACTAGTTACATCACTTGTTACTGGTTATTACAGGACAAGTGAAAGTCAAGCCTTTCTTTCTCCCTTTGGCTCCATAGACACAATTTTGTTGATCACACGCTTTGATTCGGTGTAGCAAGCACAACTTTACAACATCTAGAAGAAAGAATTCGTGCCCCCTGTCTGCCATAAGTGGAAGGAAATAAGAAGAAGAGAATAGAGGTGAACCGCAGTGTGCGGCGTGCAAACAAAGCAAAACATGAGTAAAATCTAAATTTGCAAGATAATACCCATGATAAACTTATAATACAAAGAGATTCGAAAGTGAGAAATTGGATGTGAATGAGCCCTGGATATATTAGTTGTTAGGCTTGGAGCTATGAACATCTTACTTGAAATTTTAATCATCATATTTGATTTATTGCAATGTTATATTTACGTTAAACATAGGCAAAATGCAATGTAAGTTGGAAAAAATCAAGTCTGAACCAAATGAAAAGGTTCATGGCTGAGGCTCTCGAATGACAAAACCACAACAAGAAATTGATATCGAAAGAGAACCGATGAACCTGTGCATTTAAGGATTCTCAACTAACACCAATGGAGGTGGACTATGGCCTATGAATGAATCAAGACTAATGCCTGATCAAATCTCAATTCAAAAGTCCATCATTCTTTCATTAGTTCATTGTATTAGCAAAGGAACTATAATTTTATTCCACAACAAGATCAGTGGATCTAAGTGTGATTCCAACAAATTCAACATGTGGATTCAACAAAAACGCATCAAATTCAATTTAGCTCCATACAAGAGATTCTTGGCCCAATCTAGCAATACTCAAAATCGAATTTATGTTGTGAGAACACTAAACGTATCAAAGTGCATAGCTCCTATAATCATTCTTAACTCAAGACAACAGAACTTAGGGAATGCCTATACAGCAAAAAACGATCAACATAAATCCATATACAATGAGGAAACCGACGAAATTGCCTGTTAGTGAGCTAAATTTCATAACTGGAAGGTCTCGGTTAAGAACACATTAGGCAATTAAACATTGTAGCATAGCAAAATTTCTCGACTCAATGCTAAATATAAAGGAGAATGATCTCGGCTTTTATTTCTTCCAAAATGATCTAGCTTAGGAATATCGCCAACTATGTAGCAGGCACTTGACCGGTGAACAAAATGAAACAGTAAATGGAGAGAGATTCACAGCCAATGTAAAACACAATCGACACGGAACATTCGAGGTTCTCATGATAGCTTCAGAAAATCACAATTTCCATAGCGATGGAATTAAGAATTCTCGGTTTCTACCTCGGTAAAACAGAGCATGAAGAAATATACCTTGAAAGCGTAGGTGCTGACCCCGCCATCATCGGAGACGATGAGGATAATGATCGGACCCGGGGAAGGAGAAACGAACAATCTCCGAGGACGTCGAAGACGCTGGCAGGAAAACAGGGGCGAACGAAGCACTTCCAGTGGCCACGATGCTGGTGGTGTTCAGCGGTGGCCTGCGGCTGCGATCACCGACAGAGAGGGCGGCCAAGATTCAAAGAGGAAAAATCGACGGAGAATTGCTACTCAATACGAGAATTCCTTCTCTATACTCCCTGCTTTGCTCTCTAAGATTCAAATGCAAAGAGCATGTGTTGGTCGGCAATCGGAGACGAGTGGCGGCTACTAGCGGTCTGGGCTATGCTTGTGGTCGGACCGGGTTGGGCTATAACAAGGTGATCAAACTGGGCTGGAGCGATGGGCTTTGATGGACCTGGTGCTTTATTTTATTTATTTATTTTATTTCTTGTTTACTTTTCATCATTATGTTTTCCTTTTTATTTTTTTATTTTATTTTCTATAATAGTTTTTTTTAAACAAAAAATGCATGTTTGACTTGTCGGTGAAAATTCATATGTTAATACTCTTGTGACCCAATTGGACCTTTTCCAAAATATCACAAATAATCAAATGATATGTTATCATATTTATCAATCCAAATTTGATGAAATTGACAAGCGTCAAAATACTAGAAATTTAGAACTCTCTCCGTAAGTTGGCACATAGAAAACATAAGTAGATATATTCTTTGGGTAATGTGATAGACAAAAATAAATAAAGTGTATAAGCTATATGAAAATTCATTTTTATAATCATTTTTTTAATAAGATTTAGTGTGGGATCTAGAGATTCTTGAAATTTGAATATTTTGATCTAATAAATTTAATTTATGCAATGCTCCCCTGTGTAGTTGTGCATATTAGTTAGGTGCGTTTTCCACCTAGTTGTACTGGTTGAACAAATGTGGTCTTGGGGACTAAAAGTATGTTACATACCAAATTGCATTAGCATGTCATCATTGTTGGTGTCATCATCATTCTTACTCTCTTTCGGCATTTTTGCTGGGTAGTAATTGAAGAAAGCAGTGACAGTCAAAACTTACAAGATCTTGGATCTTAATAAATATGGTTACCTCAAGATTTAGCCTTTCTTTTCTTCTTTCCATGATAGTGCTGCGTTTGGTGGTAGCAACAAGAGGCAAAATCAGAAAACTCACAAGATTTAGCTTTCTAGAGGCATTTTTCGGCTTCCAAAGCCCCTTGAGAAAATATTGGGGTGTTTGACAAGCTTTTTGGAAGTGGCGTTTTACTAAATGCTAGCTTTGGGAATGCTGAAACTAGGGTTAATTATTTTTTTCTTCTAAAACTA
Organism: Eucalyptus albens; assembly: GCA_014182695.1. NCBI lineage: Eukaryota > Viridiplantae > Streptophyta > Magnoliopsida > Myrtales > Myrtaceae > Eucalyptus > Eucalyptus albens. Next base: position 47,220,784 of record CM024647.1, on the reverse strand, counting down.
CTCTCACCAATTATTCAATTTTCTGATTTTGCCTCTTGTTGCTACCATTCAAAACTACTTCACTCAAAGTTGCTTTACAAAGGTTTTTTTTTTTTTTTTTTTTTTAAATGAAATACAATTTGCATTTCCCCAAATCTCTTTAGGCTAAGGCCTTTGCATTTCTCCATAGGGCTTTGAAAATGTTGAACTAAATGTACCATAAATAGTTTAACTAAGGCCTTTGTAGCTCTCACAAGTAACATTGCATGAGTAAGCTCCTAGTCAAGAGTCATGCTACAGACATGGACAATAAATGTGTCTGGGCACATTGAATCTTAACAAGATTTCTTTTCGGTAGATTCGTGATTTGGTGATGGACTGGATGGCCTTTAGCCAATCCAACGAAGCAAGGAATGATCATTGGGATGTGAAAGCTTGAAAAAGTGGGGCTCTTGGTAGAATAGGAAATGTCACCGCCTACTATGAGTTGACAACAATGAGATATTAACATCATAAGCAGGAGAGTTTGTGACACGCAAAATCTCATGTGAGATGGTAAAGAACTTAAGATGAAAGTTGAAATCTACTCCAAAAACCACAACCTAAATACTTTTTGGAGAGTTTGACTCGTGTTGAATGCTTCGAGTCATTACATGTGTTTATTCAAATTCAATAAATTTGTTTCACCAAGCAAAATAACGACAAGAAAGTACCTATAGCTAGTCTTACTCTAACGCATTAGAATGCTAATTCTAGACCATATCGACAAAGTGTTCGGTCTGAATTTGGACCGAATGTGGGTACTATTTTCAAGGTGGCAAGCCTGAGCCACAAGCCTCACGAACTTCAAGTCAGTGAGCTGGTCAATCCCCTCCCATGCTAATGGTTAGAGAAAGGAATGATAAAAGTGACATGTTAATTAGAACTGCAAAATTATTGTCCCTAAGTGAAGAACATGAGAAACGTCACACCAAAATTAAAGTAGAATAATTCACTTGCACGGTTGTCAAATGCCATGTCTTTCTTTGTGCTCCTATGAAGTTGCTTGCGTCATTGTCTGCCAGTGAGTAGTGAAGAGTTCAACTCAATTTGCAAGGATCATATTTTCCACTTCGAGGGAAGGCTGTTTTGGGAGTTATTTTTGGTACAAGTTCAATGAATACTTCAACTTCAATATGCAAGGCTGTGCATAAGTTCGTGAATTATATTAGGAGAGAGTTGATCACTAAGTGTTTAATTGTTTTGAAAATCTCAAGTAAATTTAGTGATGGTTTGTAGGGAATTATGCATGTTAGACACTGTGTCAATTTCTAAAAAACATTATTTGAGTTATTGAATGTAATTGGAGACCTAAAAAAAAAAAATTGAAAGTCTTTGAATGACTCAAGCATGATTATAACCTTTGCTGTATTACTTGATCAATAATGAAATTTTATGTTACTCTCTTCATGGACATGGTCATACCGATCCAATCATGTAATATGATGTTCATTAAGCTTTTCTATATCTTGATTTATTATTCTGATTTAACATTTTATTCTTATCTCGGGTTCAACCATGCTTCGTTGCATGGCCATCCCAAGTGGTGTGTCGCCGAACTGACCTAGACAAATTTGAAGTGTGATTCATAGATATTATCTAATTAATCTATGAACTCGAATAGCATTTTCTTGTTGAGAAATGGATTTATTAAATGCCAATACTCATTCAATTGGATGGAATTATCTTTTGACTTTACTGAATAAAGGGCTGCCTATGCGTGTGCCAAAAAGAAGAAGCAACGAGTAAAATCTAAATTCAAAAGATAATGCCCATGATAAACTTATAATACAAAGAGATTGTAAAGTGAGCAATAAATTATACGTTAATGAGCTATGGATATATTAACTTTTTAGGTTTGTAACTATGAAAGTCTTGCTCAAAATTTTAATCAGCACATTCAATTTATTGCATTGTTATTTTTACGTTAAACATAGGCATAATGCAACGTAAGTTGGAAGAGATCAAGTCTGAGTTAAATGAAAAGGTTTGTGGCTGAGGCTCTCAAATGACAAAACTGCAACGAGAAGGCAATATCAAAGAGAACCAATGGACCCAAACCGTGGTGTATAAATGAATCAAGACAAACACCAAATCAATTCTCGTTTCAAAAGTCCATCCTTCTTTCATCAGCTCATTGTATCAACAAATGAACTATAATTTTGTCCCACAACACTAGTAGTAGATTTAAGAGTGATTTCGACAAATTCAACATGTGGACTCTGTTGGAGAAATCGTTCCATAATATTTTGAAGCTGACAAAACGTTTCCTTCAGTCTAGTCTAGGTATCTGCGGATCGTCTAGTTTAAAGTCTGAAGATTCGACTACCAGACTCAAGATTCAAGACTCAAAGTTCGAGACTCAAGACTCAAGACTATTCTCATTGACAGATCTTTTCCGATCCAAAGTGACGGAGGAAATCCAGAGCCAAGTATATGGTTGAGGATTTAATCCTATCGTCCTGGAGAAGATCTTTTTGGTTGGATGAATATAACGGATTCTTTTGATCTAAATCATTCGAAGATCCGATGGTCGACGAAGTATTCTTGGAATGTTCTATTCTTGGAAACCAAGATCCTGATTGTATGGGCGAACAGGATTGATAGGCTATCGTCAGGTTCCTTTTATAGCTCGAATAATCTTCTTGATTGATTCCGTCCAACGGGTAGATTGGAGGAATTCCTTTGGTAAGTGCCAACGGTATGATGGCATAAAGGAGTATAAAAAGAAGACATTCTAGTTGTTTTAAGAGCGTGATTTGATAGAAAAATTCCAGAGTCCAAGCACTTTGATTATTAGTCGATACAAACCCGAGCGAAATTATATACACAGAGAGTGTTTATACTTGGTGATACCTTGAGTGAATGTGGTAGATAATCTACACAGAGAAATCAAGGAAGAACAACACTGTAACATCTCTTTGTTCATAGTGGAATCCAGCCAAATTGGCTGTTAGTGCAGAAAAGTGGACGTAGGCTTGAATCAAGCCGAACCACTATAAACCGCGTGTTTAATTCTCTCTTTCCTTACTCAGTCTTACGTTGATTGTTATCTTTCGCTAATCCTTGAACAGTCTAAGTATTGCGCTAGTATTCAGAAATTATCAAGAAAAATCTTTGAATACCTATTCACCCCCCCTCTAGGTACTCGTACTAGCAACATCAATTGGTATCAGAGCTCGTGTTCTTACTTTGTTTGAAGTGTTTTACTTCGAGTAAAAGATCCATGGCTAGTATGCTAGCACCGGGGCTGATGGAAGGGCAAAGCAATACAAGACCACCCTAGTTTGACGGAAAGGATTACAACATCCGGAAGAACAAGATGAAAGCTTTCCTACGATCCAAGGATCCTCTGGAATGGGACGTTGTGGAAAGAGGAATCACTCCTACTGCTGCATCAATCTCTCGAAAGAGGAAAAGAAACTGTTGATGCCAGGAATGACTCAGAAGAGATAAACAAGAGACAAGCACTCGATGCAAAAGCAATTTACTCTTTATATTGTGCCTTATCTCCAACTGAATATAACAGAATATCTTCTTGTGTTACAGCAAAAGAAGTATGGGATAGATTACATATCACCTATGAAGGGACAGATCGAGTGAAGGAGACCAGAATTAATATTCTCCTCGGTCAAATGAAGCCTTCAAAATGAAACCGGGAGAATCTATAACTGACATGTTTAGTCGTTTTACAGATATTGTCAATGGTCTTGAGAACCAAGGACAAAAAATTTCTGATCCCATGAAGGTGAACAAGCTACTATGTGGACTCTCCAAGGACTGGAATTATATAAAGACTTCAATAAGAGAGACGCAAAGAATCATGCCTCTATCTGTCGACGAGCTGATTGGAACTCTTCAGTCATATGAAGTGGAACGAATTAATGAAGACGAAGAACCAAGAGGTAAGAAATCTATTGCATTAAAATCAAATGATGACTCGATGATGCAGATTCTCAAGATGATATGGACGATGAGGAGCTCGCCCTCATGATAAGAAGATTCAGAAAACTGAATAGAAAAGGCAGGAGGTTCAACTCAAAGAAACAAAGTTTCCGAGAGACAGCACCAAGTCTCGTTGATGACGAGGAACCAAATAAAGATGTAGTCCGCTTCGAATGTAAGAAGAAGGGACACATCGACTAACCGTCCTCTTCAAGAAGAAAAGAGGAAAAGCCGAGAAGTTTCGAAAAGCTCTCAAAGCCGAAACCTGGAGTAATACGAATGTGAAGAAAGTGATAATGAATATGCCAACATATGTTTGATGGCACATTCGGACTCGCACTCGTATTCGGATCGACTCGACAGTGAATTTGAGGTAAGTGATTTTAAAATTCCTGTCAAAGTCTCTAAATATATTGATGAACTGTGTTTCAGCCTTAAGACTTCTCTCAAAAGGATTTCCGAACTTAAAAGGAAAACTCAGCTCTAAAACAAAAGGAAGTCATTTTAGAAGAAAGAGTTAAAAGTCTAGATCTAAATGTTTCTGCTCTTAAAGAAAAAGAAGATGATCTTTTGAAAGAAAATGTTTTCTTAAAAATGGACTTATCAAATATTTCAAAGAAGTTTTCAATAGGATCTGAAAAGCTTGAAAAAGTTCTTTTCTTTCAAAGACCTTACTTCAATAAGTCTGGTCTAGGCATGACATCGGAAACAATTCCTTTGATTGATTTTCCTAAAGTTAAAGAAAGAATAAAGAAAAGACCGTCGAGAGAGGCTTACAAAAATCATTTCAAGAAAGTTTTTGTAAAGTCTGTTGGTCGAAATGTTCTAAAGTGTTCAAAGTGTAATAGTAAGGATCACTTTCAAAAAGAGTGTCCCATGGTTTGGAAGCCTGTTAAGAAAGTATGGCCTAATAATGCTTATCCTACTAACACCAAAGGACCCAAGAAAATTTGGGTACCAAAGAAAACTTGAGACTCTCTTTTAAATGCAGGTCTCCGTCAAGAAAAAGATAAAATTGTATCTTGACAGCGGATGTTCAAGACACATGACAGAGACTCAAAGTGCTTTGTAAAGCTTGTTCAAGTAAACGGCGGAAATGTTTCATTTGGAGGAAACGGCAAATGAAGCATTGTGGGATTTGGAACTGTGAAAATTGGAAATCTCACAATAAGCAATGTTTCTTTAGTGGAAGGACTCAACTATAATCTCCTCAGCATTAGTCAACTGTGTGATACTGGTTTCAAGATCTCCTTTCAAGAATGAATTTGCTATGGAATTAGTAAAGACTCTACTCAGTCTTTCATGGGTCGAAGACATGGAAACATCTACCTCTTAGACATGAATTTGAATGAATCACAATGTCTAATCTCAATTCAAGATGAAGCAAGCTTATGGCACGAAAGCTTGGCCATGTCAATATGAAGCAATTGGCCAAAATCTCATCAAAGCAGCTTGTTCGAGGTCTACCCAAATTACCATATCAAACGTCCAATCCATGCACACCCTGTATTATGGGAAAACAGGTAAGAAATTCATTTAAGCAAATAAATCATGTCTCTACTAATCATGTACTACGGTTGCTGCATATGGATCTCTTCGACCAACCTGAACCCGTAGTATTGGAGGTAAGAAATATTGCTTAGTAATTGTGGATGATTACTCCCGTTTTACTTGGGTATATTTCCTTGCAAGTAAGTCGAAACCTTTTTGTATTTTGAAAAATTTGCTAAAAAGGTTCAAAATGAAAAAGGATGTGTTATCTCAAGTATAAAAACAGATCATGGAGGTGAATTTGAAAATCAAGATTTAACAAAATTGTGTGATGAATCTGGTTTTAAGCACGTATTCTCCTCTCCATACACTCCTAAGCAAAATGGAGTTGTGGAAAGAAAGAATAGATCTCTTCAAGAAATGGCTAGAACTCTTTTAATTGAAAGCAAAATTTCATCACGATTTTGGGCTGAAGTCGTTTCAACAAATGCTATATTATCAACGAGTCTTCCTAAGACCTATTTTTGAGAAAACCCCTTATGAATTATTCAAAGGTAAGAAGCCTATTGTTTCATACTTTCATGTGTTCGGTTGCAAATGCTTTATATTGAAAAATGCAAAAGATCGAGTTGGTAAGTTTGAAGAAAGATCGATGAAGGCATCTTTCTTGGATATTCTACATCAAGCAAAGCCTACGAGTCTATAACAAGAAGAGCCGACGGTGGAGGAGTCAATGAATGTCAAATTTCAAGACTCTACGCAAGATGAATCCAAATAACTCAATATGAAGAGTCCGAACCCGCTCCGCACCTTCCTAAGCTTACAACTGAAAAAGTATCTCGACTGGAAGACCAGCGTTAAGATGTTCATGAAGATTCAAATAAAGAAAGAGATCATCATCCAGAAAAATCAACCAAGAATCGGAAGCACAAGTCCAAATCATCCTAAAGATCTCATTATAGGCGAAATTAATGAAGGAATTCGCACCAGATCCAAAAGACGTGAAGAGTCTAGTGCTGTTGCTCTCATCTCTGAAATTGAACCAAAAAGCATAGAAGAAGCTTTATCTGATGAAAGCTGGATCGAAGCTATGCAAGAGGAGCTTAGACAGTTCAATATTAACGATGTCCGGGAATTGACGTCTAAACCAAAAGGTAAAACCGTTATTGGAGCCAAATGGGTGTTCGAAACAAGATGAATGAAAAGGGAAAAGTCGTACGGAATAAAGCAAGACTCGTGGCCAAGGGATACACGCAAGAAGAAGGAATAGACTATGATGAGACTTACGCTCCTGTAGCAAGGTTAGAAGCTATTCATCTATTACTTGCGTTTGCTTGTTTCAAAAATTCCAGGTTATTCCAAATGGATGTCAAAAGTGCTTTCCTAAATGGATTTATCCAAGAGGAAGTTTATGTGGAATAGCCACTTGGATTTGAAGATCCAAAGAAGCCGACTCGCTTCGACTAAAAAGGCCCCGTATGGTCTAAAGCAAGCACCTCGAGCTTGGTACGACGTAGACTAAGTAAGTTCTTATTACGTAACGGATTTGTCAAAGGTAAAGTAGATACTACTTTATTTATCAAAAAGGAAAACAAAAGCTTTTTACTCGTTCAAATATATGTGGATGACATTATTTTTGGATCCTCTAATGAAAGTCTATGCAAGAAATTTTCTAAGTCTATGCAGGATGAGTTTGAAATGAGTATGATGGGAGAATTAACATTCTTTCTTGGCCTTCAAATAAAGCAATTGAAGGAAGGAACTTTCATTTACCAAGAAAAATATGCTAATGATCTTGTCAAAAGATTTGGATTGGAAAATTGCAAGAAGACTGATATACCAATGTCAAGTTCTTTGAAGATAGACAAAGATGAGGAATGGAAGAAAGTTGATCAAAAGCTGTACAAGAGTATCATCGGTTCATTTCTTTATCTTACTGCTTCTAGACCTGACATTTTGTTGAGTGTTTGCATCTGTGCTAGGTTTCAATCGGATCCTAAAGAATCTCATCTCGTGCTGCAAAACGTATCATTAAATACGTTGCTTCATCTTCAAGCATTGGTCTTTGGTATCCTAAGAAGGAGACTTTAATCTTCTGGGATATTCGACGCAGATCTGGCCGGCTGCAGAGTCGATAGAAAGAGTACTTCAGAACTTGCCGCTTGCTTGAAGCAAGACAGTGTCTTGGTTTTCAAGGAAACAAAGCACCGTAGCCCTCTCAACAACGTAGCAGTATGTTGCCCTTGGAAGCTGCTGTTCGCAAATTCTATGGATAAAACAACAGCTACAAGACTTTGGGATTGAAGACTCATGCACAAATCAAATGTGACAACACCAAATAAGCAATCAATCTCACCAAAAATCCAATTCTTCATTCAAAAGCAAATCATATAGAAATTCGACATCACTTCATTAGAGATCATATTCAAAGTGGAGAAATCTCGATTCAATTTGTTAATTCAAAAAGTCAACTCGCGGATATATTCACAAAGCCTTTGGAGAAAAATCAATTTGATTTTATCCGCTCCGTACTCAACATTTTGAAGCTTGAAGAAGTTAAAGTCTAGAGACTTTCCAACCTTCGACTCGAAAGTTGATAACCGTCGACTCAAATATCTCGACTCAAATCTCTACGACTCAGACGTTGATGACTATAGACTGTAAGTTGTTACTTTATCTAAACTCGAAAAGGTATGATCTTTCGTCTAGTTATTTTGTAGTCTCCGTGAAAATAAAAAAACTTGTCTTTTCAAAAGGATTAATTTTGGCGTTATTGATTTCGAAAAGAGGTATTTGTACACTTTCCTTGTACCGATTGAACTTCCCATTTTCAAAACCGAGTTATATATATACACGCTTTTCTCTTTCAACCTTCAAAACCCTAAAAGCATTCTCCTCTCAATCCGGTTTCTACTTCGAATTCATCCTCGAGAAAGTTGTCATCTTTTCTTGGGAAAGCAAGCAAAGAAATCTTTAGAGATAAGAAGAATGTCGTCTTCGAGGAAGTCTTCAAGAATCGCGACAAGGGGACCACAAAAGATGAAGGAGGGACCTACCCACTTCGATCTCACAGAAGAGGAAGAACTATCGAGTCAGCATCAGAACTCGACTCATTCTCCACCACGTCATTCAATGCCTTATACCCCACAAGGTGCGGGTCAACATCCGAAGAAGAGGTAATCGAGGACGCAGACCCGGTAAGAGTCCAAAACCCTCTTATATTTACAAACTTTACCGTGCTTTGAAAAGTACCGGGACTCCGATGAAATACGTGGATGATTTTCTTAAAGAAAAAGATTATGGGAATGAGTACATTTTTCTCAAGAAAATGGAGGATTTGGGAATTGCTCCCAAAGGTAAAGCGAGGGAAGCGCTTGCAAATATTCCGAGTGACCCTCGGATGTCGGGCCCAAATTTGATTGATGGGAACGACGATGACAAAATGTTCACTGATTTTCAACCGAGATTGGGTGTTGCTGCGAAGGTGAAGGGAAAGAGGATGGAGTTATTTAAATCGAAGGAACAGAAACTTTGTTCTTCAAACTGCCGAAGCGAGGGGTGATAAACCCTAGGAGTGTCGACTTTGATTTCCTGGATGCCGTGAATGTGAACTTGAGAGAAAAGTTCAGCCCGCTTCAACCGCAACGTTTTTGCACCGACACTATGGACGTATATGCACAACTCGATCGCATATTTCTATTCAAATCTTAGCTTTATCGATTCGAATAGAATATCTTTCAAAGGTTCGAGATCGGGATTATGTGTTGGATGTGGATATGTTGGCGGACATACTTGGAGTTGAACGGGCACGATATCAACCAGTCAAAGTCTCAATTGCTCGTGCCACAATGGACCTTGTTGAAGACAGAGACATTGAGGGAAAAATCATCTATTCGAGGATGCGCACTATCAATATGGTGCTGCACAAAATTGTTATCAATTGCATTAAGCCGAAGTCTACATCAAAGACTCGATGTGTCTAATTCCGAAGCAAAATTGATGTACGCAATCAACTCAGGAAGAAGTTCTCTCTCCTCACACTATTCTCTTTCACATGTACAGAGCAATGTCGAAAGACAAGGGACAATTGCCTTATCCAGTCCGTGACCAGGATCTTCGACACATGAATATTGAACCTCCACACACTCTCTCGTGTTCGACCGTGCGATAAGATGGTGGTAGGTTTAAAGATGTTGACAAAGATGCGTTTGAAAGAACTTTCTAAGGCAATGGAGAAATTCAGAGTGAAGACTTCGGTTCCGTCGCTTCAAAAAGAAAGGGAAAGGAAGCCATTGGTGCCCCATCCAAAAAGAAGAGAACTCTCATCTTGGAGGATGAAGATGAAGATGAGGAGGAAGATCTCACAATCTCTGCTTTGATAAGGACAAGACGTTCTGTTCCCCAATCAACAGAACCGCAGAAGAAACAGAGCGAAGAAGAAGAAGAAGACAAGAACAGAGAAGAAGAAGAGCAAAGAGAGAAGGAGACGGAAGCTGAAGAAAAAGGAGAACAAGAGCAAGAAAAGTCTGCAGCTGAATCTGGAGAGAAGGATACAAAAGAGCATGATCATCACTCTTCTCCTCTTGATGTCTTAGAGACAGGGGGAGTTGGCGAGCAAGAGAGGTCCTCACCTAATGCTGCCAATAGTGAAGGTCTACGACAATCTCCAACAGCCCCAGAAGAATTTCAGGCTTCTCAATTGCCTGAAGAAGGTCACGATACGTCAGAACCAAATCTGCAAGACTATACAGAAGTGCCATCGTCTGCATTCACTCCATCGGAAAGAGCAAATGCAAGTACTCAGACGGACAATTCTGCAGATTTTCGTCGTATTATGGATATTCTTCTAGAAATGCGTGGCCAAATCAAGCCTTGAAGAATGCTGGACAAGCATCTTCAGTTACCCTGGAGGATAAATTGAAAGACCTCGCTCTGCAACTTCAAGCCAATGCAAAGGGAGAAGAGGTAGCTCAACTGAGGGAAGACTTGAAGAAGCTAAAAGGAGTAGTCCAGTCCATGGGAGATTTCCAGATTGTGCGCATTCCCAAGCAGACATGACATCTTTCTCACCTTTTTAATGTTGACAAAAAGGGGGAGAAGCAATTTGAACCAACCATCCAAACCAACTCTCTTTCAACTTTCTTTGACTTTAAGTTTTTTTTGTTTATGACTTGAGCAATCTTGGGTGTGAACTTGAACTTGACTGAATTGGCTGTGGATTTTAATGCTTGACTTTGTTTGCATTCATATCAAGTGTTGTTATATGGTATTACTCATGAAAGACTAACCAATTTTCTATGGATGCGAGTCTGGTTGCTTTGTTAATCTTTATGAGATTGCCATATTGCTTGAGAAATGTTTTTGCAGGTCAAAGTGGTTCAAATCTACAGGAAAGTTTTGTCACCATCAAAAAGGGAGAGATTGTTGGAGAAATCGTTCCAGAATATTTTGAAGCTGACAAAACGTTTCCTTCGCCTAGTCCGGTATCTCGGATCGTCTAGTTTAAAGTCCGAAGACTCTAACTACCGTGACTCAAGATTCAAGACTCAAGACTATTCTCATTGACAGTCTTTCGATCCAAGTGACGGAGGAAATCCAGAGCCGAAGTATATGGTTGAGGATTTAATCCTATCGTCCGGAGAAGATCTTTTGGTTGGATGAATATAACGGATTCTTTTGATCTAAATCATTCGAAGATCCGATGGTCGACGAAGTATTCTTGGAATGTTCTATTCTTGGAAACCAAGATCCTGATTGTATGGGTGAACAGGATTGATGGACTATCGTCAGGTTCCTTTTATAGCTCGAATAATCTTCTTGATTGATTCCGTCCAACGGGTAGATTGGAGGAATTCCTTTGGTAAGTGCCAACAGTATGATGGCATAAAGGAGTATAAAAAGAAGACATTCTAGTTGTTTTAAGAGCGTGATTTGATAGAAAAATTCCAGAATCTGAAGCACCTTGATTATTAGTCGATACAGTCCGAGCGAAATTGTATACACAGAGAGTGTTTATACTTGGTGATACCTTGAGTGAGTGTGGTAGATCATCTACACAGAGAAATCAAGGAAGAACAACACCGTAACATCTCTTTGTTCATAGTGGAATCCAGCCAAATTGGCTGTCGGTGCGAAGAGTGGACGTAGGCTTGAATCAAGCCGAACCACTATAACCGCGTGTTTAATTCTCTCTTTCCTTACTCAGTCTTACGTTGATTGTTATCTTTCGCTAATCCTTGAACAATCTAAGTATTGCGCTAGTATTCAGAAATTATCAAGAAAAATCTTTGAATACCTATTCACCCCCCCTCTAGGTACTCGTACTAGCAACATCAGACTCAACGAAAACACATCAAATTCAATCCAATTCCGTACAAGAGATTTTTGCCCCAATCCAGCAATACTCGAAATTGGATTTGTGTTGCAAGAACACCGAACATAGATTTAAACCAAGGCAGAAATGTATTGAAGTGCATAGTGTTAGGGAAATCCCTTATGATGTTTTGAAGATGACAAAATAAATCAAAAGCTGCTAACGTGCTTAATAGCTAAGTAATAGACTATACAGATGATAGAACATGTAAAGGATATTGTCAAAATCTAAAGACTACTAAAAGACAGAACGTAACATATGTCCAAAGTCTATTCTAAAAATTTCCAGACTTTTGTGTTAAAGTCTGAAGACTGCTAGATTTTAGTGTCAAAGTCTGTTCTACATCAAAAATCTGCCAACTTTGACAAATTCCAGACTTAACGTGAATGAAGAACCGTAAGATATACTCTATACTTTTGAAGCTGAGCTTATTCATATTGTGTCCAGACCTTAAGGCTAAATATGTTCATAAGTAAATTATGTTCAGACTTACATCCAGATTGTAAAGTCTATTGCACTTAAACTCTACTTTAGTCTGAACACCCCCAGACTTTACATCCAGAATGAAACATAAGTTCAGAATATAGCAGATTCCAAACGAAACAGATTCAGAATGAAACAACTTGACAAAACGTAACACACCCTAAATATATAACGGCTAGTAAAGATTGATTTGATTGACTCAATATAATTGATTGATAATTGGATATTAAAGACAAGAACTTTCTATACGAAGAAGCTCTACTTATGGAAACCAAGATTCTGTTTGTATGGGCAATCAGAATTAATTTGGAATTCTATTTCTATCACTCAACGACTACCAAATCTTCTAAATACAAATCTATTCAATGGGTAGATTGGAAGACGATCCTCTAATATACTGTCCAACAGCTAGTTTGGAAGTGGAGAAGTATTTAAGGAGATCAAGGATTGATGAGTAAGTAAAAGACGGAGTGTAAAATTTATAATTCCAAAGTCTGAGTCAACTTCGATCATACATTTGTCTTTTGTGAGCTTAAACGTTTGTGATCGTGAGAAAAATACCAAAAAAGTGACTTAGTGAGCTTAAACGTGTTTGCACTCAAAGTTGTAATCTCTTGTTAATTGCATAGTGAAATCCAGCTAGAAGACTGTTAGCATGGGAGAGTGGACGTAGGCTTGATTTAAGCCAAACCACTATAAATTATGTGTTCTTATTCTCTTTTCTGAACTCCTTTATTTTGTTCGTAGTTCTATTTAATTTCTAAAGTCTAAACTCGTTTAAAGTCTGTTGTACTTCAGACTCAATTTCAAAAGCCTGTTGTTATTCAAACTCAGGTTAAAAGTAAAGGTTTTCACTGCATTTTGCAGAATCTGTTTTTACACATATTCACCCCCTCTAGAAGTTCATACTAGCACTTTTGCATAGCTCCTAGATTCATTCTTAATGAAAGACAAAAGAACTTAAGGAATGCCAATATAGCAAAAAACGATCAACATAAATCCCATAGTCAATGAGGAAATCGACGCAAGTGAACTGTTAATGAGCTAATTTCATAATGGGAATGTCTCGGTTACAAACCCAAGAGGGGATTAGAAATTGTAATGTAGCAAATTTCCCAGTGCACGTGTGTGGGTTCATTTCCAACATTCAGAGCGATAGAGAGAGAAAGAGAGTAGGGAAGAGTGGGGCCAGTTCCAATGAGGTGGACCAGGCTCAATGCAAATCTTTATGGGTTTCATGGAATTGGGCTTACTCGGTTTTATTAGAATTTGATGGGCCTAGTATGGCCAAGGCTACTCTTGTGGATCTAATGGGCTGAGGCGAATTGGGCTAGGTGCTTAATGAGCTTTGCTAGTGGTCTGGCTACTCTCTTGGTCGGACCGGGCTAGAGTGATGAGCTTTGATGGTCCTGGTGCCTCATCTTTTTATTTGCTTTTTTGAAAAATCTTTTTATCATAATTTATCACCATATTTTATTTTATTTTTACAAAAAAAAAAAAAACGTATGTTTGACTTTTCAACGGTAATTTAGGTGTCAATGTTGCTGGGACGCAAATGGGCCTTTTCCAGAATATTACAAATAACTAAATGAGATGGGACTATTTTCACAAATCCAAATTCGATGAGAATGACAAGTATCAAAATACGACAAACTTAGAACTCTCTTTTTAAATTGAAAATTATGAAAATATACATAGATTTAGTCTTCCAGTAATGTGATAGACATAATTAATTAAAGGGAAGAAGCTATATGAAAATTATTAGTAAGATCTAGCATAGGATTTAGAGATTCTTGAAATGTGATAACCTTGATCTAGTAAATTTAATTTATGCAATAATCACTTGTGCAATTGTGGCTATATGTTAAGCATACTTTTCATGTAGTTGTACTAGTTTAACACTTGCGGGCTTGGGCCTAAAAGGATGTTAAATGCCAAATTGCACTTGCATGATCGTTTCGTCGTTGTCATCATCATTATTCTTACTCTCTTTCAGCATTTTGCTAGGCAAGAATTGAAGGAAACAGGGACAGTCAAAACTTACAAATTGATTAATAAACACCCTAAAGGTAATTCCTTCAAAAGACAAATTGTGGTTGCAATGTCACTTTTGAAAAAGAAAAGGAAAAAAGAGACAATTATTGTCCTCTAAGGACTTGCAGGGGACGGTGGATTTTTTTATATAGACTTTTTTTATTTCGTGTCCGAATAAAAGAATGGATGGACATGTAAGACATGAAAAGACAGAGGGTCCTCATTTCACAAAAGTTCATCCAATCCAACGTCTCATGTCCATGCGAAACACGCCACGTTTTTAGCCACAAATGATTTGCAATATTAGCATTACTTTAGGAGTTGTATTCCCTTGTCTTGAGCATCTCGTCATTCAGGATTGTCTTATGTTGTTGGGAAGATTGCCTAGTCAACTAAGCTCCTTCATAAAGCTTGAAATCAAGTCATGTCAGTGTATGGATACCCCGCCCTCTATCATTCGCCTTCCATCTCTCAGGGAATTAGACTTTGGAGGTTGAAATGAGGGGGCGCTGAAAAGTTTCGTAAATTTGACATCTCTAACCGCTCTTGTCATAGAAGATGTTACTGAACTGACTTGCTTAAATCATGGGTTTACATGCTCTTTGATCAAGCTAGACAAGTTAGAGATGAAAAGTTGTGAAAAGTTAATGTACTTGTGGCATGATAGAGATGTAATTCAGAATCTTACTTGTTTAAAGAGTTTACTCGTCAATAGTTGTTCGGAATTCATCTCTTTTGTTGCTGGAGAAGGAGATATAGAGTTGCTTGGCAACCTCGAAACTATTGAATTGATAAATTGCGTCAATTTAGAGAAGCTCCCACGCAAGATGCACACCTCTGCTCTCTTAGAGACTTGACCCTCAATAATTGTCCAACCCTCTTGTCCTTTCCTGAAACAGGGGGATAAGTACACTAATGGTGCCATAAGTTGTGTACGGCGCTCACTTTGGTGCCAAAAGTTTTTGTCAGATCACTTAAGTGCCAAAAAATTTGAAAAACGCTCACTTTGGTGCCAACTCCGACGAAATTGGCCGGAAATCCGACGTAGCCTTTTTTTATTAATTTTTGACGCCGACGTGGCTCGTCGGAGAGTTGAGTCAGCATCCAAACACCAAAACGACGCCGTTTGGCATCTTTCCCCCAACTTTGAAACCCTAATCCACAAATTGAGAGAGAGGGAAGCTCGTCTTCGTGTCTTCTTCTTCCTCGAAGACCCACACCCGCAACGGCACCGGCATGGCACCAAAGAATAAGACCGGCAAAGACACCAAGAACGCACCAAAGCGGCGCACTAGCAGCCCCTTCAACCCATCTTCTTCCTCCTCCTCCTTTGCCCTCGCCTTCAATTTTTCCCCGTAACAATCTCAGTCTCTCCTCGCTCACCTGGTCGAGCAACTACAATGGTGGCTGAGCGATGGTGGCCGAGCAGCGACGGTGGCCGAGCGACGGCGGGCGAACGACGGTGGCCGTCGCCTGCCGTCGGAAACCCTAATTTTTCCCTATGTGAGCTAAACGGCGTCGTTTCCATGAAGCCATCCACGTAGGACGGCAAAACGACGTCGTTTTCTTGAGGAGGACCGAAAATGACGTCATTTAAAGGCTTATCGATTTTTTTTTTTTAAATCATTTTGGCCGGAATCTTTCGCCGGAGGCCGGAATCTTTCACCGGTGGCACTAAAGTGAGCGTTTTTCCTCCGATTTGGCCCTTAAGTAATCCGACAGAAACTTTTGACACCAAAGTGAGCGCTGTACACAACTTATGGCACCATTAGTGTATTTATCCCCTGAAACAGGTATACCAACATCATTGATGTCATTATGTATTGATTAGTGCAAGATGCTGTAATCTTTACCTAGAGTACTAGGTATTCATTTGGATGAACCAAGCAATGGCATTTATAATCACAATGACATGACATCTTGTTTGCAAGATTTACGCATTTGGGGATGCGATTGTCTACTAGCTTCTTCATTTAGTGAAGGTAGATTTTTACCCGCGACCCTCAAGAGACTTGCAATTGGGAGCCACAAGGAATTGGAGTCACTTGCGGAGATAAATGTAGACCCTCTTCAATCTCTTCAAGTGATAGAAATTATGAATTGCGAGAATTTGAGGAGCTTACCCAAGGGCCTCTACATTTTGTCACATCTCACTTGCTTGTGGTTAATCAATTGTCCTGCTCTGGAGTGCTTCCCTCCTCTTTCCCCTGGCATCATGAGATATTATCTTTGGAATTGTCAGAAGATTAAATCATTACCTAATCATTTGCATCAACTTACATGTCTCCAAGAACTGGAAATTTGGGGTTGTGAGAGTATTACGTGCTTTCCTGACGGAGGACTACCGCCCCAGCTACAGAGACTTGAGATGAGGAGTCATAGGAATATGAAGCAGCCGGTGAGGGAGTGGGTTACCCCCGTTACCTCTCTTCAAGTTCTGGTGCTCAACGGCAGCATTGGAGGAGTGGAGGAGGAGGATATTTTGCTTCCGCTCCCTTCCTCTCTGCTTTATCTCAAAATCGAAGATATGGGGAATGTGGAAAGACTCTATAATAGTCTACCTCCCTCTCCCCGGACCTTAGAAATTAGCAATTGCCCGAAGCTTAGGGAATTGGCCCTGGATGGCCTCCCTCCCTCCCTAGAAAGACTCTTGATCAAGGAAAGTGGGATTCTCAAGGAGCGATGCTCGAAACCAAACGGCTGCTATTGGCCTTGCGTCCGTGAAATCCCTCGAGTTACATTGGGTATTTCTGAATTGGAGTCGATTACGTGAAATGGGTTGTTGAACCCAGATTATTCTGAATAAAAGATGCAAGCAGATGAGGTTGTTGAGCACACCCATGAAGATGTGATTGGCATCAGATTGGGCTTTAAAGCATTTAAAATCATAAGTTTGGCTTGTTCTACTTGAATGAATCTTATGTCTTCGACAACATGTAAGAATATTTTTCAGAATTACAAAGACCGCCTGTAATTACTAGTAACTCGTACGGTGTTGCACTTTAACAAGCACATATGAGCACTAGGAAAATCTTGCATTCATTCATTGCTACTAGGGTATTCATAGTTTTCCCTTTTCTGAGTTGTACTTAGTCTTATCGGATGCGATTATTGTTTCATTCCCAGGCAGACGAAATAGTCCTCAAACGCATTTATCTGGCCGCTACCCAAATAGTTGCGAACGAAATAGTCGAACATAATGATCGGAAGATAGAATAATCTTGAATGTTGTAATCCGATCAAGAAGGATTTAATCCATGCTCACATTATATTTGTGGTGTAATTCCCATCTCAAAAAATAGGTACTGTTTGGGTTCGTGTATTTTTATTTTTGTTCGGAGACAACAAAAATCACTTAATTGGTTTTTGGTTTATTTAAAAATTTCTTAATCGATTGATTTTGCAAGATATTTCTCAACCGTTGAGATGATTTCATGTAACGTTGGGAAAGTGTTGGTGTTTCGACGCATCCGCATCCTCTGCTAGAACTTGATCCGCGTTACAGGTGGCTCTAGGAAGACATGAATCATTCCCCATCGCTTCATTATCTCTCTTGGTGTTTAGAGGAAAATTGGCATGTCTTCAAGGTGTTTTTCTGACTAATTTGGATATTCAAGAGAGCATCAGTGCCTTCAATTCCTTGTCATAAGCGAGATAACAGCATCCAAAGTGATTGCTAAGCTTTGCCAGGTTCTCAACACATAGCAGTAGAGTACCTAAAGATTGCAATTGATATGATGGAGCTATAGGGTGACGTGGATATGATTAGAGTTGGCAGGTAACACCTAGCTGAGGTTCAATGCTGTTTAAAGCTCGATTGAATGAGACACGACTACTGAATCTCGTGAAGCTTGTCATATCTATGAGTAGAATCAGTTCCAGAGTCTGGAGTGTGCTTGGCATTAGGGTAGACTTTCTGCACCGGATAAAGATTGCATGCCACAATGGCAGCCATTGGAATTATAGGGCGTGCATGTTTTTATTTCTGAAATTTATTTAAGAACAGATTTTTTATTTTTTTGTTCTCAGAAACAAAAAAAAAACAAAAACGCGTTTATTTGCGTTTACGTTCAAAATAGTTTTGTTCTCAGAACAAAATTGAAACATAAAAAGAAACAAAAAAAAAACTTACTTTGGGAATCCAGAAACACTTCCAAAACCGGAACACTTTTGGATGTGGGTTCGTTCGTGCCCGAAGGCTTTTGTTTGTGCTCTCCCTTTTCCGGCATCTCTCCCTTCTCTCCGCTGCCTCCCACTCGGCTGACTCTCCGGCGACTCCCCACTCCGCTGACTCTCCGGCGCCTCCCCACTCGGCTAACTCTCTAGCGCCAACATCTGGTGCTCCTTCACCGGCTGAAGCTTCCGAATCCAGGTAAGTTTATGCTGCTCCTCCTTCTCCGTTCGATGAGGGCTTCGGCGAGAGCCACCCCTCGCAAATCTAAGCCACCTTCGCCGACAGCAGGGACGCTTGCTCGAGCGACAGCTCACTCGAGCCTCAAGTGAGCGTTGCTCGCCCAGATTTACGGCGGCGACGGCGGCGTTGGCAAAGACGACTTCCTCGGACTTCAGCACCGTCCCTCCCCCTCCGTGTTCCCTCCCCTCCACCACGATGGCCTCGACCATCTCCCACCGCCATCGCCACCACATCATCCCACTTCACCTCCCTCTTCCTCATCTCTGTCGTCGCCATCGTCGTCTTCTTCCTCGCCTACTCCTCCTTTTAACGGGACAGAGATTGAGCCGCCGCCGTCGCCGCTGCCGAGCCGTCCGCCGTGCGGAATCCTCTGGTCCGGCGTTCGCGGGATTGCTTTGAGAGTCCGCCACTACGCGCTCATCATGGGAGGTTTCTGGTTGTTCGGCTCTGCTGCGGCGGCGGCCGGAGTGGCGGTGGAAATCCTGCTGTCGTTGGCGTACGCGAGAATGCGGAGCAGGAGGAGGCGGTGGTGGTGGAGCAGGGACAGAGTCCCCGTGGCGGAGGCGAGCGAGAACCCCCTCCTCCTCCTCATCAGAGACAAGGACCAGGTAACGGACGGGCACTCTCAATTTCTTGGTCACTCCGCTAGTTCTTAATTCGCATGGTAGAGCTGATGATTCGGAGCTAAAAGAATTCACCTGGGTTCGCCCCTGTTTCTAGCTGTAATTGCTTTTCTCTTTTGGGTTTTTCAAGGCTTACACAAATTCATGTGCTTCTTCAGCATGTAGAATGAGAAAAGGAACTGAGCAAAACAAAACAAGGGAGAATTTAGCAGGCTTATGTCGTCGATGGTCTAGAAAATTGTTGGCGAGGGTGGGAATTGAAAGACGGTTTAGTTGTTTCTCAAGCACTAGAGCTTTCAATGTCAGAAGATTCAGACAACCTTATTAGGGTCCTGAGAATTAGGATCCTACTGGATTTTGGAGCAAAAACAATGTCAGAGGCAGCAAAACGATGTAGATCCATATAAACTTATGAGAAAATGCTACTTTTCTGAACAATCTATCAGTGCAGTCAAGTAGAAACTACTTGCACTAACGAGTTTTCCTGCACAATCGAAACGAAAAAGAACCGAACTTCTCTAGGAAACATGTGGGTAGGAGCAGTTAGCTGCACAATTGGGTATTTTTTAATTCAGGTTGACCTGACTTATGGTTTGTCACTCGTGCAAAGCCGATGCGTGTTCGATTAGAATTTGTTCTTCTGCAGAAAAAACCAGAAAGTCTTAACTGATCAAACGATGCAATTCGAAAAACAGAATACAAGTAAAAGGGTACAGAATATCTCATGTTGAGCATGTGAGAACTCTTATCTGTCCGGTTACCGATGTGCGGTAGGATCCTCGGATTCATAGTATCTACTCGCGTAGCTATCACTCAAAATGAGAAGTCAAGAACTATGTATCGCTTTGTTGAAGATTCGAGTCGATGTCAATAGGGAGTTTTCGGTTATACAAACGACACATTTTTGGATGTTCAATATTGCAATTCGATGGTCTGTTTCGCCTTCCTGGAACTCTTTCATTGTTTAGCATGGCTTCTCACATCTAGTTGTACAGAAGCGTCTATCTTCTTTACGACCACTGACTCAGGATTAATCTTTTGGACTGCGCAAAAGATCAGTCAACTCCTGCTTCAAATTGCACAGATGAACGAACTCATGTTAGCTCGGCGGCAGGTTCAGGTGCTTCGAGTCGATCATTAATGCTTTTCATCTCTCATCAGTCATCTCTCTGCTGCACTCGCTCCTTAAAGCTGCTCCAACCGGCACAAGAATGGACGTGAAAATGCGAGAATTTTTGGCTTCTGTTTATACATATATGTATGGAGGGAATACACTTGAACTGCTCAATGAGTACTGATTCTGTAAAGACAAATGGTGACTACACCAATCTATTATTCTATTAATCTGATATGTGGAAATTCCATCATTTTGCTGTGCTTTTCAAGACTACTATTTAAGAAAATGGTGACTGCACCAATCTATTATTCTGTAAAATGTTTGTCTTCACTCACCATGAACAAAATAAAATTAATAAGCATTTCATAAGAATGAGAATTCAATATCAAGTTTAAACTATATTAAAGAAAAGCATTTTTTTGAAAAATAATTGATGTCGTTTACCAAACGTATTTACTTTTTTTCTATTCTAGGAAGAGAAATTGACTGCGATTCTAAACGTGTTTTTGTTCTTTTTATTTATTTATTTCAAGAACAGTTTTTTACACTTACTAAACGCGTTCTTTTGTTCAAAAATTCGTTATCGAACGAAACACTTTTTTTTTTTTTTAATTTCTGTTTGCTGGAACAATTTTTGAATAGAAATGTTACCAAACGCACCCATAGTGTTAGCACATGCATGTTAATTAGGGCGCGTTTGGTAATATTTTTGTTTAAAAATTGTTAAAAAACGAGAAATAGAAAAAAGTGTTTTTGTTCCGAACAACTTTTGAACAAAAAAAAGGCATTTGGTAAAACTTTTTAGGAATAAAAAATGAATAAAACACGTTTGATAAATTTGTATAATTTTTTTATTTCTTTTTAAATTTTAAATATTTTTATTTTATTTTTTCTATTTTCTTATTCATTTTTCTTATTTTTCTTTTTTTTCTTCTTTTAGCCGGTCGCCGGCCTCGCCATGGCCGGCGACCGGCCGACGAGAGCCGGCGGCCTCGCCTAGCCACGGCAAGGCTCGCCGGCCCCGGCGAGGCCGAGCTCGCCCGGCCGGCCGAGAGCTTGGCGTCGCCGGCCGTTGGGCAAGCTCGGCCTCGCCGGATTTGGGTGAGCTCAAGTTTGCCCAGCCAAGGCGAGGCCGAGCTTCGCCGGGGCGGCGACGCTCTGGCGAGGTCGCTGGCCCTCAACGGCCGGTCGCCGGCCATGACCGAAGCCGGCGACCGGTTAAAGAAAAAAAAAAGAAAGAAAAAGAAGAAGAAAGAAGAAGAAGAAAAAGAGAGAAGAAAATGGAAAGTGTTCTTAAATTTTGTTAAAACAAGAAATAACTTTTTTTTTGTTTTTATTTTACTGTTCCATATGTGTTTAACAAAACACAAACAAACGCGTTTCTGTTCATTTTTTGTTTCCAGGAACAAAAGATTTGTTTAAAAACAGAAAAAAGAAATCAAAATAAACGCAGCCTTAGTTTCTTCTCCTATATGTACTGTAACTTGATTTAGACTGATGTGAATAAGATTGATGTGAGATGGCAGTCGGTATAAATTTGTGGACAGGGTCCTTCAAGGGAAAGCTTATCCATTGACTCATGTCCTTTGAAGTTCACTGGGGCCAATACCTCTGCCATTCTCTGTGATTACTCTATTCTTTTTTTCCTCTCTGTGAATGACACCTCTGAAGCTACCAGATTTCAAAAGAATCAATACCGGCTTGTTTGATGAATCTGCATGGTTGTGATGCTGCTTATCTTTCCAAGATAACGCAGCAGTTTCCTATTTCTGCAGAGACCATCCCCGTTGTTTGTCATAGTTACTGTTGATTTCATGCACATTGGTTTTCCATGTGTCGATGATCCAGGGCATCTTTAAAGATAGAGAACCTTGTTATCTGTATGCCATACTCTCTTCATAGTTCATCTTACTGCATAGTTTCTAGTCTATTGCCTTTCACAAACTTGAATGCCCTTGTCATTGTTCTTTTCGTGGATTAGCTAGGTCGCCCTATCTGTTAGTTTAGCTGTATTATCCAGGCATCAATGTCTTGCTTTTCGTCTTAGCAGAATTTGACAGGAAAATGGACTGTAGATCAAATCTTCATTACTTGCATGAGCTAATTCTTAATGATACACGTGCTATCCGCTCTGTCCGTACAATAAGTTTTGACGGCTCCGTCAATTTCCTGTGTTCAGAGAATGATCGAGACACTCATAAGAATTGGCATTAAAGAAGAGAATGATGAGTTTCCATTGGTTCCTCCAGTTTTGAGGCATTTCCTCATTTAAATTAGAGAGGGAACAAGATAATAAGAATGAGGATTGTAAGACGTCGCAGCTTGATCGGTTGCTCAGCATCAGCTAGTTCTCCTGAGTTGTAGTCGCTGAAACTAAAAGCTGAAGTTGACAGTGATGATGTCAAAAAAGTTACGCGGTCACTCAGGCAGAGTCTCTGGAGCAAGTATAACCAACATAGAAACAGTTCAGATGATGAGCCTGATTGTGAGAAGGTCAATCTTTCTTCCTCTTGAATTTTCTTGTTGTTATTCTTTGGAATGGTCATTTGCTCCTTACTGACGTGCTATTTCTAATACAAATAGCGGCATTTATCAATTGTTGCAGAGATTTTCTGCAAGGACCTCTCTTCCTAAGGGTGTTGGTCAGAGATGGTCGCTGGTGAAGACGAGAGAAAGAAGAGTGTTTGTGTGTTGTGCGAGCATCGATGTAAGTTCCCTCTAGAGCAAGGGTAAGTGAGCTTCTCAAATGAATGAGAGCAAATCTTCAGGAAAGTCCACCTCTATGCGTGCATCCATTGTGCTGAGTAACTCTCTGTATGGATGAAGGTGAAGAAGGTGATGGCTGGTCATGAATTGCTCAGATTAAATCGTTGTAACTTCAATTGAGTTTTGCTTTGATGTTGGCCAATGCATTCATGGAGATATTTGGTAAAGAAGAGCACAGGAAGGCATAGGAGAGGTTTAGCGAATTGAGTGGCTCGTGCATCTAAGTTGAAGCACTGAAAAAGGCAAAAATAGCAATAAAAATGATCTTCGATTGGAAGCGATCTTATCCTTGCAGTCAGTTTGGACTAATTGACAGCCGACGTTGCTAGCCAACCTAATTGTGAGATCCACGTCGTCATGGCCGTTACAAAGCAGACGTAGAAGGGTGTCATATGTTATTATATCAGGGGCAACACTCTTTCTGAACCATCTGTTCGAAGCAAGTCAATTGCACGGCCTAGATATTCAAATTCACACAGACCATTGATCAAAATATTGTAAGTAAAACCATTGGAGGACGTAAAATTTGACTCATCATTGTAAGAACTTCATCATCTACTTCATTCCACACGCCACGGGTGCAAATGAGGAGAGGGTTATAAGTTATAGTGCTTGGTTCCATGTCATGAGATAATAGATTGTGCATAAGTAGAGCAGTATCTTCACAGTTCCCCTGCTTGCAAGTAAAATTTACAAGCAAATTGTGGATATTCATATCAGGATGACAACCATCAATAGCCAAATCTTCCAACACTGAAAAGAGTCCACATTTCTTCAAACACCGACATAAACCATTTGGCGGGCGGTAATCATAATCGCACTTGATTGAGGTACTTGTCCAAAAAGCATATCCTGTCTCTCTTGAAAAGCAGTCGATACAAGGACGCCCAGAACTTCGGCTGGCTAGTTTAGAATGTCGATGCAGAAGATGCGGAAGGCATGCATCGGCCATGGAACTCTGTGGGGCAACTGCGAAACCCATATCTTCTACAAGCCACAGGAACTTCGGGACTCCCAACGATTTAGAGGGTCGTAGCGCCGATTGGCATCAGAGCTCAAAAGCAACAGAGCAAGAGATCAGACCTGACTGCCCTATATTACCTCGGAGATGATAATTCGTCCGACATTCGGATGGAAACCGACAAGAACTCCTGCAAAAGAACAATGATAGGCCCAGAATCATAAATAAAGCATCGAATAACGATAAACCTGTGACATCTCTCCGCGTATAACTACCATAAAAGCTGTTTCAATCAAGGTACAAACAACGAAACAAGCCGCTTAATCAGGAGAATACAATTCATGACAGGAAACACACTGAACCCTCCAAATTCCGATACAGAACAACCAAGTCTCCTTCGTTTACGTAGCAAATATCACAACACTCGATCGAAAATCACTCTCATTTTTTTTTTGCCTTCTGAAAATATGGATTACATGAATGCGTGCCAAACATTAATGTTTCAGTACAAATGAAAAAAAAAATGTCATAATTTTTTCTTAGTACTGTACCTTGTCGTGCTGCGGACTGAGATCCGGATCCATGCAGGCCACACTTGATTGCAAAGGCTTTGTAGATGATACCGAAACATCTTATTCATAAATGGATCTCTCCAATTACGACCGTAGATCTCTCATTAATCTGATGGTGGAGTGGAGTTCTAATATCCTATCTATTACTTAGTTATTAAATGCAGGAAGTCTCTAGAATATAAGTATATATTGTCCCCTCGACGTATTTTATAATCACCTGATTAAATCTAACTAGTCACGATATTATGCTCAAAGAGCCTGAACACTGTCTCATTAGTTTGCCATATATTTTGCTCTTAAATTAGCTAAATGAGCATTTCACATCTATTTCACCGGAGATTACTCCACATGTGACGAGACACCCTTTATATCAAGGTCGAATTTTCAGTTATTATTTGAATTGGATTACTTAGCTATTCGGACGTGAAGTGAAGAACAAGAATCATAAGCAATTACTCTAAACAAAAGTTAATGCAGGAAGTGGAACGTAAAATGGTAAATTTAAAAGGAAGCATTCATTGCGTTGATGATCGTTAACTCTTTACAATGATTGAACACGGCTTATATAGCCTATTACACAAAATAAATGCTTAGAAGTGGTTAATATTCAAATTAAAAGTTACAACCGCATATCCACGATTTTCGGCTCCATGATCAGATTTCATAACTACGCATTCCTCTTTTCTATAAATGGTTACAACTTTCGACTGTCAGTGGGCTCAGCTACAAAAGTGGCTACTAAGGCTTCACAATTTTTTTCTACAATTGCATGTCCAACCGTTTATAGCTTCTCAATCAGCGTCTTCATCATCTTTACTTTTACTTTCAACAAACACTAAATTTATTTTAAGTGCCAATCGTCGGCCAATGGTCATCATATAGCGATAAAAAAACTTCCTCATCAATATTCATAATTATGGACAAGTTCTTTTCCCATCAATCTCTCATCGATAGTACAATCACTTCATATTGACATCATGTCAATTTTAAATATTCATGCTCATCAACAAGCTTCTATACCGTTGATATCTTGTCGATTGCTATAATCGTTCGATACTGTGTTATGTATTGGAATCATATTAATTAAAAAACAAAACTTCCTCATTTTTTTGGTGTTAACAATGTCTTAAATGTTATTTAAATATTTCTTGATTGATCGGAAGCACCGAATAATAAATGTTATTTGACATCACTTCTGTTGGATAACTTTTGTCATGTCTAAATAATGCATGCTTTCTTCCTGTTGGTTGATACCTTTTGCTTGCATGCTATGTCGTTCAGACAACTAGTCAGAATTAATAAAATTGAACACATTTATTTCTTGATAATATTTCAAAAAAAAAAAAAAAAAAAAAAACTCATCTATTTTTTTTTTTTATCCGAAGTAATACAGTTACTAGTTATTGAACATACAAACAGACTCTAATCATTCAACGTCGAACAAAATATTCCAAGGGGCTAATAACTCTCATGAGAAAAGGGATTATTATTGATGCTAACAAGGACGAAGTATGTAGTAGAGATGGGTAATGATTTGGTGTCAAATTTTCCCTCTAATAATATAAAAATAAAGATAGTCAGAATGTCACTTACCATCGAGATGATGACATAAATGATTTATGAATTTTGACTCAATACAATGTAGTCCCTTTACCTTTAATTTGTTCAAATTGATCCTAAACTATTGGTGAATAGTTCGATGCAGTTTTTCCATTTGCTCAAACTACAAATTAAACAACCTAAATTATTATATTCCAAGTTAAATTTTTAAAAACGTTGAGTCAATGTATCAATCTTTTATACATATAACTGTGAAAAGGAGGGAAAAAAAAGGACGTTAACATTTCAATGGTGATTTGAGATGAATATCTTACTTAGGTAATCCCTGGGTCAATTTTTGTTGCCCACCATTCAAACATAATGGATTGAAAGCCATATTGATAGATTTTGTTAATCTAAATTAATAAAAAAATAACATTGAACATTTTCCATATAATTTAGGGACTAGATTTAGCATTTACTGATTATATTGAACAAATTGAATGTCTAGAGACGACATTCCACATGGTATAAAGTTTAGGACTGTCAAATGGGTAGATATGAGTTGGACCTGAGTCGAGTCGATTGAATTTTACTTGTTTTGATTTTTAGCTTATTGCACCCTTAATTAGCTAGTTATTAAATGCCAATACTCATCCGTTTGGATGGAATTATCTTTTGACTTTACTGTAAAAGGGCTTGCATGTGCAAAAAAAAAAAAAAAAAAAAAAGAAGACGCGAGTAAAATCTAAATTTAAAAGATAATGCCCACGATAAAATTATAATACAAAGAGATTGTAAAGTGAGAAATAAATTGTACAATGAGCTCAGAATATATTAACTTTTTAGTTTTGTAACTATCAACATCTTACTCAAAAATTTAATCACCACATTCAATTTATTAAAATGTTATTTTTACATTAAACATAGGCATAATGCAACGTAAGTCAGAAAAGATCAAGTCCGAGTCAAAAAGAAGGGTTGGTGGCCGAGGCTCTTGAACGACAAAACCACAACAAGAAATCAATATAGAAGAGAATCGATGGACCCGAATTGTGGTGTATAAATGAATCAAGAAGAAAACCAAATCAATTCTCATTTCAAAAGTCCATCCTGCTTTAATGAGCTATCCTTCTTTCATCAGCTCATCAGCTCATTGTATCAGCAAATGAACTATAATTTTATCCCACAACATGAACAGTAGATCTTCCTGCAAATTCAACATGTGGACTCGACAAAAACATATCAGATTCAATCCAACTCCATACAAGAGATTCTTACCCCCATCCAGCAATACTCAAAACTGGATATGTGTCATGAGAACACTGAACATAGATCTAAACCAAGGCAGAAATGTATTGAAGTGCATAGCGCCTAGATTCATTCTTAATGAAAGACAAAAGAACTTAGGGAATGCCAATATAGCAAAAAACGATCAACGTAAATCTCTTAGTCAACGAGGAAAGCGACGCAAGTGAGCTGTTAATGAGCTAATTTCATAATGGGAAGGTCTCGGTTACGAACAAAAGAGGCGATTAAACATTGTAATGCAGCAAATTTCCCTTCGTGGAGCTTCCCCAGTGCACGTGCACGAGTTCGTTTCCAACGTTCAGAGAGATAGAGAGAGAAAGATGGGGGAAGAGGGGGCCGGTTCTGATGAGGTGGACCGAGCTCAATTCAAATTTTTATGGGTTTCTGTGAATTGGGCTTAATGGGATTTATTAGAATTTGATGGGCCTGGTGTGGCCTGGGCTACTTTTCATATATTTGTACTAGTTTAACACTTGCGGGCTTGGGACTAAAAGGATGTTAACTACCAAATTGCACTTGCATGATTGTTTCGTCGTCGTCATCATCATTATTCTTACTCTCTTTCAGCATTTTGCTGAGCAAGAATTGAAGGAAACAGCGACAATCAAAACTTACAAATTGATTAATAAGCACCGTAAAGTGATTCCTTCAAAAGATGAGTCGTGATTGTAGTGTCACTTTAAAAAAAAGAAAAGGAAAAAGGAGACATTTATTGTCCTGTAAGGACTTGCAGGGGACGGTGGACTCTATTAAATAGACTTCTGTTACTTCTTGTCCGAGTAAAAGAACGGATGTACATGTGAAACGCAGCACGTTTTTAGCCACAAATGATTTGCGACATTAGTGTTACTTTAGGGAAAAAAACAAAAGGAGGAGACATTGTTGTCCAATAAGGACATTTAGTGGACTGTGGAGCTTATTATAGATAAATAATAAAAAATTAGGGGTGAGAACATGCAGATTAGCAAGTACAAACTATGCTTCCCTTAACAATTGACTCCGTGCTTAAAAATAAAGACGATAGATAAAAAGTAAAATTATATAAAATCGAATGTTGACATTTTCTTTATGTAACGAACTTTATCTAGTCATTGAGATGTAAATGAACCTTTTTCTAAATATTTTGAATAACCAAATGAGATGGTAGCATATTTACTGACTCAAATTTGATGAAATTGACAAGTGCTAGAGGATTACAAAGTCAAAATTCTCTTCCATAAGATAAGATACCAGATTGAGTGAACTTCCTGCGGATCTACAAAGTGCATCATCTAAAAAAGACTTGGTTTCGGTGCAATTGGAGAAAATATTTGTCGATTTAGTCTTTGGATAACATGGTAGGTAGAACTAATTATAGCGTAGAAGCTATGTGAAAATATATATTTCAATAAGATTTGTGTGGGATCTAGAAGTTCTTGAAATGTGATTACTTTGGTTAATAGTTTAATTTATGCAATTCTTACTCATGCAATTGTGCCTATGCCTCAAGAATAAAAGGATGTAAAACACCAAATTGCACTTCTCTTATTGTTGTCATCATCATCGTCATTCTCACTCTCTCTTTCAGCATTTTTCTGGGCAAGTATTGAAGGAAGCAGCAGCAATCAAGACTTAGAGAACTCGTGGATCTTGATACATATGGTCACCTCAAGACCAAATCTCTTTTTGTTTTTCTTCCAATGATAGTTAAAAATAATTTAACCCAAGCCTTTGTGGATCTCGCAAGTGACGTTACTTGAGTCGGCTCTCAGTTGGACCGTAAATTAAGTCATCTAATGAACATGAAGAATAAATATATTGTGGCATTTTGAGTCTTAACAAGATTATTTTGGATAGATCTATGATTCGGGAATGGACTGGACAACCAATCCAAGAAAGTGGCGAATGATTGTCATGATGTGTAAGCTTGAAAAAGTGTGACCCTCCGCAATTTGTGACATTTCAAATCTCACATAATATAGAAAAGAATTGAAGATGTAAGTTGAAATCCACCCCCCAAAATATACCACCTAAAATTTTTTCTAGGGAGCATGACCCGCATTGAACACTCCGAGTAATTTTATGTTTTCATTCAGATTGAACAAATTTGTATCGCCTTGTAATATTTGACGAAGCATAATTATGATAAGTAAGTCCTATAATTCATGCTACTCTAGTGCATTAGAAAGTTAGTTCTAAACCCAATTGATAAAAAAATCCGATCTGATGTGAACGGATTGGTATTATGTTTTAAGGCGGCAGGCCTGACTTGCATGCCTCATAACCTCGAGATCATTGAGCAGTTCAATACCTATTCCATGCTAATGGTCTGAGCAAGGAATGATAGAAGATGGCATTTTAATTAGAAATGCAAAATCATAGTCCCAAAGTTAAGAACAAAAAATAAAAAACATGTCATGTCAAAATAAAACGAAGTTAAGAACATGAAAAACGTTGCGCCAAAATGAAACTAGAAATTCTCAATTGCATCCTTTGGCTCCTATATAGTAGGTCTCGTCATCGTTTGCTAATGAGTAGCGAATGCCTCAACTTAGTTTGCAATTATCATATGTTCCACTTCCAGGGTAGGCTGTTTCTAGTGTGTTTTTTTTGTCCTAGTAGAGTGGGCACTTCAACTAAAGTATGCAAGGCTGTGCATATGTTTGTCAATTAGATCCGGAGATAATTAATTACGTGTTTTGCATAATATTTATGTAATTCATTTGTGAGATTTATTTATTGTTTCACTATAAATTGTTTAGACTGAAATTGTGTGGGTTATGGATTGAGGGTTGGGAAAAATTGGGAGTACTTTAGTGACTTGAGCGTGGTTATAACATCTATTGTATTACTTGACTAATAGTAGGTTGTTCTCCCCTTGGACTAGATCATATTGACCAAGCCACATCTATTTGGCATCTAATTGACTTTTCTATTTCCTGGTTTATTGTTGCTATTCCTTCTTTCTTTTGCAACAAAACTCAAGATAAATGTAATGACATGTCCATTTTTAGTTTGACTTATATGTATTTTCTTGCATTGGTTTTTTTTTTGGTCTACCTAGTATTAACATATTTAAATATTTTGTAAACGATCTGTTCTACAATAAGGGAACAAATTCTAAGAAACAAAATGTACGTGTTGAGATGCAAATTTCAATCGGTCTTGCGCAATCGTATGGCTCAAATTCTAGTTGTTTCGAAACCGAGGGTAATTATTATATATGTTCACTTTACTTAATTATGTAATATCCATTTGAAAAAAATGGTAATCCTACATGTTGTGGGGAAAAATCAGTACAATAAAACTTTTATTAATTGATTTGTAAGTACTCTAAAGGTAATTCCTTTAAGAGGCAGTCATAATTGTTTTGACTGATAAAAATCTTGGCATTCTCCAACTATTTCGTGCCTTATGTTTTTTTACAATACCGAGTTAGTAATGAAGTATCAAAAGGAAAAGGAGATATCATTGTTCTTGAGGGTGGATCTTATTTCGGAGACTTTTGCTACTGGTCGTCCTAATAAAACAAAGGACGGACATCCATTATTGATAATGGTGTCACTTTTGGAAAAAGCAAAAGGAAAAGGAGACATCATTGTCCTTACTGGAGGGTGGACCTCATTTCGGAGACTTTTGCTACTTCTTGTCTGAAAAAAACAAAGGATGGACATGCACGTTGTAAAAGGACCAAGGTCGTCCTAATGTGAAACACATCACGTTTCTCACTGCAGAGGACTCGGGACAATAATGTTACCATGGAAGAAAAAGCAAAAGAAGCAGTAGACATTATTGTCCTAGGACCTGTAGTGGACTGCAGACATTTAAAACAACGAATTGACATATGAGACGCGTAAAGACCAATAAGATCTTGAATTTGCAAGCGCTCATAAAAAAAAATTCGGGATAAGAATGGTGTTGCTGTCATAACTATAGTACCATGTCCACTTTGGTTTCAAACGAGAAAATTATCAATTCCATCTTAAAAACGTTTATTGTGTGAATTTAATGTAGTCCTAAATTTATTAATTTTGCTAATATTATTTTAAATCTTTGTGTGAGTTTTCAATATAATCATTCCAACTAATTTTTGCCTAAAATTACTAATGTAATGATCTAATTATTATTGGCCATCTTATATGGTACGTGCAGTGATATGACCTAGACAAATTTTTAGTATGATTCATAGAAACTATCTAATCACAAACTCAATTTAATTTGATGCACGGCCACTCAATTTTTTCACCCTCATCTTATGCATGATGTATCTTTGAGAGCAAATCTAGGTAGCAATGACAATAATGAAGAGAAATAATAAATATTTTTCTGTCGAAGTAACAGATTTATTTTTAACCATTACTTAAAAATGATTTTTCATCAAAGTGTTTCTGAACACTAGTTGAGCAATCAACTACGAAATAATGGTTGTTTTGCAAGGAATTGCGCACACTAAATACCATGTGAATTACCAACCATTATCATAACTTCTAATGTATTGCTTGATTAATAATGAAATCTTATACTGCTCTACCCATGGATTAGGTCATACTGATTGAATCAAATATATTCTCTATCCAATTTCGGAGACTTTTGCTACTTGTTTGAAAAAACAAAGGACATGCAAGTTGTGAAGAGACCAAGATCGTCCTAATGTGAAACACATCACGTTTCTCACTGCAAATGACTCGCCACATTAATGTTACTTTTGAAGAAAAAGCAAAAGAAGCGGTAGACATTATTGTCCTACGACCTGCACTGGACTGCAGACATTTAAAACAGCGAAGTGACATATGAGACGCGTGAAGACCCTATGATCTATTTGCAAACGCTCGTCCAAAAAATTCGGGATAAGAATGATGTCGCTGTCATACTTTGATTTCAACTAAAAAAATTACCAATTCAATATTAAAAGTATTTATTGTGTGAATTATAATGTAGTCTTAAATTTATCAATTTTGCTAATACTGCTCTAAATTTTTGTGTGAGTTTTCAATCTAATCATCCCAACCAATTTTCGTCTAAAATTGCTGCTGTGATGGTCCAGTTATTATTGGCAATCTTATATGACACGTGCGGCAATATGATACTGCTCTCCCAGTGAATTAGGTCATACCAAGTGAATCAAATATATTATATATCCCATTTGCTTTTTTGTTTTTTGGTTTATTATTGTTCGACCATTTGTTTTTGCAACAAAAATCAATATAAATATACCGACATGTTTATTCTTAGTTTGACTTATGTGTGTTCTTTTGTATTGACCGATTCCTTTGTCTAGTCTACTATTAGCCAGTCATTATAAAATTGATAGCATATTTATCCATTTTGCAAGTTTTTTCTACAATAAAGTAATAAATTTTAAGACACAAGATGTATATGTCAATGTGTAAACTTCAATTGGTCCCATGCACCTGCATGGGTCACATTCTAGTTATTTTGAAAGCGAGAACAATTATTAGGTCTATATATATGATCACTTTCCTTAATAATGACGTATCCACTTTCAAAAAATTTGTCATATATGTTATGTGAAAAAATCAGTACAAAGCAAGTTATATAATTTTATTAATTGATCAATAAGCACCCCAAAAGTATTTTCTTTAACAAAAAAGTGGTGGTCATTTTGATTGAAAATTAAAGCCTTTCTTTTTCCTTTTGGCTCCGCCGACAGTTTTGTTGATCGCAAATTTAGTGTAGCTAGCACGAGTTTAAAACATTTATAAAAAGAAAGAAAAAGAAATGGGCCCCCTTGTCTGCCGACAGTTTTTTTCTACTTTACCTATATAAAGTTGCAAGAAGCACATGCGCTCATAATGGCAGATCAATTCTGTTTTTCAATTTTGAAATAATGCAATTCACTGTTGATATATATGTAGAGATATATTATCTATATACATTTTTTTCGACTAAAAATATTTCACAATCGTTGAAATTTTTTTAATAAGTTGAGAATAATCACTTAAAGAATCTACATTTGTCTATACACTGTTTATATAAACAATAAGAAATCATATTTAATGTTTTCGAAACTATAGCCTTGAGGAAAAAGTCGCTTTTGTTTAGTACAATGTAATACTTTACTCTTCAGAAACTTGGAAAGATATGTGCATATAAACGTTTACACTAGTTTGATGACGTGGCTTTAACTTTTCTAAAACTGTACACGATAAATGGAAGCAAATGGAAATATAGTATAGAAAAGATTCATTTTAACTTATTAAAATGAGTTATTAAGTTGCTTGGACTAAAGCCTCGATAATATATCCGTTTACTCATGTTGCTGTTTAATATTTTCCATTCTTGACCAAAGGTCAGAAAAAATAGGAGGTGAGAAGATGAATTATATTTGCCTAAATTTTTACACACAATTAGTTCCAAAGCGGGTCGCAAACATATATTTTGTTTTACTTGTTTTAGTACAATTTTTATGAAAAACGGTTCAATCGCGGCTTCGATTGCACTGTATTAGACCTCATGCATTTCATCTACAGTTTGATGTGCTCAAGATCTTTTATCTTTCCTTCTTTGAGTGCATCTTACTTTTCTATAATCCCGCGCATTCTATTATGTCAAACTATCGGCATTTGTCACTTTGTGAAAATAGTGTATAAGAGGAGTTTAATGCAGACTAGAAGACTCTTTCAATAACTTCAACTTTACCTTCCTAAAATTATACCGCTGATCTCCCAACCAGCATCCCGCAGTTTTACTAGCAGTTGAAGTGGATCAGCATTGTGAATGGAGAAGCTATTTTACATTTGCCTTAGTGGTAGAACTTTACGCTTACTAGGTGAGAAACGACATGCTCCTATAGGATAGAGAATGCCTTTTGGTCCGCATGCAAATGTAACAACCATATTGTTTTCCTCTATCTTTCTAACACCACCGTTATTATAGGGGCTGTTTTTGTTTTTGTTTGGATAACCACATCAATCACATGCTCGATGTGTAATCCAAATTTTGACCCTTTACTGGCTTTCTAATTTCACGATAACATTCCTAATTGAGCTTCCAATGAGGGCAAGCCATAACACTTCATTATTGCTTCCTTCAAAGTTAATTGGTTAGAAAAAGACAGAAGGAAATGAATGTCCTTTGTTGATCGTTCCCTTTCCCTTCTGTTAACCGTTTTATATTTTGTATTCCCGACCCCATTAATGTCATTTGTGTGATTTCAGTCAACTTATAGACATGTCAGCATTTCTTGGGACAAATAAACTTTCTTTAATAGTCAGCAGCAATTATCGTTTACTTGTATTGCTGTAGACGATACACATAAAACATTTGGACTAATTTAGCTTCGTATTGTTGTGCTGCAGCGACATTGGTGACTTTGAGTGATCTTGGTTTTCTCTGGTTTAGAGAGTTCTACTTGGGGTCATCGCGTGTTATTCAGGTAAAGTGACAACTTGTGGACACTGGAACTCGTGCGTTCTCACACTAGAATTCATCCTAGGGCATCTCTGATAGGGGATCAACGGTGAAATCTGAGATCGAGGACTTGTTTTTGGGTCATGAGTTGCGAGAACTTGTTTTTTCTTTTCTTGTTTGGATGTTTATCCTCTCAGATTTGGTCGAGAAGGTCGCACCACATGCGTTATAAAGAAGTAGGTCCCTACAAATGGCAACTAGTTGTTAATCAAGAAAAGCTTTGTTGCAATCAGGGTTTATATGAACTCTGTGTGAGCAGATCAACTTTACAATTTTAAAACCAATATTGTAATGTTCTGACTTCAAGTACAAGATTTGACGCCTGCAGAGTCCTGTAGTTATCTCCGGAAGAAACAGAGAAAGGGCTCCCTAAATTTCTTTAAACAAGATGTTTTTAGTACCGTAGTCACCTGAGCAATTGACCAAGTGTTCAACTGTGATTTATCTGTTAGGAACAACAGGCCAGACTTTTCACATCATTTTTGTCAGTATGCTTTTGAGAAGAAGTTGGTCCATCATTTTTTTTTTGTAAAGGTAATAATATTAATGAGGAGGACAAATGTACAAAAGATCGGATTCAAACAAGCACTCTTAACAAAGGAGCAAGAGTGACGGGGATCCGATAAAAAGCCCGAGGGCGCCAGCAAGAACACAAAAGCTATGAAACGAACAAACAAGCCGTAACAACAGGAACCCGTAGCGTCCCCATCCTCAAGCCCTCAAAGCTGAAAGCAGAGAACGGAGGAGGAAGGCACCTGTATCTACAAGAACAAGAGCAGACCGAATCACCAGCACCCTAAGGAGGAATAGCTACAGATGAAAAGATCATTGGGTGGAATCCCCACCCCCTTTGCAGTCTTCTGTTCCTCGGAGAAGGAAGAACTTTCGTGAATATAAGTGCTATGTCCTTAACCACCTTGATTAGGTGATTTTTAGGAGCAGGGATTACCAAGGATTCGCCCCCGAAGATAATCGCATTCCTCTTCTTCCATCATTTCTTCACATCTATTCCTGAGAAAATTCAGTATAATGAAACTTTTACTGATTGATTTGTAAGCACCCTAAAGGCAATTCCTTTAAAAGGCAGTCATAATTGTTTTGATTGGAAAAAATCGTGGTATCCTCCAACAATTTCGTGCCAAATCAAACGTATAGTGGTGTCACTTTTCGAAAAATCAAAAGGAAAAGGAGATATCATTGTCCTTGAGGGCCGATCTTATTTCGTAGAGACTTTTGCGACTCCTTGTCCGAATAAAACAAAGGACGGACATCCATTATTGATAGTGGCGTCACTTTTGGAAAAAGTAAAAGGAAAAGAAGACACCATTGTCCTCACTGGAGGGTGGACCTGATTTCGAAGACTTTTGCTACTTCTTGTCTTCAAAAAACAAGGGAAAAAATCACACAAAATTTCAAATTTTATTTAAAGTGACAAATTTATCCTAAATTTTTTTATTTTGACTTGAAAAATCTTAAACTTTACCAATCATGATATATTTACCTTAAACTTTTATTTGTGACATAAAAATTCTGAACTTTTGTTGTATGACATATTTATCCCAAAATTATAGGATATTTCGATCTTTTTACTTTTTCTTTTTTTCCTTCTCTCTTCCCTCTGCCGGTCATGGCCGAGCTGGCAAGAGTTGCCCTCACTTGCGTCGGACGAGGGGTGCCCCGCCTAGATCTGGCAAGGGAGACCCTTGTCGGTGTTGAGCGAGGATCGCCCTTACTTGCGTCAAGCGAGGACAGCCCTCGCCCGACGTCGATAAGGGCACCCTCGCTGGATGCTAGCTTCCTTTTGCTGGCTCCGCCATGGCCGGCGGAGGGAAGAAGAATAAAAAAAGAACAAAAAAGGAAAAATAGAAAAAATAAGATAAAAATACTCTTGATGGAGTAAATGTGTCATAGTTTGAAAAGTTTATGATTTTTCACGTCATAAAAAAAAGTTTGGGATAAATTTGTCATTTTGAATAAAGTTTGGGGTTTTTTTTGTGATCTTTTCCCAAAAAACAAAGGATATGCAAGTTGTGAAAAGACCATGATCATCCTAATGTGAAACACATTGCGTTTCTCCCTGCAAATGACTCACTTGGAAGAAAAAGCCAAAGAAGCAGTAGACATTATTGTCCTAGGACCTATAGTGGATAGCGGACATTTAAAACAACGAATTGACATATCAGACGCGTGAAGACCAATATGATCTTGAATTTGCACAAAAAATTCGGGATAAGAATGATATCGCTGTCATAACTATTGTACCACATCCACTTTGATTTCAAATAGAAAAATTACCAATTCAGTCTTAAAAGTGTTTATTGTGTGAATTTTAACGTAGTCCTTAATTTATCAATTTTGCTAATACTATTTTAAATCTTTGTGTGAATTTTCAATCTAATCATCCCAATCAATTTTCACCTAAAATTGCTAATGTGATGGTCCAATTATTATTGGCAATCTTATATGGCACATGTGGCGATATGATACTACTTTTCCCGTGAATTAGGTCATATTGACTTAATCAAATATATTCTATATCCCATTTACTTTTTTGTTTTCTGGTTTATTATTGTTCGATAATTTGTTTTTGCAACAAAAATCAAGATAAATATACTGATATGTTTATTCTTAGTTTGACTTATATGTGTTCTTTTGTATTGACCGAATCCTTTGTCTAGTCTACTATTAGCCAGTCATTATAAAATTGATAGCATATTTATACATTTTGCAAGTTTTTTCTACAATAAGGTAATAAATTTTAAGACACAAGATGTGTATGTCACTGTGTAAACTTCAATTGGTTCCATGCACCTACATGGGTCACATTCTACTTATTTTGAAAGCGAGAGTAATTATTAGGTCTATATATATGATCACTTTCCTTAATATTGACGGATCCACTTTCAAAATTTTTTTCATATATGTTATGTGAAAAAATCAGTACAAAGCAAGTTATATATTTTTATTAATTGATTAATAAGCACCCTAAAAGTATTTTCTTTAACTAAAAAGTGGTGGTCATTTTGATTGTTACTCATCTCTTTGGTTCAGGATGTTTAGGACCTCCAGGTCGGTTTGCAAGGCTGCAGGCGAGAAGGATGGGAAAAAGGGAAGATTTATGTTCTCCTCTCTCCATGGATTGTAATTGGATTTTCTCAAGCCGCTTCTTCCATCAACGACGGGCATTTCACGACGTTCCAGCTCGTCACTGGCAATTTCAAACAGAGGCTCAACTTCAGCAGCGCAAGTGACGACTGCAAAGTTAAAGCCTTTCCTTTTCCTTTTGGCTCCACCGACAGTTTTGTTGATCGCAAATTCAGTGTAGCTAGCGCAAGTTTAAAACATTTTAAAAAAAAGAAAAGAACTAGAAATGGGCCGCTTGTCTGCCATTATTAGGAGAAGGAAATAAGAAAACAAAAGAGAGGTGAACAGCAGGTGAAGCGCGCAGGCTCGGTGAAGATGGTGACGGTGGGGAAGGGGACCCACAATTTGGGCCAATATGCACTAGAATTGCGGAAGGAATCTTTCCATCTACACGCCAAAGGCAGCCCACTAGATAAAAGCTGAAGTTCTGTCTGCCCTTCATTAGGACATTTTACCTCGGGTAGAATCAACAAATGTCGCATTACACAGATTATGGCCTCAACGTCCATTTTTCAGTGTGACTAGGACAAAGGCCACCTCGAATCTGACTAGAGTACTTAATGCTTAAAAAGTCTTTTATTCACACCCATCATCTGATGCTATTGTCCCGGACGTAAGGACTTTTGTTTCCTCTTCACTCAAAACACTTCCTTTCAAACCATTCAGGCACTCTTGTTTAATCCTCCGCCGCTCCCGATCAAGCCATCATGCCCATCGCGGAGCTCTTTCTTGGCGCCCTTCTTCCTGTGCTGTTCGAGAGGTTGGCCTCTCGCGAGCTGCTCAACTTTGCGCGCCGTGAGGGGATCGATAAGCTGCTGAAGAAATGGGAGAAGATGCTGATCAGCATCAACCAGGTGCTGGATGATGCAGAGGACAGGCAACTGATCGACAATGTTGGGGTGAAGTCGTGGCTCGAAGATCTCAGGAACTTGGCCTACGACATTGAAGATTTGCTTGATGAGTTCACCACAAAATCTGCCAAAAAAAGTCCAAGGCAAAACCCTGCACCAGGAAGGTCTGTTTCCTTCTTCCAAGTTGTGACTTCATATTAAGCCCATGTGCATTTATGTCCGATTGCAAAATGAGATCCAAGATTAAAGAGATGGATGATAGATTAAAGGATTTAATCACTCGGAAAGATACTTTGAACCTGAAAGAGAATAATGAAAATCGATCAGCATACCATCAACAGGATAAACCGCTTCCCACCACATCTTTGCC
This sequence comes from Eucalyptus albens, assembly GCA_014182695.1. Lineage (NCBI taxonomy): Eukaryota > Viridiplantae > Streptophyta > Magnoliopsida > Myrtales > Myrtaceae > Eucalyptus > Eucalyptus albens. The sequence goes on along the minus strand of CM024647.1, from coordinate 47,181,362 downwards.
CGAGTCTTATTTCATTAGTAGAGAGGATGAAAGAAGGAAGATCCTCAAATTACTAACGAGGAAAGAGGACGATAGAACATGTGCAGATCTAGAAGTGATTCCCATCATAGGGATGGGGGTGTTGGGAAGACGGCTCTAATTCAACAAGTCTACAAGGATGCTGAAAAAAATAGCTATTTTGATGTGCAAGCATGGGCTTGCGTTTCTGATGATTTCGACGTGCTTGCTATTACAAAGAGAATCCTACAAACAACAACAAAAAAATTTGACAATGAAGATAAGGACTTGAATTCGCTTCAAATTGAACTCAAGGAAAACCTTACGGGGAAGAAGTTTCTTGTTGTTTTAGACGATGTTTGGAACGAGAAGTATGAGAAATGGACTACCTTATTGAAGCCTTTTCAATCGGGAGCGAAGGGAAGCAAGATCATCCTCACCACTCGTAACAGTGGCGTTGCTTCATTAGCAGGTGCTAGTGCTCGATCATATTATCTCAAAGGGTTGTCACAAGATACTTGTATGACTCTATTCGCATTTCATGCTCTCGGAGTCGAAAATTTCAATCATCATCCCCATCTTAGAGTGTTAGGCCAGAAAATAGCAGAAAAATGCAAAGGGTTGCCATTAGCCGTGAAGACATTGGCTGGGCTGCTGCGCAATAATGTCAATCCCCAAGATTGGGAAGCCATATTAAACAACAAAATTTGGGACCTACCAGAAGAAAGAAATGAGATCCTTCCAGCTTTAAAACTTAGCTATCTCCATCTCCCTTTCCATCTAAGGAGATGTTTCGCTTACTGTGCTATATTTCCCAAGGACTATGAAATTGAACGGGACGAGTTGATTCGCTGGTGGATTGCAGAGGGCTTGTTGGAGGGAAGGAAAGAAAAGAACAGTCGTTGGAATGCAGGTTTGAATTATTTTAACGAGCTAGTATCTAGATCGTTATTTCAAAAGTCGAGTATAAACGAATCACGATTCTTGATGCATGATCTTGTGAATGATTTGGCAAAGCTAGTTGCAGGGGCAACTAATTTTTGCTTAGAGGAGTTTGAGCTTGAGGGTAATCAAAATAATGCATCTTTTGCTCGTCATCAAAATAATGCATCTTTTGCTCGTCATGCCTCATTTATTCCCACTTATCACATTGTGCCAGAAAGACTCAAGATATATCATCAAATGAAGGTACTTAGGAGCTTCATATCATGTGGGAAGCAATCTAGGTATTATGATTGCTTTGCGAGGTCCTATTTGTCTCAGAAAGTGCTATGTGACTTGTTGTCGACATTGAAGTACTTGAGGGTTCTCTCATTATGTTACTATCAGATTAGAGAGGTACCGGATAGCATTGGCAAACTGAAGCACCTAAGGCACCTCAATTTGTCATATACAGATATTAAAACACTTCCAAAGTCGATTGTTGCATTATATAACCTAGAGGCTTTGATGTTGCGGGCTTGTGAATACCTTACCGAATTACCAAAAGGTATGGAGAAATTGATCAATCTAAAATTTCTCGACATTACCGATACTCCGAACTTAAGAGCGATGCCAATGTATATAGGTAATTTGGTGGGTCTTGAGATGCTACCCAAATTTGTAGTGGGAACAGAAAATGGGATAAGATTGAAGGAGTTAAAAAACTTGAAAAACCCCAAAGGAGAGTTGTGCATCTCTGATTTGCATAAGGTTCAAGAAGTTGGAGATGCTAAGGAGATCGATTTAATCAGGAAGGAGGGAATATGTCGATTGACCATGCAGTGGAGTTTGGATTTTGAAAATTCCCGGAATGAAGATCTTGAAGCAGAAGTCCTTGACTCTCTTCACCCTCACCAAAACCTTGAAAATCTCGTGATATCCAACTATGGTGGCCTAAAATTCCCGTCATGGTTAGAAAGTCCCCCACATCTTAACATTGTGCATTTACGTTTACATGGATGTTGCAAGGCCAAAACGTTGCCATCACTCGGGCAGCTATCTTCGCTCAAAGAACTGTATATTGAAGGTCTAAATGCTATATGCACGATAGGGTCTGAATTTTATGGAAATGATGATAGTTCTTTTCCATCCTTAATTACTCTAGAATTCAAGGACATGCCATTATGGGAAGACTGGTCTCATTGCATTGGGATTGAAGAAGCAGGAGTTTTGTTCCCTCATCTTGAGCATCTCCTCATTCAAGATTGTCCTGTGTTGATAGGAAAATTGCCTAGTCAACTAGGCTCCCTCACAAAGCTCGAAATCAAGTCCTGTCCGCATATGGATGCATTGCCCTCCATCATTAGCCTTCCATCTCTCAGAGAATTACAATTGGGAGGTTGTAATGAAAGGGTGCTGAAGAATTTGATAAACTTGACATCTCTAAACTCTCTTGTCATAAAAGATGTCTCTGAATTGACTTGCTTAAATCATGGGTTTACAAGCTCCCTGATCAAGCTGGAGGAGTTACAAATCGAAAGATGTAAAGAGTTAACTTACTTATGGCAAGACAGAGATGTAATCCAAAATCTCACTTGTCTGAAGAGCTTATCCATCAGCGCGTGTTATGAATTCATGTATTTTGTGGCTGAAGAAGGAGATATAGAGCTGCCTGGCAACCTCGAGACCATCAGCCTGAATGATTGCATCAAATTAGAGAAGCTCCCAAACAAGATGCACAACCTTTACTCTCTTAGAAACTTGTCAGTCGAAAACTGTTCAAATCTCGTGTCCTTCCCCGAAACAGGTATACCGACATCTATGATATCATTACAAATCCAGGACTGCAATAGGTTGCAATATTTACCCAGAGGATTAAATGTTGACTCGGATGACCTGGATGAACTAAGCACCATCAATACCCAGGGGGACAAGATGTATTGTCTACAAAGTTTAGAGATCTGCCGTTGCGCTTCATTGCCAGCCGCTCTGTTCAGCGGAGGCATATTTTTACCTATAACCCTCAAGAGTCTCAAAATTTACTATTGCCAGAACGTGGAGTCACTTGCGCAAATAAATCTAGACTGTCTTCAGTCGCTTCAAGAGATTGAAATTGAAGGGTTGCAATAAGTTGAGAAGCTTACCCCAGGGCCTAAACACACTCTCCGGCCTCAATACCTTGCATTTGAGCGACTGTGCTGCTCTAGAGCTGGAGTGCTTCCCTCCTCTTCCTCCCGGCATCTCGTCGTTTTGGCTTTGGAATTGTCCGAAGATAAAATCGTTACCTAATCAGTTGCATCGACTCACGAGTCTCCAAACTCTGATAATTCGTGAGTGTGAGAGTATTACGCGCTTCCCCGATGGAGGATTGCCGCCCCAGCTACAGTCACTGTGCGTAAGTGGATGCAAGAATATGAAGCAGCCAGTGAGGGAGTGGCTCACCCCCCTCACCTCCCTTCAAGTTCTGGACATCGACGGCCACGCGGGAGGAGTGGGAGAGGAGGAGGATCTTGTGCTTCCGCTCCCTTCCTCTCTGCTCTATCTCTATATCTCAAAAATGGGGAAAGTGGAAAGACTATCCAACAGTCTCCCTACCTTTCTCAAGGTCTTAGAGTTTCGAAATTGCCCGAAGCTGAGGGAGTTGCCCCAGGATGGCCTCCCTCCCTCCCTAGAAATACTCTGGATCAGAGGATGTGGGATTCTGGAGGAGCGATGCAGGAAAGGGACCGGCAGCTATTGGCCCCTCATCCGCGAAATCCCACAAGTTATATTGGGTGATGATGACCGGCACAATTAATTACTTGAGAGAAAGAAGGGATTCGGACTCTGAATATTCTACATGGGAAGAGATTTAGGGTATTTTTAATATCTGAGGCCTTGGCTCTTTTTGAAGAAGGGGATTCCATAGCATCAATCACCTCCGCTTTTCCCTCTGTCGTCTCTGCACCTCAAATCACCCCATGTCTCCATCTCCCGAAGATTCCTATGCCTCGGACATACTATTTCCATTCAAAAATCAAGGTATCGATCGATCTCTGCCATTTGCTACTCCTCTACTCGTAGTCACTTTTGTCTTAACGGACCTGTTGCATTTGGATTTGGATTTCTCGGCTTATTTTTGTGCATTCCATTCCAGCAGTTTTCTGTACTCATCCAGCAATTCTTTTCGTCATCTGCTGTGCTCTGCCCATTCGCCAAGAGTCTCTAACTCTTGCTCGCCTTGCAGATTACATTGGAATTCCCCCTTTGATGAAGTTTGTCAGTACGGCACAAGGGCCCATGTAAAGGTCTATGTTAAGTCTAGGAGTTAGAAGGAGGAGGAGAAGCTGCTTTGGAATCAAAGATGCATAGCCATAGACTCTGGAGACGCTGGTTGCCAAAGTTAAAGGGTGAGTAGATTTGTTTTTGCTGTTTCTTTTGATTGGCTATTTGAAAGACACAGGTAATGGTAATGGAGTATGATCATAATCTAGGAAGAATCTCTTCTGAAGGATTAGCGTATTGTCGGCATTCTACTTTTTCATTTTTAGCGTTGTATCTAAGCACACGTCAATGGTTTAAAATTTATCATCTGTTATGTTGTTTGTTATCATTCCCCAGTTATCTCATTGATGTGATTGTGTCCACATTCTGTTTTGTGTGTTTGTGTGTGTAAGGGATCAGTTCTATGCAAGGGAAGTGTTAAGTTATACGTTACATATGCATTGCTTGGCACGTTTCTTAACAGCTTAAGTTTTTAAAAACTGCATTTGTGTGACATGCAGCAATTGAATCAAATAGCATGACCAATCAGCCCACCCTATGTTCTTGTTTGGTTCTTTCTTTTAGTAATTGTGGATTGTCTGGAAGACTTTCAGACAAGGATTATGAGGCTCTCATAAATCATCAAATTGCATCAAGATTTAAAGCTTGGATTGTTAAAAGCCGCTCATTTGCCAGAAAACTTTGGCTTATCAAATCTATTGTTCATAGTTTGATTAGCTATTAGTGTCAACTCTTTTTGTTGCCCAAGAAAGTTTTTGAAATGATTGAGCGTAAGCGTAGAGCTTTTCCTTTGGAAGGGAGATCCTGATGCTAAAGAGGGAGCAAAAGTTAGATGGACTGTCTATCCTCTTAAGTAGTTTGGAGGCCTTAGCATTCGAAGACTGGATTTATGAAATCTTGCTTGTATTTTAAAGTGTCTGTAGAGAATTTTGTAGAGGTGTGGTCTCTATGTTTTGCCTGGCTTTATAGCTATCATCTTGACTGTAAACCAGATGCTACTTATACTTGGAAGAATTTATTAAAAGTTGGGAATATTGCATTAGATATATAGTGGGTGTTGGAGATAATATTTCTCTTGGTATGATTTGTGACACCATGCTGGGATCTTGCCAAAATCATTTCTCAAGGAAAATAACTTATGACTCTTCTCTCCCTTTGCAGGCCAAAGTATCTGCTGTAATTCGTTATTCTCATTGGAAATGGCCTGCAGCTAGGTCTAGAGGGTTGGTCTCTATCCAAGGATGTGGTGAGATTCTAAAGGAGCGATGCACAGAACAGACCAGTTGTGATTGGCACCTCATTGGCGAAATCCCACTAAGTTCATATAATTTTAGCAGATGGATGAGTAAACTGAAGCTTTTGAGCATAACTACACTAGGGCGGTGCCAAGAATAACCCACCCTTCTTCTTTCAACATCGTCTCCTTCCCCCCGTGTTGTCTTGTCTGCACCTCCATCGCCACCTAATGCTGCTTCGCCTCTCCACTCTGTCGTCCTATTCCCTCTTTTTTTGTCACACCGCTGCTCCTTCAGCTCTCATGCGCCGCCATCACCCCCTCCGTGTTTCCCACTAGAGCCTTCCCTCTTGTCGACAAGGACAAGGTACAGAGAAGGGTTACATAATTTCTTGGAAGTACAATCTGGTAAAGTGTCTCGATACTGTAACTCAATTGGTCCATTTAAACCATGTCAGTAATAGGGTTACGAATTAGGGCAAGTCTGCTTTGAAATAGGGTAATTAAGGTGAATTGTTTTTTTCTTTCCAGTAATTATGAAGTTATTGCACTAGGAAGTGATTGCTATGTGGATTCAAGATGAGTGGAAATCTCTTCTCTCGACAGGTTAGATATAATAATTGTGGTTAGTGGAGTCGAGATGAATGTTGGAGTATCTGGACTATGAATTCGGTTCTTAGATGGATTCAATGTGGTTAACGTTAGACGATTCATCATGTTGTGAAGATAATGTCTTGGAAAAAACTCGAAAATCAGCTGCGTTTCATTTTTTAAGTCGGCAATTAAGTGAAGTTGTGAGCAGATGGTTTTGTTTACTTGTAAAATTGAACAAACAGAAGCAAGAGCCCTTTAAGTACTCAGAATGCTGTCGAATAGAAATTCTGCGTTAATTGTGGTTAAGAGTACATTACTATTGTCAATACATGGGAGTCATATTTGTGATCCGGCTGGAATCGATGGGGGATATCGCTCCTGCAAAGCAGGGGTTCATCGTGATACTATTTAGATCTTGATGTTACAAGAAGCTGATTGATTTGAGAATTCTGATGTTGATAGGTGAGACTTCAAGAGTTGTTCAATGAAGAAGGATGTGAGGCAAAGCTACGGTTGAATAAAGATGGGAAGCCTTACATGTACATTGTAGATTTGTATCTCAAGACTCCATTTAAGGATGGTCCTGCCGCGGGAAAGGAAATATCTTCACTGGAGGCAGTGGTGGAACACGGGTTGTTCTTGGACATGGCAACCCCTGTGATTATGGGGAACGTGGAAAGACTGTCCAGCAGTCTCCCTTCCTCTCTCCGGGCCTTATGGATCTTCCATTGCCCGAAGCTTAGGGATTTACCCTAAGATGGCCTCTCCCCCTCCCTAGAACAACTCTGGATCTTCAAATGTGGAATTCTGCAGAAGTGATGCATGAAACGGTATCGGCACCTCATCCGCAAAACCCCAGAAGTTGTATTATAGGTATAATAAATTTCTGAGCTGGCTCTTTGAAAAGGGTGCGATTTTAATTTTAGACCAAAAATTTATATGTGTACTTAACCGGTGTGTTTTTTCTGTTTTATCAGATGTTTAGTGAGCTGAGGCTTTTGGGCATAAATAGGGTTCATCTCCTTCCCCATTGTTGTCTGCACCTCAATTACCTCTGCTTCCACTCTCCACTCCATCATCCTCACCTCCATCTCCCTCTTTTCGTGCAGGTGCTGCTTCAGCTCTCCCACAACAAGGACAGGGTACAGAGAAGTGTCTATTACACTTACAATCTGGGTAGTGGTCTCATTACTGAACTCCATCGATCCATTTAAACCATGTCGATAGTAGGTTACATATTAGGGCAAGTCCGCTTTGAAACAGGGAGGTGTGGAAATGGTGGATTTTTTCTCGTAATTATGAAGCTATTGTGCTAGGAAGTGATTGCTTTGTGGATGTAAGATGAGTATAGTAGGACTCTTCTATCATGAAATGATGTTCTTAGATGGTTTCAATGTGGTGACTGTTAGACAATTCATCTTGTTGCAAAGATAATGTCTTGGAAAAAAACTCGAAAATCGGCTGCTTTCATTTTTAAGTCAGCAACTAAGTGAAGTTGTGGATGGTTTTGTTTACTTGTGAAAAAGAACACACTGAAGCAAGAGCCTTTTAAGTACCCAGAAGACTGTCGAATAGAAATTCTGCGTTAATTATAGTTTAAGAGGACAACATGTTGTCAATACATGCTAGTCATATTTGTGATCCGACTGGAATTGAAGGAGGATTTCACTCCTGAAAAGCAGGGGCTCATCATGATACTATTTGGTTCTTGATGTTGCGAGAAGCTGTTCAATTTGGGATTTCTAATGTTGATAGGTGCAACTTCAAGTGTTGTTCAATGAAGGAGGGCATGAAGCAAAGCTACTGTTGAATGAAGATGGGAAGCTTTATGTGATGGATGACTCAAATTACATTGTAGACTTGTATTTCAAGACTCCAGTTAGGGACGGTCCTGCAGCAGGAAAGGAGATGTCTTTGCTGGAGGGAGTGAAGGAGGAGGGGTTGTTCTTGGACATGGCAACTGCTGTAATTATGGGGAACATGGAAAGACTGTCCAGCAATCCCCCTTCCTCTCTGGACCTTATGGATCTTTCATTGCCCGAAGCTAAGGGAGTTACCCCAGGATGGCCTCCCTCTCTCCCTAGAAGGACTCTGGATCTTCGGATGTGGGATTCTGCAGAAGCGATGCACAAAACGGTATCAGCACCTCATCCGCGAAATCCCAGAAGTTGCATTATGGGGTATAATAAATTTCCAAGCTGGCTATTTGAAAATTATGTGTACTTAACAAGTGTTTTTTTTTTTTTTTTTTTTCAGCAAATTTTTAGTGAGCTGAAGCTTTTGGGCATAACTAGGGTTCGTCTCCTTCCCCCGGTTGTCTGCACTGCAGCTTAATCACCTACCTCTGCTTCTTCGGCTCTCCACACCATCATCCTCACCTTCATTTCCCTCTGTCACGCGGCCACTCCATCAGCTCTCCCATGACAAGGACAGGGTATGAAGAAGTGCCTATTACAAACTTGGAAGTACAATTTGGTAAGTGGTCTCATTACTAAATTCCATCAGTCCATTTAAACCATGTCAATAGTAGGTTACATATTAGGGCAAGTCCGCTTTGAAACAGAGAGGTGTGGAAAAGGCGGATTTTTACCCATAATTATGAGGTTATTGTGCTAGGAAGTGATTGCTTTGTGGATTTAAGATGAGTGTAGGAGGACTCTTTGATCATGAAATGATGTTCTTAGATGGATTCAATGTGGTGAGCGTTAGTTAGACAATTCATCTAGTTGTGAAGATGATGTTTTGGCAAAAAAAAAAAAAAAACTCCTAAATTCGGCCGTGTTTCATTTTTAAGCCGGCAATTGAGTGAAGTTGTGAGCGGATGGTTTTGTTTACTTTTTTAAATTTGAACACACGGAAGCAAGAGCCTTTTTTAAGTACTCAGAATGCTGTCAAATAGAAATTCAGTGTTAATTGTAGTTTAAGAGGACGATACGTTGTCGATATATGGGAGTCATATTTGGGATCCAACTGGAATCGACGAAGGATTTCGCTCCTAAATAGCAGGGGTTCATCATCATACTATTTGGTTATTGATCTTGTGAGAACCTGATCGATTTGGGAATTCTGATGTTGATAGGTGTGACTTCAAGAGTTGTTCAATTAAGAAGGGTGTGTGAGGCAAAGCTACAGTTGAATGAAGACAGGAAGCCTTACGTGACGGATAACTCAAACTACATTGTAGAGTTGCATTTCAAGACTCCAATTAAGGACGCCTGCTGCAGGAAGAAGATATCTCCGCTGGAGGGAGTGGTGGACCACAATTTGTTCTTAGACATGGCGACAGCTGTGATTATTTCCATTAAAACCGGTGTAGATGTGAAGGCGAAGTAACATTTTTGCCCAGCAGTCACCTTGATGAGAATTGTAATCTTCATTAGATTTCAATAGATTGTATCTTGCATCTTTTTGATGTGTAATCATGTTTAATTTGTTCTAATCAACTCAAATATCCAGATAGGTCCTCCCATGCTTTAAGTGTAAATCATTCAATTTGCGGCAGCCCTTGTAATGCTCATTATCAAGCCATTTCGAATATACTCTGCTCATCAGTTTCTGCTGTTATGATGGACAATTGCCTTCGTGATTGTGATTTGTGAGTACACTCCTGTAGACTCTTGGGTATCCTTAGTTTACTATTTAATGTTGCAAGGGAGACTATGGAAGTGATTCAACTGAAGGGAGACGAAAACCAGGTTTCTGGTGTGAAGTGATTTGGCCTTCAATTTTAAAACATTATTGCATTCACGCATGATACATGTCAATACTCTTTTGTTTGCGTTTCTTTTGACGAAACATATATTCACAAATACTGGCTATTGGTATAGAAATGGAGAGAGTGCGACTAAAAGATGGACCTGCTAATTGAGGATGTTGAGATTTCTAGTTTTATTTTCAGGATTCAGCAATATGTCATGGATTCATCCTTGTTATCTGCCATTCTCTCTATATGCTATTACATGGACTATCAGTTTTCTATGATTTATCACCTTAATCTGTGACTAATATTTATCAGCATCAGAATCTCTCCACGAATATCAAATCTTTCTGTGAAATTATCTAGAGATGATGCAATCAGCCTGGCTAAACACAAGGACTGTCTCCCCCAAGATACGACTCATGATGCAATGCTTTGCCTAGGGCGTTGATAGCTCTGTTTGCAGGCTGAAAACTGAAAGAAAAGCGAAGAAATGCGCAATCAAGATGTTCCGCAAAACGCCAGTTTCGTTTGATTCTGGAATTGTTGCAATCTTCGAAAGCCTCAGTGAAAGGAGGAGTGAAAGCACTGGCCTCTTCTAGACATGTAATATAGCGTAGTGTAGTGTCAAACCATACAATAGACATGTTTCTATAACAATTTTACACAAGAATGTCACTTCAACAAATAAGGAACAAAGTGCAACATAAGCCATTGCATGAACAGAAATTGAGTATAATCTACACGTCTTTAGTGCAACTCCACATGAAGCCTCAGTCTCGTGATGATGCCCTCGTACTAGTTCCATAGAACCAAAGCCATAGATGGTGTGAAGATGGTCATCCACAGCGACTTCCGAGGTAGGAACATGTGCGCTGATGAGAAACAAGATACTAGGCATTAGGTTTGGTAAAAATTTCACTAGATTGTAATTCATAAATGCCCTGTTTAATGTTCTTAAAGGAAGTTGATGACTTGGATTGTCTTCATTCAACACCAAATGCACTGTCAAAGGCTGTTGTAGGAGGTGTGACTATGTAAATGTGACTGTTAATAGCTGCCATTTCAGATTGAATTACATGAAGTTCTCTTTTTTGACTAGATCGAAACCTTAGGAAGCATATAACCTGTTCTTTGGAAAACTTGTTTTGGCCATTGGAAAAAGATAAGATCAAGAGAGAGACGTTTTCAGAATCTCACCTTAACTTCCGCTGTCTAATCTTATGGTAGATGAGTTGGAAACTTTTATTCTGAGCTTTTCACAGTCGTTACCGATTGTGCCTTCAAAGAATCCAACGCTAGACATGCTAAAAGGAAGGTACGCATGAGTGGAAAAACTGGGAATTAGTATGAATTGCAATCTCGAGTCTTTGAGTTTATATCTTACAATCACTGAAGCATGGGAAGATGCTAACATTCACGAGAATGGTGTAACCGGCATCGCACTGGCAAGTGTGCTCATAAGTTGCAGACTTCGTGCATGTCCTTCCTCCACGATATATCCAGTAGCAAGCTGCCCAGAAATTCCTTCAACGCGACTTATGTACCAAAAGGATGAAGGAGGTGAAGATGATTTACGATCGAAGACAGATGTGTTGTATGGAACGGATGGGACCGTGGGAGGCTCGGGCATGCAGGAGTGCTCAACAGAACCTGCACGAAAATAAAATTTGCAAATTAAGCCTATGTCCACAAAAGCAAAACACAATTCATATGAACCTCAACCATATGGTTATGAAAGTCGAATGTTTATGTGAGGTAATGTGCAGAGTCTGCAGCTGAATCTCTCGAGCTTCATGTTCTAGGATTAGTTTTTCGTTTATTTTCTCAGAGTCGCATCATCCATGTATTTGGCCATTTAATTGGAGCAAAAAATTAACAAGTTACACTCTTTTTTCCCATTCTACTGCAGAGAACTAGTCAAATGATTTCTTACTTAAGGCAAAGTGTTTGCTTTATTTACTGTTACAATTCCTGCAACCTTGTAAACACTGAGATGGAACTTGAGGTCGTCTTAATTGTCGAGGCACATCTGCTTCCAACCCGCTTCGCACTGGCATTTGAAGCCAAATAGAACTTGAGGTCATCTTCATTGTCAAGGCGCATTTGCTTCCAACCTGCTTTGCACTGGCATTTCAAGCCAAATAGAGCACTGGCATTCACGACGCACGACTTCTTTCCACTTTGCACTTTGCCGCATAGCTCCTCCGCGACATCGATTCAAACCAAGCAAGAAAATCTGTCCGCCATATGTTGTAATTATTCGTGAATGCGATGCAGATTGACCAACATCAATTCAAAACTATGCAGGTTGTTGAGGTGGTAAATTTTCAAAAACTCTTCTACAAGTGCCTGTTTTTTCTTTCTTTCCTTTCGAATTTTGTTTGCAGGTATATTTCTTAATTCTTATTCACTTAACTCTCTCAGTGGCGCGAGGGGTGGACCGGAGCTCAAGCTCAGCCTTCACCAGCTAGGCGCTGAAGAACTCGTACTAGAGATGTGGCAGTTGGGGCTTAGTTGAATGAAATGAGCTGCTCGAGCTCTAGCTTTGTATAATAATAGCTGCGTAAAGTTACTGGTTCACGCTGGCATTCAACGACAAGATCGGAGGGTTCGCGGTACAATTGATGATGGGCAACGGACCTTGCCAGACAATTGAATCGGGTTCATAATCATGTACTCATTCACCACCTTCTTCACAAACTTCAGCCCTAATGCCACCACATTTGTGGTCCCCGCTGAGATCTTCCCACTGCAGCTCAGGTCGACGTGTCTTGGCATATATGCCGCAGCTGACAAGGCTGGGTCCTTGGTGGATGCATTCCGTTTTGTGCATGCAGTGGACAGGATCAGTGTCAAGAAGACCTTAATCACACTCGGCGTGACCAATTTCTTTGGGATAGTCTTCATCTTCTTGGTGCCAGAGCCAAGGGGCCATTCGCTCGAGGAAATCTCTGGAGAGCATGAGGAAGATACTGCAGCTGAGTCGAGGACTGTCCCCGTTTAAACAGGCCTCAAAGTCTCCACATATGAGCTTTCTAGCAGATTTTGTCTATGTAAACTAGCTCTGGTACAGTTTTAGACCGTATTAGCTATGAAAGCTGCCTTTTTTGGCCTCTGATCATGTTGACCTTTGTCGAATAGATTCATGCCACCATCGTTGCAGCTTGAACCATGGTCATTGAAGTAGAGGCAGATGTATCTCTGTGGTCATGTAATCTCATTTTGACAAGTTAATCTAAGTTCTTAGCCCAGTAATAAATTCACATAACTTCCTATTCCTGCTTGCAATTTCCTTCTTGTTCTGCACTGATAGTTAGATCTTCTATCATCGATCATAGAGAGAGAAATCCCTTTCATCTTGAGTTTCCGTACTTATTGCCCGTCAAATTCATGAAACTTTCAGCCGGATAGTTTCAATTCATTCAGAAGAATATCAATGTATAAGTATCCACTTCACAGAAATAGAAATTGATGATGATTGCGATGAAAGACCATTCCTCAAATCCTGACTAATTCGAAGTGGAGCTTCAAATTTGCACACAAGCACAAGTTCTGCTCGAATGAAAATTTTGGAAGATCAAGCTTTGAATGCAAAGTATGCATGCACGGTTCCTTTGAGACAACCATCATCGTCTAGGGCTGGGCCTCAAGAAGCATCTTGCTTTCCAAATGCAATGAAAGACACCTTGAAGAATCCATCTCTCGTACAAGAAATGAATAGCATATTGTGAACCAACTCTTAATACTTAAAAATGCGTCATCATTCCCATCAAATGTATAAAGGCATAAAGACAAGCTTACCGCAATGTGAAGTCCCCAGTTAGGGACATGAAAGGGGAAATAAGGATTAAGAGAGTAGCAGAATCGAAGAGAGACACGCAATCAATTTCTCACTCGATTTTCCACTACATGACTCTTCTCTACCTGAAAACAACAAATTATTTCACAACCTCGTAACTTATTAAAGCTTGAATTGAAGCAATTCATGCACTCACTGCATTAATTCCTCAGTTCAATAACTCTATTAGTTTCAAGCCTTCCCAGCTTTGCCCTTTAATGGCATAGATGAAGGCTCCTCATGACCATCTTTAGAAAAGTACATTGGCATTCCGAGAAACAAGATCTTAAAGCAAGTAACAAGCAAATCACGTGGTCAAAGGGAAGCTACATATTGATCATATGGCAAGTGGCTTCAGCTTATGTGCTATGCTCACCCTACAGATATACTCTCCAACCCCTGAAATCCAAAGCTTCAGTCATCTTCATATCTAAATGGAAGAAGGCAAGGAAGGGGTTTTTGTCCAAAGCTAGACAATTTTAGAGAAATAGATAGCGTGGGCAACAATTGTAGTTTTCAAGCAATGCAGATCCCATGCCATCATTCAGTTCTCACATAAACATGATCTATGTGAAAACCAAAATGTTGGGGACTATCGAAGAACATTAACATCAATATTTATGGAAAGCAGGCGCGATAAACATGTTTAATTCGCATGAATGGTCAGCACACAATTTCAACAATTCAAATCTACTCCTATAAACCCCCCACCCCCCCCCCCCCCCAAAAAAAAAAAAAAGCCTTGTTGGGTTTACTGTTAGAGCCAAACCAGCAGAGGCAAATTCTTACCATATCATGAAAATGTTAAGCAGAAACCAGAAGCAACTTATAAAGCAAGTCAGGACGCATCACTAAACCAGTAGACATGCAGTCTATAAATGCATTTGAAATGGAGTGAAGCAATATATGATCCCAAATCAAAATCACCACTTATTTAGTATGTACCATCAGACCTAGAGAGACAAACATAGATAACAATCAACAAAACATATGCAATCATTTCACCTCCCCACCGCGAGTCTTCCAGGCAACGCTGCGAACTTTACTGGACTGAATAGTCTCTGTTTCTATAAGAAGACATTGAGAGCCCGATGATGAATTCATCCGCCTCCTGCAGATTACCACGAAAGCATTACTCAGAGAAGTCCATATCTAGCTTACCGACGATAACAGAGTCAAATTACTAACTCAAAGATACCATAAAAACAGACAAAGAAGAAGAATTTCGGCCCCCTTTTGTGCAATGTTCTTAAAAGTCACTAATCTTACCGTTAAATTCACCAACGAGCGCATCTGGCGAATGCACAAACAGTTCATAGATCACAGCAGCGAGAAAAGCCAGACATCGGAGCTTACCGTCAGCGGCCAAAAACAAAAAAGCCTTTGCTGGAGCAACGCCGGTGCGAGACAAATCCCAAATTTAGGCCGAGGGAGAAGAACCCACCTCGCCAGCTTGGGTCCATCTTACGGCGCAGGGCATTGGGGGGAAAAGGAAACCCCTTTCTTTCGGGAATTGCAGCGGCACGAATAGACCGAGGAGCATCGAAGAAGAGAGAATGCGGAAGCCGGGGTCTTTCCCAAGAAATCGCACGCTCCGTGACTGAAATCGGAGCGGCCCATTCGGGCTTGGGAAGAGCGCCTCGCTGCCATCGGCGTGATGTTCCCACGACGAGCCCGCACCGTGTCGCCGCGTTGCTTCGACAAGCTGCGATCGCTGTCTCTTGGACGAACTGCACCAATTTGAGCGACGCTAACCTCGTTCGAACGCGAGCAAGCTCGGGGGATGAAGGACTTGAAGCTCGCGAAGAAGGGCTTGAAAGCTTGCGGACGACGGAACCAGGGAGAGAAGAAGAGACGGCGGCGAATGAAGCTCGCGAGGAGCGGCGGAGGACCGGAGCGGCGCGGCGGAGGATCGGGCGAGAGCCATCTGCTTGAGCGGCGGGAGAGAAGAAAGAAAACGTGAAAAATTTGAAATGCTAATTCAATTTGGGGATTTTCTTTAAATATTTTACCTGATTGCAAATTTGGGACCAAATTGACTCTCTTATTGTTACGACCGAAAAAGGGGGAAAAAAAAACTCCGTTGTGGTCGCTGGAAAATGTTGACCAGCAAACTTTTGGTCGGCTGGTGGGTCCATTAATTATTGAAAAATGATTTCACTTTAAATTTTTACTTGAAATTTTCCTTATGAATACTATAATATTTATTTATTTATATTGACTTAACGTACGTTTAGGAATCTCAAAATTGTAAGTATTGCTTATTTTACTTAAATGAATATTGAATGTTCCAACAATAGGTAAAAATAATTTTGAAAATTACAAAAACTGTGTGTAATTATTAATAATTCATACAATATCGTGATATTTTTTAGTCAAATATAGTATTGCAATTTAATAAACACAAATAAGTTGTAAGGAATCACGGTGTTGACATGAGCATTTTCGCAATCCGTTCAGGAGACCGACCTCTAGATCCTAACTCGTCGCGATACCACCTGCATTTCTATGGTAATTCCTGCAAATAGCATCACGACACGCATGAGCTAAAATTAATATCGGGTCCACAAGGGGGGGAATTCATTCTTAACCCGATCCGACGGCTATCAATTCTCCAAGCGGCGGGGAAAGGCCACGTGGCGCCAAGCCTTTTCCCACATGAATCATGCCTTCGTGTTTGTATTCCTACGCAAAGCCGTCCAAACACGCGAAAAGCGAAGGCAATTTGGTTGGGGGCACGGCAAGCCGCGGGCTCCATCGCTTGTAACGACCGCCCCACGCGCTTCCTCTTCTTCTCCACTCGCTGCCGCCCAGGAATTCGTCCATGCTTCCAGAATCGCCAACCAACCAGCTCATATTTCTCTCCCTAATGCATTTACTATATTATATTTGATATCAAAACGCTTTCAAAGTCAATTGTCGTAATTCTTGAGTTGTACAACCTAAAAGGTTTGACTAAAGGGTTTAATATTGTGGACAATTAATATCTTATCGAATTACCTCATGAAGAAATTTATCAATCTAAGATTTTTTGACACTATTGATTCTCTAAACCTAAGAGCGATGTTGTAGTGAATTGGTAATTGGGTGTGTCTACAAATTTGTAGTGAAAATGGAAAATGAATCAAGGATGAAGGAGTTAAAAAAAAAAAACTTGAAAAACCTTAGAGAGGAATTGTGCCTCTCTTATTTGCATTAGTTTCCAGAAGCCAAAGATGTCGACGATGACAATTTAAATGGAGTGAAGATTTTGAAAATTTTCAGGATGAAGAGCTTGAAGCAAAGGTCCATGACTTTCTTTTCCCTCATCAAAACCTTGAAAATTTCACAATGGCCTAAAATTCCTTAGGAAGTCCCTCATATGTTAACATAGTGCATCTATGTGGTGTCATAGGGCCAAAGTATTATCATCACTTGGAATTGTAAATTGAAGGTTTAAATGCAATATAAATGATGGGGTCTAAATTTTATGGAAGTAAAAGTCCTTTTCCATTCTTAGTAACCTTGAAATTCAAGGACATGTCATTGTGGAAAAACTAGTCTCATACCATCCTCATTGAAGAAATAGAAGTTTTATCCATTTGTCTTAGCATCTCATCATTTGGAATTATCCTATGTTGATAGGAAGAATGCCAAGTCAAGTAAGCTCCCTCGTAAAGCTCGATATCAAGTCTTGTCCCACTTATGGATGCCTTGCCCTCCATTAGTAACCTTCCAAAAAGAGTTTAGTAAACTTGACATCTCTAATTGTTTTTGTCGTAGAAGATGTTGCTAAACTAACTAGCTTGAATTATTAGTCTACAAGCTCCTTGATCAAGCTAGAGAAGTCGGAAATGAAACTTGAAAAGTTAACATATTTGTCATAAGATATAGATGTAAATTGAAATTTCACTTGTTTGAAGGGCTTAGTCGTCAAAAGTTGTCCTAATTTCATATCTTCGCAGTTGGAAAATCTCAAGACTATGGACTTGAGGGGTTGATAACTCCAAAGAAAATGCATGCCCTCTCCTCTCTTTGAGGCTTGATGGTTAATAACTACCCAAAACTTGTGTCCTTCCTCAAGACAAGTCTACCAACATTTGTGATATCATTAACCAGTAGAGACTATGATATGTTGCTATATTTATCTATAAGATTAATTGTTTGTATGGATGAACCAAGCAATGGTAGCAATAACCACAGCATCATGACATCTTGTATGCAAGAACCGCCATTCTCTACCAACCTCTTCATTCAGCAACAGTAGATTTTTACATGCAACGCTCAAGAGACTTAAAAGAAGTAAAAGTAGGGAGTGGAGTCACTTGTGGAGATAAATGTAGACCCTCTTCACTCGTTCAAGTGATTGAAATTAGGGATCACTAGAATTTGAGAAGCTATATAGTTAAAACAAGCTAGTTAGAATTTGAAAAAAAAAAAATTAAACGCATTTATTGCTCAATAACACTTCATAAAAAAAACTTTTTTTTATTATAAAATCAATAAAATTATTGACTATAAAACACAAAAAGTTCCTTAAATAGAAGAGATTTGTAATATTTTGGTTATAAATTTTCTCTTTAATAATAATAAATTAGAGTTAGTCATAATGTCAAATATTTTTGTGAGAAGCAAATTTCTCTTGCACCTGAGATAATAGTATTATTGAAATATCAACTTATCAACATTTATCTAAGGAAGGATTGTTTAGCAAAAAATGAATGATTAAGAAAATATTTTTTTTAAAAATAATCACTTGAATCACTTATGAAAATGAATAAATGAAAAATAATTTTATTATCCATGAAGGGAATTTAAATGGTGTCTTCACGTAGATATTTTATTTTATTTTAAAAAATTGAAGAAGCATTTACGTAAGTGATAGCCAGTGGCCTCGTCATTACAATGGCATGAGGACTACAAGCACATTTTTTTTTTTTATTTTGATGAATATATTCCATCCATATTATGACACAAAAATTTGTAGATTTTCTAAGCTACCCTTTTTTATATAATAGAAATATAACGAATTTCTTATAAGGATTAATATAATAAAAAACCCTTAAATTGGTATATGTGACAAATTTATCCTCCGTTAGTTTATATTAAATTTTATTATCAAATTATTGAATTGAATGATACACAACAAATAATGAGTGTATTAGTTTAGGATTTTATCCTTCATTTTGTCTTGTGATACTAATCAAATTTAACAAAAATTATGAGATAGTAAATTGTCACAAAATATAAATACTTGAAATTTTTAATAGTCAAAAAATTATTTCATGATAAATTTATAACAAGTAGACTAATTTGGAGTTTTTGGTGGTTAAAAAAATTAATTTTGAATAAATTTATTATATATATATAAATTTGAAGTTTATCGTGGCATTGGTCCTTTTTATAACCACCTCCCCTCATAAATGATCATCCACTTTTCTTTCCTTGCATGACTCCTCATTTCTATGTGCATAACGTACCTTGAACCCTAGTAGACATTTTGTGGGATAGACATGCACTTAGGGAGGATCAAGTAGCTTTGAGAATTAGCATTTTCAGAATATCAATTGTTTAGTGAACATTTTCCTTTCCCATCTTGCATTAACTAATGCATTAGAATTCCCATTTTACCCTTCAATTTTTTTTTTTTTTTTGGGCACCGGATCCGTACTACAGGCAAAGGCAAAGTTAAGCTGTGGCCAATCGTGGCTAGGAAGGAAGAAGCTTCGTCGAGGGCGGGTGGGACCCCCGAAAGCCTTTCGACGCTGCTTTTGCAATGAAGGGCGATTTGGAATTAAGCAGATTGGTTGTGAGAACGATGAAGTGTCAACGAATGAGGATCGTCCTTCCACGCGACCTTATTTCGATTAATAATCCCGCAGAGCTCTTGCTATTTACATTTTTTACAATTTGCTTTATAACGGATAGGAAAAATATAACGAAAAATCATAAATTAATATACATATAATAAATTTATCTCAAATTAATTTTTTTGACTATCAAAAACCCTAAACTAGTATATTTATGATAAAATTTACTCAAAATTAATTTTTTGACTTAAAAAAAAATCAAAACTGATACATTTGTGATAATTTACTATTTCATAGTTTCTGTTAAATTAGATTAATATCAAGAAAAACCATAAACTAGCATATCTATGACAAATGTAAGTAAAACCCTAAATTAATACACCCATCAAATCTCACGTATAATTTAATTTAGTAATTTGATTGTAAAATTTAATGAAAACTAGTTAATGGTAAATTTATTGTTGGTGTACTAATTTAAGGTATTTGGTTGTCAAAATATTAATCTGGGGTAATTTAACCCTAAGGGGTATTCTACTTACTAAATAATATGTGCATTAGGTGAAGATCAATAGAATTCCTTATCTACATGCAAAGCCATAAAGTCAAAGCTCTCCCAACCACATCCTGGGGGCATCAGGCCTGTGACCATCTCTTAACGTGAACGATGCGGACGGCAAAACATGGACGACCCAATCGTTGCAAAAGGGCAACAGCACAGTATTCGCAGGAGCATCTTCGCGATCCGTATAGGGGCGGACCGACCCTCCCGGCCCTAAACTCATCGCGACATCACTCGCATTTTCTACGTTAGACAGAATACCACGACGCGAACCGACTCGAACTTAATATCCGGTCCCCGGGAGGGGGGGAACCCATTCTCACTCGATCCGACGAATCATCGACCCTTCCTCCAACCGACGGTCAAAAAGCCCAGACCGGTGCGTGGTGCCAAGCCTGCTCATCTTTTCCCTACACAAAAGCCGTCCGAACACGCGAAAAGCGAAGTCCATCTTGCTCTTTAACAACCACCCCCTTCATTCGGTGCGCGCCCCCCGGAATTTGCCGACGCTTCCAGAACCGGCCGAAAAACCAACCGAGCCCACAGTTCTCCACCCCTGCGAATTTACCGAACTACCCCCGCCATCTCCCCCTTTTTTCTCGAAACCAACCCCCACGCGTTCCCCTTATTAAATTTACACCTCCTCCTTTGCGGGTCTTCCTCCCACGGCTTTTCCCTTCGGCTCTTCCCTTCCCTCCCCCTATCGTGAATTGATAAAGAGCACCCACAAAAAAAAAAAAAAAAAAAAAAAAGGGCAATAATTAAATCTCGCTTAGGAACTCTTTACTTACTTAGGCACGTCAGTCGTCACGCTCCTGCACGCCAAGGCCCCTCCCCACCAAAAAAAAAAAAAAAAAGGAACACGTCCATCATCAACGAATTTTTCCTACCTTTCTTTTCTCTTTGTCATCGTACGTCTGAATTTCAATCCTACGGGCATTGTCTTGAATCACGAGCGACCAGCAAATCCCGGGTTGCCCGATTTGCCCTTATCTCCAAAGGTTGCATCATCTAGCGTCAATCAGCCCGAGCCGGGGCGAATATTTCTTTGTTGTGGTTGTGGTGGGGGGGTTCCTTGTGATCTGTGCAGTTCTTTGATTTCTTCCCCTGCTCCCAATTTCTGGGTCTAGGGTTTGCTTCACGCCCCGGATCAGAATTCAGGGTCAAGATCAAAATCCCTCTTTTGTCTCTCCGTTGTCATCTGGGATTTGCTCAGGGATTTGACCTAATCTTTAATATATACATATATATATATATACACACACGTATTGACAGCAGCAGCGGAGAGGAACATCGATCTGACCACGCCTTTGATAGGTTAGGGTTAGGGTTTAGATCTGCTTAATTTTGATCTTGGGAACTTGTTGGGTTTTCTTGCGTGTGACTTGGGTTGTTGCTGTATTTGGGATTTTTAAGTAATTACTTTTTGATTGGGAAAATGTTGGGTTTGTGGTGGGATGGAATCTAGGTTTTTGGTGCTGCTGCTTCATCCTTCTGCTAACTCAAACTCCAAAAATCAGAGACTCTGGATCATGACAACGTAAGATGAACCTCGGTCCGTGGGTTATTTTTAGAAATAAAATCTAATTTCATTGATTTTTGCCGAGATTTGACCTTGGACGGAACTGTGATTTATCTTCTTTTTTTTTTTCTTTTTTTTTTTTTTTGGGGTTTACTGGGGACAATATGTTGTCAAATGCTGCTCATGTTCTTTGTGCTGATCTGATGTGGTATCGAGTGGGGCCGGGATTGGGGCTCATGGCTTGTCTAAATTTGGAAGTTGCTGCAGTGCATGTTTGTTGTTCAATGCATTGAGGGTATTTTGGGTAAAAAAATTAGCTATCTTTTCTATGGAATTGTTCATGGCCCCTGCTTGCAGATCATAAATGCTGCTTTAGGATCTCTATGGGAAATTGGCAATCGAGGGTGTTCAGTTTATTTTATGCTACTGTTGGGAACGTGCTAGCGTTTTGATGCATTCGCTTCCTCTGCTAGTACCTTCGTCCATGTCATAGGCTGCTCTAGCAAGATATAAATCATCGCCATTGCTTTGTTAGATTTGTTAGATATAAATCATCGCCGTTGCTTCGTTATCTCTCTTGGTGTTTTAGAGGAAAATAGTGATTTCTTTCGAGTGTGTTGTTTTGACTAAATGTGTGATGCTCAAGAGAGCATCAGTGCTTTTTAGTTCCTCATCAGAAGCAAGATAACAGCATTCAAAGTGATTGCTAAGACTTGAATGGAGTTAAGAGTTATAAGGTGATATGGATGTGGATAGACTTGGCAGATAACTCCTGCCTGAAGATTAATGCTAGTTAAGCTTGATTAAGTCCTAAGAGCTCATGAATGAGACACGTTATAGCATCTTGTGAAGCTTGTCCTATCTATGAGCAGAAATAGTTCCAGAATTTCGAGTGTGCTTAGCATTAGTGTTGACTTCTAGCACTGAATAAAGATTGCATGCCATAATGGCAGCCTTTGGATTTACCATGTGAGCACATACGTTCTAATTAATAACTTCTTTGTAAAAGAAAATAATATCTACTTAACTTAATGAAGGGTGTTGTGACTAAGGTTTGATGGGAGATAGCAATTGGTAAAACTTTGTTGACAGGGGACTTTGAAGGGAAAACTTATGCATTGGGCACTTTTTAAGCTACTGGATTTAGAAAGAATCAATGTCGGCTCGTTTGATGATTGAACAATATTTGCATGGTTGTGAAGCTGTTTATGTTTCCCAGATAAAACATTAGTTTTCTTATATCTGCAGAGACCGTCCCTGTCAGTTGTCGTAGTATTTACCATCAGACCTAGGGAGACAAACATAGATAACAATCAACAAAACATATGCAATCATTTCACCTCCCCACCGTGAGTCTTCCAGGCAACGCTGCGAACTTTACTAGACTGAATAGTCTCTGTTTCTAATCAGAAGACATAGATAGCCCGATGATGAATTCATCTGCCTCCTGCAGATTACCAAGAAAGCATTACTCAGAGACGTCCATATCTAGCTTACTGACAATAACAGAGTCAAGTTACAAACTCGAGGATGCCATAAAAATCGACAAAGAAGAAGAATTTCGACCCCCTTTTCTGCACTGTCCTTAAAAGTCGCTAACCTTACCATTAAATTCATTACTGAGCGCATCTGGCGAATGCGCAAGCAGTTCATAGATCACAGCAGCGAGAAAAGCCAGACATCGGAGCTTTCCATCGGAGGCCAAAAACAAAAAAGCCTTTGCTGGAGCAACGCCGGCGCGAGACAAATCCCAAATTTACGCCGAGGGAGAAGAACCCACCTCGCCAGCTTGGGTCCGTCTTACGGCGCAGGGCATTAGGGGGGAAAAGGAAATCCCTTTCTTTCGGGAATTGCAGCGGCGCGAATAGACGGAGGAGCATCGAAGAAGAGAGAATGCGGAAGTCGGGGTCTTTCCCAAGAATTTGCAGGCTCCCTGAGCGTAATCGGAACGGCCCATTCGGGCTTGGGAAGAGCGCCTCGCTGCCATCGGTGGGACATTCCACGACGAGCCCGCACCTTGTCGCCCCGTTGCTTCGACAAGCTGCGATCGCTGTCTCTTGGGCGAACTGCACCGATTTGAACGACGCTACCCTCGATCGAACAGGAGTGAAGCTTGCGGATGAAGGACTTGAAACTTGCGGACGACGGAACCTGGGAGAGAAGAAGGGACGGCCGCGATTGAAGCTCGCCAGGCACTAATAACTCTCGTTAGGAGAGGGATCATTATCGATGTTGGTAGAGATGGGTAATTTTGGTGCCAAATTTTCTCTTTATAAAATTTAGTCAGAATGTTTATTATTGGACTTTTTGGTTCCTGAATTTTGGTCCAATACAATGTAGTCCTTTAACTTTTAATTTGTTCCAATTGATTCCTAAACTATTGATGAACACTTCGGTGTAGTTCTTCCGTTTGCTCAAACTACAAATAAGACATTGTTTATAACCTAGATTATTATATCCTAAGTAAAATTTTAAAAAATGATGAGTCAACATATCCATTGTTTATATGATGGCTGCGGTTGAAGCTCGCCAGGAGCGCCCGAGGACTGAAGCAGCGCGGCGGAGGATCGGGTGAGAGCGATCTGCTTAAGCACCGGGAGAGGAGACAGAAAACGTGAAAATTTTGAAAATACTAATTCAATTCGGGGATTTTTTTTAAATTTTTTACATAATTGCAAATTTCGGACCAAATTAACTCCATTCTAATTGCTGGAAAATGTTCATCCGCGAACATTTGATAGGCTAGCAAGTCCACTGAGCTTTTTATTCAGAAGATGATCCACTTTAGATTTTTGTTTGAAATTTTTTTCATAGATAATATTATAATGTATACTTATTTTGCCTTAGCATATATTTAGTGATCTTGAAATTATAAGTTTAGCTTCTTTTACATAAATGAATATTGAATCTTCTAATGGTAGGTAAAAATAATTTTCAAAATTACATAAAGTGTGTGTAATTATTAGTAACTCGTGTGGTATTGCAATTTTTTTTTTTTTTTTGGGACAAATATAGTGTTGCAATTTAGCAAGTGAAAATAAGTACAAAGAAACCAACGTCAAAGGCTGTCTACTGCCGTCGGAGGTGGGACAATATTGAACTGCTTGGTCATCAATAAGTACTGATTACCAGGATGTGAAAGCTTGAAAAAGTGGGGCTCTTGGGAGAATAGGAAACGTCACCGCCTACTATGAGTTGACAACAATGAGATATTAACATTATAAGTAGGAGAGTTTGTGACACTCAAAATCTCATGTGAGATGGTAAAGAACTTATGATGAAAGTTGAAACCTACTCCAAAAACCACAACCTAAGTACTTTTTTGGAGAGTTTGACTCATGTTGAATGCTTCGAGTCGTTACATGTGTTTATTCAAATTCAATAGATTTGTTTCACCAAGCAAAATAACAATAAGAAAGTACCTATAGCTACCGACCAAAAAAAAAGTACCTATAGCTAGTCTTACTCTAGCGCATTAGAATGCTAATTCTAGACCTAATCGACAAAGTGTTCGGTCTAAATTTGGACTGAATGTGGGTACTATTTTCAAGGTGGCAAGCTTGAGCCACAAGCCTCACGAACTTGAAGTCATTGAGCTGGTCAATCCCCTCCCATGCTAATGGTTAGAGAAAGGAATGATAGGAGTGACACGTTAATTAGAATTGCAAAATTATTGTCCCTAAGTGAAGAACATGAGAAACGTCACACCAAAATTAAAGTAGAATTATTCACTTGCACGATTGCCAAATGCCATATCTTTCTTTGTGCTCCTAGAAGTAGCTCGCGTCATTGTCTGCCAGTCAGTAGTGAAGAGTTCAACTCAATTTGCAAGGATCATATTTTCCACTTTGAGGGAAGGCTGTTTTGGGAGTTCTTTTTGGTACTAGTTCAGTGATTTACTTCAACTTCAATATGCAAGGCTATGCATAATTCGTGAATTATATTAGGAGAGAGTTGATTACTGAGTGTTTAATTGTTTTGAAAATCTCGAGTAAATTTAGTGATGGTTTGTAGGGAATTATGCATGTTAGACATTGTGTCGGTTTCGACATTTAAAAAAAAAAAAAATATTATGTGAGTTATTGGATGTAATTAGGGACTAAAAAAAATTGAAAGTCTTTGAATGACTCAATCATGGTTATAAACTTTGCTGTATTGCTTGATCAATAGTAAAATTTTATGTTACTCTCTCCATGGACAAGGTCATACTGATTGAATCATGCAATATGATGTTCATTATGCTTTTCTATATTTTGATTTATTATTCCGATTTAACATTTTATTCTTATCTCGGGTTCAACCATGCTTCTTTGCATGACCATCCCAAGTGGTGTGTCGTCGAACTGACTAGACAAAATTCAAATGTTATCTAATCATGAACTCGAATAGCATTTTCTTGTTGAGAAATGGATTTATTAAATGTCAATACTCATTCAATCAGATGGAATTATCTTTTGACTTTACTGAATAAAGGGCTGCCTATGCGTGTGCCAAAAAGAAGAAGCAACGAGTAAAATCTAAATTCAAAAGATAATGCCCATGATAAACTTATAATACAAAGAGATTGTAAAGTGAGCAATAAATTGTACGTCAATGAGCTCCAGATATATTAACTTTTTAGGTTTGTAACTATCAAAATCTTGCTCAAGATTTTAATCACAGCATTCAATTTATTGCAATGTTATTTTTACGTTAAACATAGCTTTCTAGCAGATTTTGTCAATGTAAACTAGCTTTGGTACAGTTTTAGACTGTATTACCTCTGAAAGCTGCCTTTTTCGGCCTCTGATCATGTTGACCTTTGTCGAATAGATTCATGCCACCATCGTTGAAGCTTGAACCATGGTCATTGAAGTAGAGGTCGATGTATCTCTGTGGTCATGTAATCTCATTTTGACAAGTTAATCTAAGTTCTTAGCCCAGTAATAAATTCACATAACCTCCTATTC
This sequence comes from Eucalyptus albens, assembly GCA_014182695.1. NCBI lineage: Eukaryota > Viridiplantae > Streptophyta > Magnoliopsida > Myrtales > Myrtaceae > Eucalyptus > Eucalyptus albens. Next base: position 47,154,995 of record CM024647.1, on the reverse strand, counting down.
CTGCTTGCAATTTCCTTCTTGTACTTCTGGCCTATCTGCACTGATAGTTAATCCTCTATCATCGATCATAGAGAGAGAGATCCCCTTCATCTTGAGTTTCCGTACTTATTGCCCGTCAAATTCATGAAACTTTCAGCCAGATAGTTTCAATTCATTCAGAAGAATATCAATGTATAAGTACCCACTTCACAGAAATAGAAATTGATGATGATTGCGATAAAAGACCATTCCTCAAATCCTGACTAATTTGAAGTGGAGCTTCAAATTCGCACACAAACACGAGTTCTGCTCAAATGAGAATTTTGGAAGATCGCGCTTTGAATGCAAAGTATGCATGCACAGTTCCTTTGAGACGACCATCATCGTCTAGGGCTGGGGCTCAAGAAGCATCTTGTTTCCACTTGCAATGAAAGACTCCTCGAAGAATCCATCTCTTTACAAGAAATGAATAGCATATTGTGAACCAAATATTAGTACTTAAAAACGTGACATCATTCCTATCAAATGTATAAAGGCGTAAAGACAAGCCTAAAGAAATGTAAAGTCCCAATTAGGGACATGAAGGGGAAATAAGGATTAAGAGAGTAGCAGAATTGAAGAGAGAGACGTGCAATCAATTTCTCACTCAATTTTCTTACTACATGACTCTTCTCTACCCGAAAACAACAAATTATTTCACAACCTCGTAACAAATTATGTCGCAAGAATACTAAACGTATCGAAGTGCATAGCTCCTAGAATCATTCTTAGTGCAAGACAACAGAACTTAGGGAATACCTATACAGCAAAAAACGATCAACATACATCCATATACAATGAGGAAACCGACGAAATTGCCTGTTAATGAGCTAATTTCATAACTGGAAGGTCTCGGTTAAGAACACGTTAGGCAATTAAACATTGTAGCATAGCAAAATTTATCGACTCAATGCAAAAGATAAAGGAGAATGACCTCGGCTTTTATTTCTTCCAAAATGATCTAGCTTACAAATATCACCAACTATGTAGCAGGCGCTTGACCGGTGAACAAAATGAAACAGTAATGGAGAGATATTCACATCCAATGTAAAAACACAATCGACACGGAACATTCGAGGTTCTCATGATAGCTTCATAAAGTCACAATTTCCATAGCGATGGAATTAAGAATTCTCGGTTTCTACCTCGGTAAAACAGAGCATGAAGAAATATACCTTGAAAGCGTAGGTGCTGACCCCGCCATCATCGGAGACGATGAGGATGATGATCAGACCCGGGGAAGGAGAAACGAACAAGCTCCAAGGACGTCAAAGACGCTGGCTGGAAAACAGGGGCTAACGAAGCGCTTCCAGTGGCCGCGATGCTGGTGGTGCTCGGCGGTGGCCTGCGGCTGCAATCACTGACAAAGAGGGCGGCAAAGATTCAAAGAGGAAAAATCGACAGAGAATTGCTACTCAATACGAGAATTCCTTCTCTGTACTCCCTGCTCTGCTCTCTGAGATTCGAATGTAAAGAGTGTGTGGTGGTCGGCAATCGGAGACGAGTGGCGGCTACTTGCGGTCTGGGCTACACTAGTGGTCGGACCGGGTTGGGCTATGACAAGGTTATCAAACTGGGCTGGAGCGATGGGCTTTGATGGACCTGGTGCTTTATTTTATTTATTTATTTTATTTCTTGTTTATTTTTCATCATTATGTTTTCCTTTTTTATTTTTTTTATTTTATTTTCCATAAATAGTATTTTTAAAAAAAAAAAAAAAATGCATGTTTGACTTGTTGGTGAAAATTCAGATGTTAATACCTATACCATTGTGACCCATTTCGACCTTTTCCAAAATATCACGAATAATCAAATGATATGTTACCATATTTATCAATCCAAATTTGAGAAATCGACAAGCGTCAAAATACTAGACGCTTAGAACTCTCTCCGTAACTTGGCACATAGAAAACATACGTGGATTTATTAATGTGATAGATGAAAATAATAAAGTGTATAAGCTATATGAAAATTCGTTTTTTTTTTTATAAGATTTAGTGTAGGATCTAGAGATTCTTAAAATGTGAATATCTTGATCTAATAAATTTAATTTATGCAATACTCACTCGTGTAGTTGTGCATATTAGTTAGGTGCGTTTTCCACCTAATTGTACTGGTTGAACAACTGTGGTCTTGGGGACTAAAAGGATGTTAAATACCAAATTGCATCAGTATGTCATCATCGTTGGTGTCATCATCATTCTTACTCTCTTTCAACATTTTTGCTGGGCAGTAATTGAAGGAAGCAGTGACAGTCAAAACTTACAAGATCTTGGATCTTAATAAATATGGTTACCTCAAGATTTAGCCTTTCTTTTCTTCTTTCCATGATAGTGCTGCGTTTGGTTTAGCTTTCCCAAGGCATTTTCGGCTTCCAAAGCCCCTTGAGAAAATATTGGGGTGTTTGACAAGCTTTTGAAAGTGGCGTTATACTAAATGCTAGCTTTGGGAATGCTGAAACTGGGGTCAATTATTTTTTTTCTTCTCAAACTACTCTCACCAATTATTCAATTTTTCCGATTTTGCCTCTTGTTGCTACCATTCAAAACTACTTTACTCAAAGTTGCTTTACAAAGGTTTTTTTTTTTTTTTTTTAATCATATACAATTTGCATTTCCCCAAATCTCTTTAGGTTAAGGCATTTGCATTTCTCCAGTGGGCTTTGAAAATGCTGAACTAAATGTACCATAAATAGTTTAACTAAGGCCTTTGTAGCTCTCACAAGTAACATTGCTTGAGTAAGCTCCTAGTCAGATGGTAAGCTAAGTCATGCTACAAACATGGGCAATCAATGTGTCTTGGCACATTGAATCTTAACAAGATTTCTTTTCGGTAGATTCGTGATTCGGTGATGGACTGGATGGCCTTTAGCCAATCCAACGAAGCGGGGAATGATCATCGGGAAGTGAAAGCTTGAAAAAGTGGGGCTCTTGGTAGAATAGGAAATGTCACCGCCTACTATGAGTTGACAACAATGAGATATTAACATTATAAGCAGGAGAGTTTGTGAGACTCAAAATCTCATGTGAGATGGTAAAGAACTTAAGATGAAAGTTGAAACCTACTCCAAAAACCACAACCTAAGTACTCTTTTGGAGAGTTTGACTCATGTTGAATGCTTTGACTCATTACATGTGTTTATTCAAATTCAATAAATTTGTTTCACCAAGAAAAATAATGATAAGAAAATACCTATAGCTATCGACCAAAAAAAAAGTACCTATAGCTAGTCTTACTCTAGCGCATTAGAATGCTAATTCTAGACCTGATCGACAAAGTGTCCGGTCTGAATTTGGCCGAATGTGGGTACTATTTTCAAGGTGGCAAGTCGGAGCCACAAGCCTCACAAACTTGAAGTCATTGAGCTGGTCAATCCCCTCTTATGCTAATGGTTATAGTAAGGAATGATAAGAGTGACATGTTAATTAGAACTGCAAAATTATTGTCCCTAAGTGAAGAACATGAGAAACGTCACACCAAAATTAAAGTAGAATTATTCACTTGCACGGTTGCCAAATGCCATGTCTTTCTTTGTGCTCCTATGAAGTAGCTCACGTCATTGTCTGCTAGTCAGTAGTGAAGAGTTCGACTCAATTTGCAAGGATCATATTTTCCACTTTGAGGGAAGGCTGTTTTGGGAGTTCTTTTTGGTACAAGTTCAGTGATTTACTTCAACTTCAATATGCAAGGCTATGCATAAGTTCGTGAATTATATTAGGAGAGAGTTGATTACTGAGTGTTTAATTGTTTTGAAAATCTCGAGTAAATTTAGTGATGGTTTGTAGGAAATTATGCGTGTTAGACATTGTGTCAGTTTCTGACATTAAAAAAAAACATTATGTGAGTTATTGGATGTAATTGAGGACTAAAAAAAATTGAAAGTCTTTGAATGACTCAAGCATGGTTATAAACTTTGTTGTATTGCTTGATCAATAGTAAAATTTTATGTTACTCTCTCCATTTGGACAAGGTCATACCGATCGAATCGTGTAATATGATGTTCATTATGCTTTTCTATATTTTGATTTATTATTCCGATTTAACATTTTATTCTTATCTCGGGTTCAACCATGCTTCTTTGCATGGCCATCCCAAGTGGTGTGTCGTCGAACTGACCTAGACAATTTTTATAGTGTGATTCATAGATATTATCTAATCATGAACTTGAATAGCATTTTCTTGTTGAGAAATGGATTTATTAAATGTCAATATTCATTCGATTGGATGGAATTATCTTTTGACTTTGCTGAATAAAGGGCTGCCTATGCGTGTGCCCAAAAGAAGAAGCAACGAGTAAAATCTAAATTCAAAATATAATGCCCATGATAAACTTATAACGCAAAGAGATTGTAAAGTGAGAAATAAATTGTACGTCAATGAGCTATGGATATATTAACTTTTTAGGTTTGTAACTATCAAATCTTGCTCAAAATTTTAATCACCACGTTCAATTTATTGCGATGCTATTTTTATGTTAAACATAGGCATAATGCAACGTAAGTCAAAAAAGATCAAGTCCGAGTTAAATGGAAGGGTTTTTGACTGAGGCTCTCAAATGACAAAACCGCAACAAGAAGTCAATATCGAAAAGAACTGATGGACCCAAACCGTGGTGTATAAATGAATCAAGACAAACACCAAATCAATTCTCGTTTCAGAAGTCCATCCTTCTTTCATCAGCTCATTGTATTAGCAAATGAACTATAATTTTATCCCACAACACAATCAATAGATCTAAGAGTGATTTCGGCAAATTCAACATGTAGACTCAACAAAAACACATCAGATTCAATCCAATTCCGTACAAGAGATTTTTGCCCCAATCCAGCAATACTCGAAATTGGATTTGTGTCGCAAGAACACCGAACATAGATTTAAACCAAGGCAAAAATGTATCGAAGTGCATAGCTCCTAAATTCATTCTTAATGAAAGACAAAAGAACTTAGGGAATGCCAATATAGCAAAAAATCATCAACGTAAATCCCATAGTCAATGAGGAAATCGACGCAAGTGAACTGTTAATGAGCTAATTTCATAACGGGAATGTCTCGGTTACGGACGCAAGAGGCAATTAAACATTGTAATGCAGCAAATTTCCCTTCGTTGAGCTTCTCCAGTGCACGTGCGCGAGTTCGTTTCCAACATTCAGAGAGATAGAGAGAGAAAGATGGGGGAAGAGTGGACCAGTTCTGATGAGGTGGACCGAGCTCAATTCAAATCTTTATGGGTTTTTGCGAATTGGGCTTAATGGTTTTATTATAATTTGATGGGCCTGGTGTGGCCTGGGCTACTTTTGTAGATTAATGGGCTTAAGGGAATTGGGCCTGATGCTTGATGGGCTTCCTTAGTGGTCTGGGCTACTCTTATGGTCGGACCGGGCTGAAGTGATGATCTTTGATGGTCCAGGTGCTTCATTTATTTATTTGCTTTTTTATATCTTTTTATCATAATTTATTACCATAATTATTTTATATTATTTTTACAAAAAAACGGTATGTTTGACTTTTCAGCGATAATTTAGGTGTCAATGCTACCAGGACGCAAATGAACCTTTCCCAAAATATTACAAATAACCAAATGAGATGGTACCATTTTCACAAATCCTAATTTGATGAGAATGACAAGTATCAGAATACAACAAACTTGGAACTCTCTTTTGTAAGTTGGTATAGAAAATATACATAGATTTAGTCTTTCGGTAATGTGATAGACAGAATCAGTTAAAGTGAAGAAGCTATGTGAAAATTATTAGTAAGATTCAGCATAGGATTTAGAGATTCTTGAAATGTGATTACCTTGATCTAGTAAATTTAATTTATTTAATACTCATTTGTGCAGTTGTGGCTATATGTTAAGTATACTTTTCGTGTATTTGTACTAGTTTAACACTTGCGGGCTTGGGACTAAAAGGATGTTCAATACCAAATTGCACTTGCATGATCGTTTCGTCGTCGTCGTCATCATTATTCTTACTCTCTTTCAGCGTTTTGCTGAGCAAGAATTGAAGGAAACAGCGACAAACTTACAAATTGATTAATAAGCACCCTAAAGTGATTCCTTCAAAAGACGAGTCGTGGTTGTAGTGTCATTTTTGAAAAAAGAAAAGGAAAAAGGAGACATTTATTGTCCTGTAAGGACTTGCAGGGGACGGTGGACTCTATTAAATAGACTTTTGTTACTTCTTGTCCGAGTAAAAGAATGGATGTACATGTAAGACACGAAACAACAAAGAGGTTCCTAATTTCACAAAAGTTCATCCAATCCAACGTCTCATGTCCATGCGAAACGCAGCACGTTTTTAGCTGCAAATGATTCGCGACATTAGTGTTACTTTAGGGAAAAAACAAAAGGAGACATTATTGTCCAATAAGGATATTTAGTGGACTGTGGAGCTTATATAGATAAATAAAAAAATTTAGGGGTGAGAACATGCAGATTAGCAAGTACAGATTAGCAAGTACAAACTATGCTTCCCTTAACAATTGACTCCGTGCTTAAAATAAAGAAGATAGATAAAAATTAAAACTATATAAATTTCGAATGTTGTCATTTTCTTTATGCAACGAACTTTATCTAGTTATTGAGATGCAAATGAACATTTTTCTAAATATTTCGAATAATCAAATGAGATGGTAGCATATTTACCGACTCAAATTTGATGAAATTGACAAGTGCCAAAGGATTACAAAGTCAAAATTTTCTTCCATAAGATAAGATACCGAATTGAGTGAACTCCCTGCGGATCTACAAAATGCACTATCTGAAAAAGACTTGGTTTTGGTGCAATTGGAGAAAATATCTGTCAATTTAGTCTTTGGATAATATGGTAGGTAGAACTAATTATAGCGTAGAAGTTATGTGAAAATTTATATTTCAATAAGATCTATGTGAGATCTAGAAGTTCTTGAAATGTGATTACGTTGGTTTAATAGTTTAATTTATGCAATTCTTACTCGTGCAGTTGCGCCTATGCCTCAAGAATAAAAGGACGTAAAACACCAAATTGCACTTCTGTTACTGTTGTCATCATCATCGTCATTCTTACTCTCTCTTTTAGCATTTTGCTGGGCAAGTATTGAAGGAAGCAGCAGCAATCAAGACTTAGAGAACTCGTGGATCTTGATAGATATGGTCACCTCAAGACCGAATCTCTTTTTCTGTTTTTCTTCCAATGATAGTTATAAATAATTTAACCCAAGCCTTTGTGGATCTCGCAAGTGACGTTACTTGAGTCGGCTCTCAGTTGAACCGTAAGTTAAGTCATCTAATGGACATGGAGAATAAATATATCGTGGCATTTTGAGTCTTAGCAAGATTATTTTGGATAGATCTAAGATTCGGGAATGGATTGGACAGCCAATCCAAGAAAGTGGCGAATGATTGTCATGACGTGTAAGCTTGAAAAAGTGCGACCCTCGGCAATTTGTGAAATTTCAAATCTCACATAAAATAGAAAAAAACTGAAGATGTAAGTTGAAATCCACTCCCCAAAATATACCACCTAAAATTTTTTCTAGGGAGCTTGACCCGCATTGAACACTCTGAGTAATTTTATGTTTTCATTCAAATTGAACAAATTTGTATCACCTTGTAGTATTTGACAAAGCATAATTATGATAAGTAAGTCCTATAATGCATGCTACTCTAGTGCCTTAGAAAGTTAGTTCTAAACCCAATTGATAAAAAATCCGATCATCCGATCTGATGTGAACGGATTGGTATTATGTTTTAAGGTGGCAGGCCTAACCTGCATGCCTCATAACCTTGAGATCATTGAGCAGTTCAATACCTATTCCATGCTAATGGTCTGAGCAAGGAATGATAGAAGATGGCATTTTAATTAGAAATGCAAAATCATAGTCCCAAAGTTAAGAACAAAAAAAAAAAAAAAAAAAAAAAAACGTCACATCAAAATAAAACGAAGTTAAGAACATGAAAAATATTGCGCCAAAATGAAACTAGAATTTCTCAATTGCATCCTTTGGCTCATATTAAGTAGGTCTCGTCATCGTTTGCTAATGAAACGAATGCCTTAACTTAGTTTGCAATTATCATATGTTCCACTCCCGGGTAGGCTGTTTCTAGTGTGCTTTTTTGTCCAAGTAGAGTGGGCACTTCAACTAAAGTATGCAAGGCTGTGCATATGTTTGTCAATTAGATCCGGAGATAATTAATTACGTGTTTTGCATAGTATTTATGTAATTCATTTGTGAGATTTATTTATTGTTTCACTAGAAATTGTTTAGACCGAATATTGTGTGGGTTATGGATTGAGGGTTGGGAAAACTTGGGAGTACTTTAGTGGCTTGAGCGTAGTTATAACATTTGTTGTATTACTTGACTAATAGTAGGTTGTTCTCCCCTTGGATTAGATCATATCGACCAAGCCACATTTCGGCATCTAATTGACTTTTCTATTTCTTGGTTTATTGTTGCTATTCCTTCTTTCTTTTGCAACAAAACTCAAGATAAATGTAATGACGTGTCTATTTTTAGTTTGACTTATATGTATTTTCTTGTATTGGCCTTTTTGTTTTTTGGTCTACCTAGTATTAACATATTTAAATATTTTGTAAATGATCTGTTCTAGGAACAAATTCAGAAACAAAATGTATGTGCTGAGGTGCAAATTTCAATCGATCTTGCGCAACCGTACGGCTCAAATTCTAGTTGTTTCGAAACTGAGGGCAATTATTATATATGTTTACTTTACTTAATTAAATATCCATTTCAAAAAAAGGTAATCCTACATGTTTTGGGGAAAAATCAGTACAATAAAACTTTTATTAATTGATTTGTAAGCACTCTAAAGGTAATTCCTTTAAAAATCAGTCATAATTGTTTTGACTGAAAAAAATCGTGGCATTCTCCAACCGTTTGGTGCCTTATGTTTTTTTACAATATCGAGTTAGTAATGAAATATCATTAATTTTGATTAATAAAAAACGTATGGTGGTGTCACTTTTCAAAAAATCAAAAGGAAAAGGAGATATCACTGTCCTCGAGGGTAGATCTTATTTCGGAGACTCTTACTGCTCCTTGTCCGAATGAAACAAAGGACGGACATCCATTATTTTATTTTTTATGACTCGGAACCGCCGTACAGCCTTACAAAGGACAGACATCCATTATTGATAATGGTGTCACTTGTTGGAAAAAGCAAAAGGAAAAGGAGACATCATTGTCCTTACTGGAGGGTGGACCTCATTTTGGAGACTATTGCTACTTCTTGTTTGAAAAAAACCAAAGGATGGACATGCAAGTTGTGAAAGGACCAAGGTCGTCCTAACGTGAAACACATCACGTTTCTCATTGCGAAGGACTCGGGACAATAATGTTACCATGGAAGAAAAAGCAAAAGAAGCAGTAGACATTATTGTCCTAGGACCTGTAGTGGACTGCAGACATTTAAAACAACGAATTGACATATGAGACATGTAAATACCAATAAGATCTTGAATTTGCAAACACTCATAAAAAAAATTCGGGATAAGAATGGTGTCGCTGTCATAACTATAGTACCACGTCCACTTTGGTTTCAAACAAGAAAATTATCAATTCCATCTTAAAAACGTTTATTGTGTGAATTTTAATGTAGTCCTAAATTTATTAATTTTGCTAATATTGTTCTAAATCTTTGTGTGAGTTTTCAATCTAATCATCCCAACTAATTTTCGCCTAAAATTGCTAATGTAATGATCCAGTTATTATTGGCCATCTTATATGGTACATGCAGTGATATGACCTAGACAAATTTTGAGTATGATTCATAGATACTATCTAATCACAAACTCAATTTAATTTGATGTACGGCCACCCAATTTTTTCACCCTCATCTTATGCATGATGTATCTTTGAGAACAAATCTAGGTAGCAACGACAATAATGAAGAGAAATAATAAATATTTTTCTATCGAAGTAACATATATTTATTTTTAACCATTACTTAAAAATGATTTTTCATCAAAGTGTTTTTGAACACTAGTTGAGCAATCAACTACGAAATCTTTGTAAGATTTATGTAATTTCTTTGTGAGATTTAATGGTTGTTTTGCAAGGAATTACGCACACTAAATACCATGTGAATTACCAACCATTATCGTAACCTCTAATATATCGCTTGATTACTAATGAAATCTTATATTGCTCTATCCGTGGATTAGGTCATACTGATTGAATCAAATATATTCTCTATCCAATTTTGGAGACTTTTGCTACTTCTTGTTTGAAAAAAACAAAGGACATGCAAGTTGTGAAGAGACCAAGATCGTCCTAATGTGAAACACATCACGTTTCTCACTGCAAATGACTCTTCACATTAATGTTACTTTGGAAGAAAAAGCAAAAGAAACGGTAGACATTATTGTCCTACGGCCTGTAGTGTACCACAGACACTTAAAACAACGAAGTGACATATGAGACGCGTGAAGACCCTATGATCTTGAATTTGCAAATGCTCATCCAAAAAATTCGGGATAAGAATGATGTCGCTGTCATACTTTGATTTCAACTAAAAAAATTACCAATTCAATCTCAAAAGTATTTATTGTGTGAATTTTAATGTAGTCCTAAATTTATCAATTTTGCTAATACTGTTCTAAATCTTTGTGTGAGTTTTCAATTTAATCATCCCAGCCAATTTCCGTCTAAAATTACTACTATGATGGTCTAGTTATTATTGGCAATCTTATATGACACGTCTGACAATATGATACTGCTCTCCCTGTGAGTTAGGTCATACTGAATGAATTAAATATATTATATATCCCATTTACTTTTTTGTTTTTTGATTTATTATTGTTCGACCATTTGTTTTGCAACAAAAATCAAGATAAATATACCGACATATTTATACAATAAAGTAATAAATTTTAAGACACAAGATGTATATGTGGATGTGTAAACTTCAATTGGACCATGCACCTGCATGGGTCACATTCTAGTTATTTTGAAAGCGAGAGCAATTATTAGGTCTATATATGATCACTTTCCTTAATAATGACGCATCCACTTTCAAAATTTTTGTCATATATGTTATGTGAAAAAATCAGTACAAAGCAAGTTATATAATTTTATTAATTGATTAATAAGCACCCTTAAAGTATTTTCTTTAACAAAAAAGTGGTGGTTATTTTGATTGAAAATTAGCCGTGGATATGAGTACAATGATTCATCTCTTTGGCTCAGGATGTTTAGGACCTCCAGGTCGGTTTGCGAGGCTGCAGGCGAGAAGGATGGGAAAAAGGGAAGATCTATGTTCTCCTCTCTCCATGGGTTTTCATTGGATTTTCTCAAGCCGCTTCTTCCACGAACGACGGGCATTTCACGACGTTCCAGCTCGTCACTGGCAATTCCAAAAAGAGGCTCAACTTTAGCAGTGCAAGTGACGACTGTGAAGTTAAAGGCTTTCCTTTCCTTTTGGCTCCACCGACAATTTTGTTGATCGCAAATTTAGAAAAAGTTTAAAACATATAAAAAAAAAAAAAAAAAAAATGGGCCCCTTGTCTGCCGACAGTTTTTTCTACCTTACATATATAAAGTTGCTAAGAAGCACATGCTGTCATAATGGCAGATCAATTCTGTTTTTCAATTTTGAAATAATGCAATTCAGTGTTGATATATATATGTAGATATATATTATCTATATATAGTTTTTTTGACTAAAAACATTTCACAATCGTTGAAAAATTTTAAATAAGTTGAGAATAATCACTTAAAGAATCTACATTTGTCTATACATTGTTTATATAAACAATAAAAAATCATATTTAATGTTTTCGAAACTACAGCCTTGAGGAAAAAGTCGCTTTTGTTTAGAACAATGTAATAGCTTACTCTTCAGAAACTTGGAAAAACATGTGCACATAAACGTTTACACTAGTTTGATGACGTGGCTTTTACTTTTCTAAAAATGTATATGATAAATGGACGCAAATGGAAATATAATATAGAAAAGATTCATTTTAACTTATTAAAATGAGTTATTAAATTGTTTGGACTAAAGCCTTGATAATGTATTCATTTACTCATGTTTCTGTTTAATATTTTCCATTCTTGACCAGAGGTCAGAAAAAATAGGAGGTGAGAAGATGAATTATATTTGCCTAAAATTGTACAAGCAATTAGTTCCAAAGCGGGTCGCAAACATACGTTTTGTTTTACTTGTTCTATTACAATTTTTTTATGAAAAACGGTTCAATTGCCGCTTCGATTGCACTGTATTAGACCTTATGCATTTCATCTACAGTTTGATGTGGTCAAGATCTTTTATCTTTCCTTCTTTCGGTGCATCTTACTTTTCTATAATCCCGCGCATTCTGTTATGTCAAACTATCGGCATTCGTCACTTTTTGAAAATAGTTTATAAGAGGAGTTTAATGCAGACTAGAAGACTCTTTCAATAACTTCAACTTTACCTTCCCTAAAATTATACCGCTGATCTCACAACCAGCATCCCGCAGTTTTACTAGCAGTTGAAGTGGCTCAGCATTGTCAATGGAGAAGCTATTTCACATTTGCCTTAGTGGTAGAACTTTACACTTACTAGGTGAGAAACGACATGCTCCTATAGGATAGAGAATGCCTTTTGGTCCGCATGCAAATGTAACAACCACATTGTTTTCCTCTATCTTTCTAACACCATCGTTATTATAGTGGCTGTTTTTGTTTTTGTTTGGATAACCACATCAATCACATGCTCGATGTGTAATCCAAATTTTGACCCTTTACTGGCTTTCTAATTTCACAATAAGATTCCTAATTGAGCTTCCAATGAGGGCAAGCCATTACACCTTGATTACTGCTTCCTCCAAAGTTAGCTGGTTTGAAAAAGACAGAAGGAAATGAATGTCCTTTGTTGATCGTTCCCATTCCCCTCTGTTAACTGTTTTATATTTTGTATTCCCTGGCCCCATTAATGTCATCTGTGTGATTACATTCACTTATAGACATGTCAGAATTTCTTGGGACAAATAAACTTTCTTTAACAGTCAGCGGCAATTATTGTTTACTTGTATTGCCGTAGACGATGCACAGAAAGCATTTGGACTAATTTAGCCTCGTATTGCTGTGCTGCAGCGACATCGGTGACTTTGAGTGATCTTGCTTTTCTCTGGTTTAGAGAGTTCTACTTGGAGTCATCTCGTGTTATTCAGGTAAAGTGACAACTTGTAGACACTGGAACTCGTGCATTCTTACACTGGAATTCATCCTAGGGCATCTCTGGTAGGGGATCAACGGCGAAATCTGAGATCGAGGACTTGTTTTTGGGTCATGAGTTGTGAGGACTTGTTTTTTTCTTTTTCTTTGTTTGGAAGTTTATGGCGCGTTTGGTAACCATTTTGTTACGGAGAATAGTTTTTAATGAGAAATGATTTTTTCTATTTCTGTTATTAGAATAATTTTTGAGTAAAATAATGCGTTTTGTAACTTAGGCCCTGCATGGTAATGTTCTTTTTTCTTGTTTATGAACAAAAATTTATTTTTTTGTTCCCGAGAATAAATAAAAAAAAAAAGAAACGCTTTTGTTTGCGTTTTTGTTTAAAATATGTTTTTTTGTTCTCGAACAAAATTGGAACAAAATAATAAACAAAAAAAGTTTTTTTTGGTTCCGAAACACTTTTGAAGAACATTTTTTCTCTCTCTTCTCTTTTCTTCTTCTTTTTCTTTGACCGGTCGCCCTCGGCCATGGCCGGCAACCGACCGTCGAGAGCCGGTGACGCCATTGAGGGTCGGCGACCTTGCCGGAGCGTCGCCGGCTCCTCGGCGAGGCTCTGCCTCGCCTTGGCTAAGTGAGCTTGAGCTCGCCCAAATCCGGCGAGGCCGAGCCTCGCTAGGGTCCGAGCGAGGCTCGGCCTCACCAGATCTGGATAAGGCCAAGCTCACCCGACCATCGGCGAGGCTTGGCCTGGCCGAATCTAGGCGAGCTTGAGCTCACCCGGCCAAGGCGAGACGAGCCTCACCTAACCATGGCGAGCCTCGCCGAGGGCCGGTGAGGCCGCCGCCCCCCACAGAACCGGCCAAAAGAAGAAAAAAAAAAAAGAAAAAGAAAGGAAAAAGAAAGGAAAAAGGAAAAATAAAATAAAAATATTAAAAAATTCAATGAAACAAAAAAAAGAATATAAATTTACCAAACGTATTTCTATACATTTTTTTTTTTTTATTCTGAACAATTTTACCAAACGCGTCTTTCTAGTCAAAAATTGTTCCCCGGAACATAAATAATTTTTTTTATTTCGTTCTCGAAACAATTTTTGAACATAAACGTTACCAAACGTGCCCTTACTAAAATTTCTATTTCGGGATAAAAATACGTTTGATAAAATTATTAATTTTTTTAATTTTTTAATTATTTTTATTATTTTTCCTTTTCTTTTTCTCTTTCGTTGGCGATCGGCTAGGCGACGTCCAGGCAAGCTCGTTGGAGCCTTGCCGGGCCACCGCAAGGCTCGGCCTCACCTTGGCCCGGCGAGGCTCGGGCCGACGAGTCTCGCCGTGGCTTGGCATCTCCGGAGGTCGGCAACGCTCTAGCAAGGTCGTTGGCCCTCGTGGGCTGGTCATTGGGTCAAGACCCGCAACCAGCCAAAAGAAAGAAGAAGAAGAAAAGAGAAGAAGAGGGAAAATTTGATTTTAGAAATTGGTCCCAGGAATAAGAAGCTACTTTTTTCTATTTCTTATTTCTATTCCAAATCTATTCCTAGGAACAAAAGTTTTATCAAACACGTTTCTATTATTTCTTCATTCTCTAAAACAAAAGAATAGAAATTTTTGTGCCGGGGAACAAAAATTGTTTTTAACATATAAGCTCTTATGGCGCGTTTGATAACCATTTTTTTTCGGGAACAGTTTTTGATGATAAATGATTTTTTTTTTTTTTTTCTACTCTCGGGAACAATTTGTGAGCAAACGAACGCATTTAGTAACTTACCAAAATTTCTATTCTCGGAAGAAATACATTTGGTAAAATTCTTAAATTTTGTTATTTCTTTTAATTTTTTAATTTTTTAATTATTTTTCTTCTTTTTTTCGTTTTTTTTTTCTCTTTGGCTCGTTGCCGACCATCGCCGTGGCTGGCAATGGGTTGGGCAAAATCGATGAGCTCGCCGAAGCCTCGCCAAGCTAGGGCAAGGCTAGGCCTCACGTTGACCGGGGGAGGTCAAGCCTCACCATGGCCGCGCGAGGCTTAGGCGGATGAGCCTCGCCGTGGCTCGGCGTCTCCGGGACGGCGATGCTCCGATAAGGTCACCAGCCCTTGTCGGCCGGTCGCCGCTAGCCATGGTCAAGGGCGGCGACTAGCCCAAAGGAAGAGGAAGAAGAGGAAGAAGAAGAAGAAGGAGAAAAGAAAGAGAAGAAAAAAAAAGAGAGAGAAAATTTGAATCTAGAAATTGTTCCCGAGAATAATGAGCTACTTTTTCTACTTCTTATTTCTATTCCAATTTTATTCCCGATATAAAAAAAAATAGATTTTTCGTTTCCGGCAACAAAAGTTTTATCAAACACGTTTCTTTTTTTTCGTTCCCTGGAACAAAAAGATAAATACTTTCATTCTAGAAAGCGGAAATTGTTTTTAACAAATAGGCCCTTAGGCCGCATTTGGTAACCATTTGGTTTTGGGGAACTTTTTGATGAGACATGATTTTTCTGTTTCCATTCTCGAGAATAATTTTTGAGTAAAAAAAACGTGTTTAGGAACTTACTAAAATTTATATTCCTGGGATAGCTGGTAAATTCTTTTTTTTTTTTTTTTTCTTTTAATTTTTTAATTCTTTTTCTTATTTTTTAATTTTTTAATTTTTAATTTTTTCTTTTCTCTTTGGTCGGGTTGCCGGCCACCGCCATGGCTAGCGATGGGCTGGGTGACGTTTGGCAAGCTCGTCGGAGCCTTGCCGGGCTAAGGCAAGGCTTAGCCACGGCAAGGCTCAGGTCAATGAGCCTCCTCGTGGCTCGGTGTCTCCGGGGGTCGATGGCGCTTTGGCAAAGTCGCCGGCCCTTGTCTGGCTAGTTGTCGCGCAGGCCATGGTCAAAGCTGGCGACTGGCCGAAATGAAGAAGAAGAAGAAAAGAAAGAGAAGAAGAAAGATAAGAAAAAAGAAGAGAGAAAAAATTGATTTTAGAAATTGTTTACGGAAATAAGAAGTTTTTTTATTTACTTATTGTTTCTGTTCCAAATTTATTCCTGAAAAAAAATAATAGATTTTTTATTCTTGGGAACAAAAGTTTTACAAAACGCGTTTTCATTTTTTTTTTTGCCCTAAAACAAAAAAAGAATATAAATTTTTTTTTTCGGAGAACCGAAATTATTTTTAACAAACAGGTTCTTATTCTATCAGATTCGGTCAAGAAGGTAGCATTACATGCATTATAACGAAGTCAGTCCCTACGAATGGCAACTAGTTGTTAATCAAGAAAAGCTTTGTTGCAATAAGGGTTTATGTGAACTCTGTGTGAGAAGATCAACTTTACAATTTTAAAACCAATATTGTAATGTTCTGACTTCAAGTACAAGATTTGATGCCTGCAGCCTGTAGTTATCTCCGGAAGAAACAGAGAAAGGGCTCCCTAAATTCCTTTAAACGAGATGTTTTTAGTACCGTAGTCACATGAGCAATTGACCTAGTGTTTAACTGTAATTTATCCGTTAGCAACCACAGGCCAGACTTTTCACATCATTTTTGTCAGTTTGCTTTTGAGAAGAAGTTGGTCCATCATTTCTTCACATCTATTCCTGGGAAAAATCAGTATAATGAAACTTTTACTAATTGATTTGTTAGCACCCTAAAGGTAATTCCTTTAAAAGGCAGTCATAATTGTTTTGATTGAAAAAAATCGTGGTATCCTCCAAGTATTTCGTGCCCAATCAAACGTATAGTGGTGTCACTTTTCGAAGAATCAAAAGGAAAATGAGATATCATTGTCCTTGAGGGTGGATCTTATTTCGGAGACTTTTGCCACTCCTTGTCCGAGTAAAACAAAGGACGAACATCCATTATTGAGAGTGATGTCACTTTGGGAAAAAGCAAAAGGAAAAGGAGACATCATTGTCCTTACCGGAGGGTGGACCTCATTTTGGAGACTTCTGCTAGTTCGCCCTGTTTGGTAACCATCCAAACATGGTCAAATCGATCTTTGTTTCCGAATCGGTTTTGAGCAGAATCATATTTGGTAAAATTTTTGTTTCCGAAACGGTTGGGAATAGAATCGAAACAAAAAAAAAAAGTTGATTCTTGTTTCGGGAATGAATTTGAGAATCAAAATCAATAAATTTTCTTCTTCCCTTCCTTCCATCTTGTGGCCGCTATCCACCACCGTCTGCCCCGCCGCCGCCGCCGCCGTCTGCCGCCGCCCGCTGTCGCCGTCCGCCGGTCCGGCGAGCTCGCCGGAGGCAAGCCCGACCACCGGCTAGGCTCGGCCTCCTAGATCCGGCGAGGCCGAGCCTCACCAGGTGGCCGGGCGGGCCTCACCGAGGCCGGGCGAGGCCTCGGCGGGGGCGGGCGGCCGAGCCTTACCGAGACCGGGCAAGGGCTAGGCGAGCCTCGTGACGCCCACCCCATCGGTGGCCGGGCGAGGCTCACCCGGCCCCGCCGTGCCCGGGCCTCGCCCAACCCCGACGAGGTCGGCTGGCCCGGGCGGGGCTCGGCCGACAAGGGCCGGCCTCGCCGAGGGTCGGCGACGCTCCGGTGAGGTCGCCGGCCAGAAGAAGAAGAAGAAGAAGATGATGATGAGAAAAAAAAGAAAAGAAAAAGGAAAAAAAAAGAAAAAAAAAAAGGAAAATGAAAAGGAAAATGAAAAGAAAAAAATGAAAAAATGAAAAAAAAAGAAAAGAAAACAAAGGAAAAAAGTAAAAAAATTATTTAAAAATTAAAAGAAATTGATTTGGAACAGAATTAATGAACACGGTACCAAACACAATTCTATTCCGGAATCGAAATTTTGGATAGTTACCAAACGGCTTAAAATGCTTAGAATCGGTTCCGAGAACAAAATAAAAAAGAATCGGTTCGATCGAATCGAACCTTCCGAAACAATCGTTACTAAACGCGCCCTTCTTGTCTGAAAAATAGAAAGGATGGACATGCGCGTTGGGAAATGACCAAGATCGTCCTAATGGGAAACACATCACGTTTCTCGTTGGAACTTGGAATGACTCGCGACAATAATGTTACTCTGGAAGAAAAAGCAAAAGAAGCGGTAGACATTATTATCCTAGGACTTGTAGTGGACTGCAGACATTTAAAACAACAAATTGACATATGAGACGCGTGAAGATCAATATGATCTTGAATTTGCAAATGCTCATAAAAAATTTTGAGATAAGAATAATGTCGCTGTCATAACTATTGTACCACATCCACTTTAATTTCAAATAGAAAAATTACCAATTCAATCTTAAAAGTATTTATTGTGTGAAATTTTAATATAGTACTAAATTTATCAATTTTTCTAATACTGTTCTAAATCTTTGTGTGAGTTTTCAATCTAATCATCCTAATCAATTTTCGTCTAAAATTGCTAATGCGATGGTTTTGACAATCTTATATGGCACATGCGGTAATATAATTTTGCTCTCCTTGTGGATTAGGTCATACTGACTAAATCAAATATATTCTATATCCCATTTACATTTTTGTTTTCTAGTTTATTATTGTTTGACCATTTGTTTTTGCAACAAAAATCAAGATAAACATACCGGCATGTTTATTCTTAATTTGACTAATATGTATTCTTTTGTATTGATTGATTCCTTTGTCTAGTCTACTATTAGCCAATCATTATATAGATAGCATATTTATCCATTTTGCAAGTTTTTTCTAAAATAAAGCAATAAATTTTAAGACACAAGATGTATATGTCAATGTGTAAACTTCAATTGGTCCCATGCACCTGCATGGGTCAAATCTAGTTATTTTGAAAGCGAGAGCAATTATTACGTCTATATATATGATCACTTTCCTTAATAATGACGTATCCACTTTCAAAAATTTTGTCATAACATATGTTATGTGAAAAAATCAGTACAAAGCAAGTTATATGATTTTATTAATTGATTAATAAGCACCCTAAAAGTATTTTCTTTAAAGCGGTGGTCATTTTGATTGAGAATTAGCCGTGGATATGAGTACAATTACTCATCTCTTTGGCTCAGGATGTTTAGGACATCCAGGTCGGTTTGCGAGGCTGCAGGCGAGAAGGATGGCAAAAAGGGAAGATCTATGTTCTCCTCTCTCCATGGGTTTTAATTGGATTTTCTCAAGCCGCTTCTTCCATCAACAACGGGCATTTCACGACGTTCCAGCTCGTCACTGGCAATTTCAAAGAGAGGCTCAACTTCAGCAGCGCAAGTGACGACTGCGAAGTTAAAGCCTTTACTTTTCCTTTTGGCTCCACCGACAGTTTTGTTGATCGCAAATTCAGTGTAGCTAGCGCGAGTTTAAAACATTTATAAAGAAAAAGAAAAAGAAATGGGCCACTTGTCTGTCATTATTAGGAGAAGAAAATAAGAAAACAAAAGAGAGGTGAACAGCAGGTGAAGCGCGCAGGCTCGGTGAAGGTGGAGACGGTGAGGAAGGGGACCCACAAATTGGACCAATATGCACTAGAATTGCGGAAGAATCTTTCCGTCTACACGCCCAAGGCAGGGCACTAGACAAAAAACTGAAGTTCTGTCTGCCCTTCATTAGGACATTTTACCTCAGGTAGAATCAACAAATGTCGCATTACACAGATTGTGGCCTCAACGTCCATTTTTCAGTGTGACTAGGACAAAGGCCACCTCGAATCTGACTAGAGTACTTAATGCTTAAAAAGTCTTTTATTCACGCCCATCATCCGATGCTATTGTCCTGGACGTAAGGACTTTTGTTTCCTCTCCACTCAGCACACTTCCTTTCAAACCATTCAGGCATTCTTGTTTGATCCTCCGCCGCTCCTGGATCAAGCCATCATGCCCATCGCGGAGCTCTTTCTTGGCGCCCTTCTTCCTGTGCTGTTCGAGAGGTTGGCCTCTCCCGAGCTGCTCAACTTTGCGCGCCGTGAGGGAATCGATGACCTGCTGAAGAAATGGGAGAAGATGCTGAATAGCATCAATCAAGTTCTGGATGATGCAGAGGAGAGACAACTGACCAGCGCTCCTGGGGTGGAGTCGTGGCTCAAAGATCTTGGGAACTTGGCCTATGACATCGAAGACTTGCTTGATGAGTTCGCCACAAAGTCCGCGGAAAATAATTTCAAGGCAGAACTCGGCAATAGCAAGGTGCGCTCCCTCCTTCCGAGTTGTTGCTTCAAATTGAGCCCGAGGACATTTATGTTTGACCGTAAAATGAGATCCATGATCGAAGAGATGGATAACAAACTACAAGATATCATCACTCGGAAAGATACTTTTAACTTCGGAGAGAATAATGGGAATCGATCAGCATACCATCAACAGGATAAGCAGCTTCCCACCACGTATTTGCCCGAGCCTGGTTTTGTTAGTAGGAAGGATGAAAAAAGCGAGATCCTTGAATTATTGACCAAAGATGAAGACGATAGAACATGTGCAAATCTAAAAGTGATACCCATCGTAGGGATGGGGGGCTTGGGGAAGACGGCTTTGACTCAACAAGTTTACAATGATGCGAGAGTCACTGACTATTTCGATGTGAAAGCATGGGCTTGCGTTTCTGAAGATTATGACGTGCTTGCTATCACAAAGAGTATCCTAGGGATAACCAACGGCCATTTGTCCTGTGAAGGTAAGGACTTCAATTGGCTTCAAGATAAGCTCAAGCAACAACTTGCGGGGAAGAAGTTTCTTGTCGTTTTAGACGATGTTTGGAACGAAAATTATGGAAATTGGACTACTCTATTGAAGCCTTTTCAATCGGGAGCGAAGGGAAGCAAGATCATCCTCACCACTCGTAACAAGAGCGTTGCTTCATTAGCCAGTGCTCAACCGTATTATCTGAAAGAGTTGTCACAAGATGCTTGTTTGACTCTGTTGGCATTTCATGCTTTCGGAGTAGGAAATTTCGATCATCATCCAGATCTTAAAGTATTAGGCCAGAAAATAGCGGAAAAATGCAAAGGGTTGCCATTAGCAGTAAAAACATTGGCCGGGCTACTACGCCATAAAGTCAATCCCCAAGAATGGAAAGCTATATTGAATAGCAAAATTTGGGACCTACCAAAAGAAAGAAATGAGATCCTTCCGGCTTTGAAACTTAGTTATCTTCATCTCCCTTCCAATCTAAGGAGATGTTTTGCTTATTGTGCTATATTTCCAAAGGACTATGAAATTGAACGAGACGACTTGATTCACTGGTGGATTGCAGAGGGTTTGTTGGAGGTAAAAGAAGCAAAGAATCTTTGGAATGCAGGTTTGAATTATTTTAATGAGCTAGTATCTAGATCATTATTTCAAAATTCGAGTATAAATAAATCACGATTCTTGATGCATGATCTTGTGAATGACCTTGCAAAGCTAGTTGCTGATGCAACTTGTTTTAGCTCAGAGGAGTTTGAGTTTGAGGGTAATCAAAGTAATGCATCTTTTGCTCGTCATGCCTCATTCATTCCTAGTTATCGCATTGTGCCGAAAAGACTCGAGATATATCATCGAATGAAGGGACTTAGGAGCTTCATATCTTTACAAAAGCGATATTGCGGTAAGCCCTCTTTGTCCCAAAAAGTGCTATGTGACTTGTTGTCGACAGTAAAGTACTTAAGGGTGCTTTCATTGAGTGGCTATGACATCAGAGAGGTACCGGATTGCCTTGGCAAACTGAGGCACCTAAGGCACCTTAATCTTTCGTATACTGATATTGAAATGCTTCCAAAGTCGATTGTTGCATTATATAACCTAGAGGCTTTGATGTTGCGGGCCTGTGAATACCTCACCGAATTACCGAAAGGTATGGAGAAATTGATCAATTTAAAATTTCTCGACATTACCGATACTCCAAACTTAAGAGCGATGCCAATGTATATAGGTCATTTGGTGGGTCTTGAGATGCTATCCAAATTTGTAGTGGGAATAGAAAATGGGTTAAGGTTGAAGGAGTTAAAAAATCCTGAAAGACCTCAAAGGGGAGTTGTGCATCTTTGATTTGCATAAGGTTCAAGAAGTTGGAGATGCTAAGGAGATCGATTTAATCACGAAGGAGGGAATATGTCGGTTAACCATGCAGTGGAGTCCAGATTTTGAAATTTCTCGAAATGAAGACCTTGAAGCAGAGGTCCTCATCTTTCTTCACCCTCACCAAAACCTTGAAAATCTCGTGATATCCTACTATGGTGGCCTAAAATTCCCGTCATGGTTAGAAAGTCCTCCACGTCTCAACATTGTGCATTTACGTTTACATGGATGTTGTAGGGCCAAAACATTGCCATCACTCGGGCAGCTATCTTCGCTCAAAGAACTATATATTGAAGGTCTAAATGCTATATGCATGATAGGGTCTGAATTTTATGGAATTGATGAGAGTCCTTTCCCATCCTTAATAACTCTGGAATTCAAGGACATGGCATTGTGGGAAGATTGGTCTCATTGTGTTGGGATTGAAGAAGTAGGAGTTTTGTTCCCTCGTCTTGAGCATCTCCTCATTCAAGATTGTCCTGTGTTGATCGGAAACTTGCCTAGTCAACTAGGCTCTCTCACAAAGCTCGAAATTAAGTCCTGTCCACATATGGATGCGTTGCCCTCCATCATTAGCCTTCCATCTCTCAAAGAATTAAAATTCATAAGTTGTAATGAGGGGTTGTTGAAGAGTTTGATAAACTTGACATCTCTAACCTCTCTTGTCATAGAAGATGTCTTTGAACTTACTTGCTTAAATCATGGGTTTACAAGCTCCTTGATCAGGCTGGAGGAGTTATATATGAAAAGGTTTGAAAAGTTAAGTTACTTATGGCAAGATAGAGATGTAATCCAAGATCTCGTTTGTCTTAAGAAGTTATCCATTGACGAATGTCCTGAATTCATGTATTTTGTAGCTGAAGAAGGAGATATAGAATTGCCTAGCAACCTCGAGACCATCTGCTTGAGTGATTGCATCAAATTAGAGAATCTCCCAAGCAAGATGCACACCCTTTACTCTCTTAGAGACTTGTCAATCGAAAACTGTCCAAATCTCGTGTCCTTCCCCGAAACAGGTATACCAACATCTATGATGTCATTACAAATCGAGCGCTGCAATAAGTTGCAACATTTACCCAGAGGATTAAATGTTGACTCAGATGAACTAGGCAGCATCAATATCCAGGGGGACAAAATGTCTTGTCTGCAAAGTTTAAAGATCACCTCCTGCCACTCTTTGCAAGCCGATCAATTTAGCGGGGGCATATTTTTACCTATAACCCTCAAGAGTCTCGAAATTTCTTTTTGCCCGATTGTGGAGTCGCTCGCGCAAATAAATCTAGACTGTCTTCAGTCTATTCAAGAGATTCAAATTGGTAGCTGCGATAAGTTGAGAAGCTTACCCCAGGGCCTAAACACGCTCTCCAGCCTCAATTCCTTGACTGTGTACTGGTTGACTGCTCTAGAGCTGGAGTGCTTCCCTCCTCTTCCTCCCAGAATCTCGACGTTTGAGCTTTACAATTGTCCGAAGATAAAATCGTTACCTAATCAGCTGCATCAACTCACGAGTCTCCAAAGGATGACAATTTATGGGTGTGAGAGTATTACGTGCTTCCCCGAGGGAGGATTGCCGCCCCAGCTACGAGAACTTGAGGTGAAGATATGCAAGAATATGAAGCAGCCGGTGAGGGAGTGGCTCACCCCTCACACTTCCCTCGAATGGCTATATATCGACGGCAGCATAGGAGGAGTGGGAGAGGAGGAGGATCTTGTGCTTCCGCTCCCTTCCTCTATGCTCGATCTCAATATCTCAAATATGGGGAAAGTGGAAAGACTGTCCAGCAGTCTCCCTCCCTCTCTCAAGTTCTTAGACTTTCGGAATTGCCCGAAGCTGAGGAAGTTGCCCCAGGATGGCCTCCCTCCCTCCCTAGAACTACTCCGGTTCGACAATTGCCCGATTCTGGAGGAGCGATGCAGGAAAGGGACCGGCTACTATTGGCCCCTCATCTGCGAAATCCCGCAAGTTTCATTGAGTGAAGACCCCAACAAGTCAATTACTTGAAAGAAAAGGATTCGGACTCTGAATATTCTACGCGGAAGAGATTAGGGTATTTTTAATGTCTGAGCATTGGCTCTTTTTGAAGAAGGGGATTCCATAGTGTCAATCACCTTTTTTTTCCCCTCTGTCGTCTCTGCACCTTGATCGCCTCCCTAGGCTCCGCCTCTCCACTCGGTCGTTGTCCTCACCTCAGATTCCTATGCCTCGGACATACTATTTCCATTCAAAAATCAAGGTATTTGCTACTCCTCTACTCGTATTCACTTTGTCTTAATGGACTTGTTGCATTTGGATTTGGATTTCTCGACTTATTTTTGTGCATTCCATTCCAGCAGTTTTCTGTACTCATCCAGCAATTCTTTTCGTCATTTGCTGTGCTCTGCCCATTCGCCAAGAGTCTCGAACTCTTGCACGCCTTGCAGATTACATGGAATTCCCCCTTTGATGAAGTTTGTTGGTACGGCACAGGGACCCACGGAAAGGTCTATGTTAAGTCTAGGAGGAGGAGGAGGAGGAGGAGGAGGAGAAGCTGCTTTGGAATCAAAGATGCATAGCCATGGACTCTGGAGATGCTGGTTGCCAAAGTTAAAGGGTGAGTAGATTTGTTTCTGCTGTTTCTTTTGACTGGCTGTTTGAAAGACACAGGTAGTGGTAATGGGGTATGATCATAATCTAGGAAGAATCTCTTCTGAAGGATTAGCGTATTGTCGGCATTCTACGTGTTCATTTTTAGCTTGTATCAAAGCACACGTCAATGGTTTAAAATTTATCGTCTATTATGTTGTTTGTTATCATTCCCCAGTTATCTCATTGATGTGATAGTGTCCATATTCTGTTTTGTGTGTTTGTGTGTCTAAGGGATCAATTCTATGCAAGGGAAGTGTTAAGTTATACGTTACATATGCATTGCTTGGCACGTTTCTTAACAGCTTAAATTTTTAAAAACTGCATTTGTGTGACATACAGCAATTGAATCAAATAGCATGACCAATCAGCCTGCCCTATGTTCTTGTTTGGTTCTTTTTTTTAGTAATTGTGGATTGTCTGGAAGACTTTCAGACAAGGATTATAAGGCTCTCATAAATCATCAAATTGCATCAAGATTTAAAGCTTGGATTGTTAAAAGCCACTCATATGCCAGAAAACTTTGGCTTATCAAATCTATTGTTCATAGTTTGATTAGTTATTAGTGTCAACTCTTTTTGTTGCCCAAGAAAGTGTTTGAAATGATTGAGCGTAAGCGTAAAGCTTTTCCTTTGGAAGGGAGATCCTGATGCTAAAGAGGGAGCAAAAGTTAGATGGACTGTCTATCCTCTTAAGCAGTTTGGAGGCCTTAGCATTCGAAGACTGGATCTGTGAAATCTTAATTGTATTTTAAAGTGTCTGTGGAGAATTTTGTAGAGGTGTGGTCTCTATGTTTTGCCTGGCTTTATAGCTATCATCTTGACTGTAAACCAGAGGCTACACTTGGAAGAATTTATTAAAAGTTGGGAATATTTTGAAACCCCTCATTAGATATATAGTGGGTATTGGAGATAATATCTCTCTTGGTATGATTTGTGACACCATGCTGGGATCTTGCCGAAATCATTTCTCAAGGAATATAACTTATGACTCTTCTCTTCCTCTGCAGGCCAAAGTATCTGCTGTAATTCGTTATTCTCATTGGAAATGGCCCGCGGCTAGGTCTAGAGGGTTGGTCTCTAGCCAAGGATGTGGTGAGATTCTAAAGGAGCGATGCACAGAACAGACCGGTTGCAATTGGCATCTCATCGGCGAAATCCCATTGAGTTCATATAATTTTAGCAGATGGATGAGTAAGCTGAAGCTTTTGAGCATAACTACACTAGGGGGGTGCCAAGAATAACCCGCCCTTCTTCTTTCAACATCGTCTCCTTCCCCCCTTGTCGTCTTGTCTGCACCTCCATTGCCACATAATGCTGCTTTGCCTCTCCACTCCGCTGTCTTATTCCCTCTTCTTTTGTCATGCCGTTGCTCCTTCAGCTCTCATGTGCCGCCATCGCCCCCTCCGTGTTTCCCACTAGAGCCTTCCCTCTTGTCGACAGGGACAAGGTACGGAGAAGGGTTACATAATTTCTTGGAAGTACAATCTGGTAAAGTGTCTTGATACTGTAACTCAATCAGTCCATTTAAACCATGTCAATAATAGGGTTACGAATTAGGGCAAGTCTGCTTTGAAATAGGGTAATTAAGGTGGATTATTTTTTTACTTTCCAGTAATTATGAAGTTATTGCGCTAGGAAGTGATTGCTTTGTGGATTCAAGATGAATGGAAATCACTACTCTCGACAGGTTAGATATAATAATTGTGGTTAGTGGAGTCGAGATGAATGTTGGAGTATCTGGACTGTGAATTCAGTTCTTAGATGGATTCAATGTGGTTAACGTTAGATGATTCATCATGTTGTGAAGATAATGTCTAGGAAAAAACTCGAAAATCAGCTATGTTTCATTTTTTAAGTTGGCAATTAAGTGAAGTTGTGAGCAGATGGTTTTGTTTACTTGTAAAATTGAACAAACAGAAGCAAGAGCCCTTTAAGTACTCAGAATGCTATCGAATAGAAATTCTACGTTAATTGTGATTAAGAGTACATTACTATTGTCAATACATGGAAGTCATATTTGTGATCCGGCTGGAATTGATGGGGGATTTCGCTCTTGCAAAGCAGGGGTTCATCGTGATACTATTTAGTTCTTGATGTTAAAAGAAGCTGATTAATCTGGGAATTTTGACGTTGTTAGGTGAGACTTCAAGAGTTGTTCAATGAAGAAGGGCGTGAGGCAAAGCTACGGTTGAATAAAGATGGGAAGCCTTACATGTTCATTGTAGATTTGTATCTCAAGACTCCATTTAAGGACGGTCCTGCCGTAGGAAAGGAGATATCTTCACTGGAGGCAGTGGTGGAGCACAGGTTATTCTTGGACATGGCAAGCCCTGTGATTATGGGGAACGTGGAAAGACTGTCCAACAGTCTCCCTTCCTCTCTCCTGGCCTTATGGATCTTCCATTGCCCGAAGCTGAGGGATTTACCCTAAGATGGCCTCCCTCCCTCCCTAGAACAACTCTGGATCTTCAAATGTGGAATTCTGCAGAAGTGATGCATGAAACGGTATCGGCACCTCATCCGCAAAACCCTAGAAGTTGTATTATAGGTATAATAAATTTCTGAGTTGGCTCTTTGAAAAGGGTGCGTATTTTAATTTTAGACCAAAAATTATATGTGTACTTAACAGGTGTGTTTTTTCTGTTTTAGAAGTTTAGTGAGCTGAAGCTTTTGGGCATAAATAGGGTTCATCTCCTTCCCCATTGTTGTCTGCACCTCAGTTACCTCTGCTTCCACTCTACACTTTGTTGTCCTCACCTCCATCTCCCTCTTTTCGTGCTGCCGCTCCTTCAGCTCTCCCACAACAAGGACGAGGTATGGAGAAGTGTCTATTACACTTACAATCTGGTAAGTGGTCTCATTACTGAACTCCATTGGTCCATTTAAACCATGTTGATAGTAGGTTACATATTAGGGCAAGTCCGCTTTGAAACAGGGAGGTGTGAAAAAGGCGGATTTTTTCTCGTAATTATGAAGTTATTGCGCTAGGAAGTGATTGCTTTGTGGATGTAAGATGAGTATTGTAGGACTCTTCTATCATGAAATGATGTTCTTAGATGGTTTCAATGTGGTGACCGTTAGACAATTCATCTTGTTGCAAATCGGCTGCATTTCATTTTTAAGTCAGCAATTAAGTGAAGTTGTGGATGGTTTTGTTTACTTGTGAAATTGAACACACTGAAGCAAGAGCCTTTTAAGGACCCAGAAGACTGTTGAATAGAAACTCTGCGTTAATTATAGTTTAAGAGGACAACACGTTGTCAATACATGTTAGTCATATTTGTGATCCAACTGGAATTGAAGGAGGATTTCACTCCTGAAAAGCAGGGGTTCATCATGATACTATTTGGTTCTTGATGTTGCAAGAAGCTGTTCAATTTGGGAATTCTGATGTTGATAGGTGCAACTTCAGGGGTTGTTCAATGAAGGAGGGCATGAAGCAAAGCTATTGTTGAATGAAGATGGGAAGCTTTATGTGATGGATGACTCAAATTGCATTGTAGACTTGTATTTCAAGACTCCAATTAAGGACGGTCCTGCAGCAGGAAAGGAGATGTCTTTGCTGGAGGGAGTGAAGGAGGAGGGGTTGTTCTTGGACATGGCAACCGCTGTGATTATGGGGAACATGGAAAGACTGTCCAGCAATCCCCGTTCCTCTCCAGACCTTATGGATCTTTCATTGCCCGAAGCTGAGGGAGTTACCCCAGGATGGCCTCCCTCTCTCCCTAGAAACACTCTGGATCTTCGGATGTGGGATTCTGCAGAAGCGATGCACAAAATGGTATCAGCACCTCATCCACGAAATCCCAGAAGTTGTATTATGGGGTATAATAAATTTCTGAGCTGGCTATTTGAAAATTATATGTGTACTTAACAAGTGTGTTTTTTTTTTCGGCAAATTTTTAGTGAGCTGAAGCTTTTGGGCGTAACTAGGGTTCGTCTCCTTCCCCCCGTTGTCTGCACTGCAGCTTAATCACCTACCTCTGCTTCTTCGGCTCTCCACACCATAATCCTCACCTTCATTTCCCTCTTTGTCACGCCGCCACTCCATTAGCTCTCCCATGACAAGGACAGGGTACGAAGAAGTGCCTATTACAAACTTGGAAGTACAATCTGGTAAGTGGTCTCATTACTAAATTCCATCCGTCCATTTAAACCATGTCAATAGTAGGTTACGTATTATGGCAAGTCCGCTTTGAAACAGGGAGGTGTGGAAAAGGCGGATTTTTACCCGTAATTATGAGGTTGTTGTGCTAGGAAGTGATTGCTTTGTGGATTTAAGATGAGTGTAGGAGGACTCTTCGATCATGAAATGATGTTCTTAGATGGATTCAATGTGGTGAACGTTAGTTAGACAATTTATCTAGTTGTCAAGATGATGTTTTGGAAAAGAAAACGCCTAAATTCAGCCGTGTTTCAATTTAAGCCGGCAATTGAGTGAAGTTGTAAGTGGATGGTTTTGTTTACTCTTGTAAATTTGAACACACAGAAGCAAGAGCCTTTTTTAAGTACTTAGAATGCTGTCAAATAGAAATTCAGTGTTAATTGTAGTTTAAGAGGACGATACGTTGTCGATATATGGGAGTCATATTTGGGATCCAACTGGAATCGACGGAGGATTTCGCTCCTGAAAAGCAGGGGTTCATCATGATACTATTTGGTTATTGATGTTGTGAGAAGCCGATCGATTTGGGAATTCTGATGTTGATAGGTGCGACTTCAAGAGTTGTTCAATTAAGAAGGGTGTGTGAGGCAAAGCTACAGTTGAATGAAGACAGGAAGCCTTACATGACGGATAACTCAAACTACATTGTAGAGTTGCATTTCAAGACTCCAATTAAGGACGGCTGCTGCAGGAAGGAGATATCTACGCTGGAGGGAGTGGTGGACCGCGAGTTGTTCTTGGACATGGCGACAGCTGTGATTATTTCCATTAAAACCGGTGTAGATGTGAAGGCAAAGTAACATTTTTGCCCAGCAGTCACCTTGATGAGAATTGTAATCTTCATTAGATTTCATTAGATTGTATCTTGCATTCTTTTTGATGTGTAATCATGTTTAATTTGTTCTAATCAACTCAAATGTCCAGATGGGTCCTCCCATGCTTTAAGTGTAAATCATTCAATTTGTGGCAGCCCTTGTAATGGTCATTATCAAGCCACTTCGAATATACTCTGCTCATCAGTTTCTGCTGTTATGATGGACAATTGCCTTCGTGGTTGTGATTTGTGAGTACACTCCTGTAGACTCTTGGGTATCCTTCGTTTACTTTTTAATGTTGCTAGGGAGACTATGGAAGTGATTCAACTGAAGGGAGACGAAAACCAGAGGTTTCTGGTGTGAAGCGATTTGGCCTTCAATTTTAAAACATTATTGCATTCATGCATGATACATGTCGATATTCTTTCGTTTGCGTTTCTTTTGAGGAAACAGATATTCACAAATACTGGCTATTGGTATAGAAATGGAGAGAGTGCGACTAAAAGATGGACGTGCTAATTGAGGATCTTGAGATTTCTAGTTTTATTTTCAGGATTCAGCAATATGTCATGGATTCATCCTTGTTATCTGCCATTCTCTCTATTTGCTATTATATGGACTATCAGTTTTCTATGATTTATCACCTTAATCTGTGACTAATATTTATCAGCATCAGAATCTCTCCACGAATATCAAATCTTTCTGTGAAATTATCTAGAGATGATGCATTCAGCCTGGCTAAACACAAGGACTGTCTCCCCCAAGATACGACTCATGATGCAATGCTTTGCCTAGGGCGTTGATAGCTCTGTTTGCAGGCTGAAAACTGAAAGAAAAGTGAAGAAATGCGCAATCAAGATGTTTCGCAAAACGCCAGTTTCGTTTGATCCTGGAATGGTTGCAATCTTTGAAAGCCTCAGTGAAAGGAGGAGTGAAAGCACTGGTCTCTTCTATACACGTAATATAGTGTAATGTAGCGTCAAACCATACAATAGACATGTTTCTATAACAATTTTACACAGGAATGTCACTTCAACAAATAAAGAACAAAGTGCAACATAAGCCATTGCACGAAGGGAAATTGAGTATAATCTATACGTCTTTAGTGCAACTCCACATGAAGCCTCCGTCTCGTCATGATGCCCTCTTACTAGTTCCATAGAACCAAAGCCGTACATGTTGTGAAGATGGTCATCCACAGTGACTTCCGAGGTAGGAACATGTGCGCTGATGAGAAACAAGATACTAGGCATTAGGTTTGGTAAAAATTTCACTAGATTGTAGTTCATAAATGCCCTGTTTAATGTTCTTCAAGGAAGTTGATGACTTGATTGTCTTCATTCAACACTAAATGCACTGTCAAAGGCTGTTGTAGGAGGTGTGACTATGTAAATGTGACTGTTAATAGCTACCATTTCAGATTGAACTTAATCGAAACCTTAGGAAGCATATAACCTGTTCTTTGGAAAACTTGTTTTGGCCATTGGAAAAAGATAAGATCAAGAGAGAGACGTATTCAGAATCTCACCTTAACTTCCACTGTCTGATCTTGTGGTAGATGAGTTGGAAACTTTTATTCCGAGCTTTTCACAGTCGTTACCGATTGTGCCTTCAGAGAATCCAACTTTAGACATGCTAAAAGGAAGTACGCATGAGTGGAAAAACTGGGAATTAGTATGAATTGCAATCTTTGAGTTTATATCTTACAATCATTGAAGCATGGGAACATGCCAACATTCACGAGAATAGTGTAACCGGCATCGCACTGGCAAGTGTGCTCATAAGTTGCAGACTTCGTGCATGTCCTTCCTCCACGATATATCCAGTAGCAAGCTGCCCAGAAATTCCTTCAACACGACTTATGTACCAAAAGGATGAGGGAGGTGAAGATGATTTACGATCGAAGACAGATGTGTTGCATGGAACGGATGGGACTGTGGGAGGCTTGGGCATGCAGGAGTGCTCAACAGAACCTACACGAAAAGAAAATTTGCAACTTAAGCCTATGTCCACAAAAGCAAAACACAATTCATATGAACCTCAACCATATGGCTCTGAAAGTCGAATGTTTATGTGAGGTAATGTGCAGAGTCTGCAGCTGAATCTCTTGAGCTTCATGTTCTAGGATTAGTTTTTCGTTTATCTTCTCAGAGTCGAATCATCCATGTATTTCACCACTTAACTGGAGCGAAAAATTGGCAAGTTACGCCGTTTTTCCCAGTCTACTGTAGAGAACTAGTCAAATGATTTCTTACTTCAGGCAAAGTGTTTGCTTTATTTACTGCTACAATTACTGCAACCTTGTAAACACTGAGATGGAAATTGAGGTCATCTTCATTGTCGAGGCGCATCTGCTTCCAACCCGCTTCGCACTGGCATTTGAAGCCAAATAGAGCAGTGGCATTCCCAATGCACGACCCCTTTCCACTTTGCACTTCGCCTCAACATCGATTCAAACCGAGCAGAAAAATCAGTCCACCATTTGTTGTAATTATTCGTGAATGCGATGCAGATTGATCAACATCGATTCAAACCGATGCAGGTTGTTGAGGTAGTAAATTTTCAAAAAACTCTTCTACTAGTGCTTGTTTTTTCTTTCCTTTGAATTCTTGTTTGGAGGTATATTTCTTAATTCTTATTCCCTTAACTCCCTCAGTGGCGGGAGGTGTGGGCCGCAGCTCAAGCTCCGCCATCACCAGCTGATGCTGAAGAACTCGTACTAGAGATGTGGTAGTTGGGGCTTAGGTGAATGCAATGAGCGATTTATCTTTGCGTAACTTAGCATGAGCTCAAACTCTAGCTTCGTATAATAATAGCTGTGTAAAGTTACTGGTTCACGCTGGCATTCAACGACAAGATCGGAGGGTTCGCAATACAATTGATGATGGGCAACGGACCTTGCCAGACAATCGAATCGGGTTCATGATCATGTACTCATTCACCTTCTTCTTCGCAAACTTCGGCCCTAATGCCACCACATTTGTGGTCCCCACTGAGATCTTCCCAGTGCAGCTCAGGTCGACGTGTCTTGGCGTATATGCCGCAGCTGACAAGGCTGGGTCCTTGGTGGATGCATTCCGTTTTGTGCATGCAGTGGACGGGATCGGTATCAAGAACCTTGATCACACTCGGCGTGACCAATTTCTTTGGGATGGTCTTCATCTTCTTGGTGCCAGAGTCGAGGGGCCATTCGCTCAAGGAAATCTCTCGAGAGCATAAGGAAGCTACTGCAGCTGAGTCGAAGACTGTCCCCGTTTAAACAGGCCTCAAAGTCTAGACATATGAGCTTTCTAGCAGATTTTGTCAATGTAAACTAGCTCTGGTACAGTTTTAGACCGTATTAGCTCTTAAAGCTGCCTTTTTTGGCCACTGACCATGTTGACCTTTGTCGAATAGATTCATGCCACCATCGTTGAAGCTTGAACCATGGTCATTGAAGTAGTGGCAGATGTATCTCTGTGGTCATGCAATCTCATTTTGACAAGTTAATCTAAGTTCTTAGCCCAGTAATAAATTCACATAACTTCCTATTCCTGCTTGCAATTTCCTTCTTGTACTTCTGGCCTATCTGCGCTGATAGTTAGATCTTCTATCATCGATCATAGAGAGAGAAATCCCTTTCATCTTGAGTTTGCGTACTTATTGCCAGTCAAATTCATGAAACTTTGAGCCAGATAGTTTCAATTCATTCAGAAGAATATCAATGTATGAGTATCCACTTCACATAAATAGAAATTGATGATGATTGCGATAAAAGACCATTCCTCAAATCCTGACTAATTCGAAGTGGAGCTTCAAATTTGCATGCAAGCACGAATTCTGCTCAAATGAGAATTTTAGAAGATTGAGCTTCGAATGCAAAGTATGCATGCACAGTTCCTTTGAGATGACCATCATCGTCTAGCATGCAGTATCTTAGCATTATCCTGCATAATTTCTCTCTATTTTTGTTAAATTCATTGTGCTAATTAACTTATCAGGAATGGCTAATTTCTAGTATCACATCTTATTGAGGATTTGGAGGATTTGAAATTTCTAAGTAAACCTGCTCGATTGAAGCCCTATCTTTGAGGATTAATTAGCGTCTTTAAAACGCCACGCGTGTCTCAATCACGATGCTCATGGCCTCATTAGTGAATCACCAAGAACAACTGTTTATCTATCACAATTTTCTTTTTTCTTTTCTTTGGCTTGAAAAGAACTTATCATAATAGAGAAAAGGCCATTAAATCAAAGATTTGAAGTGAGCAATGCGCAATGCTAATTAGGAAGTTCTTCAGAAGCTGCCATGTGCCTTCAATGGCTTGGTTTTTGGGAAGTTCCTCCTAAAGAAAATTTAGACATTAAGTCTCCATTCATTTCACTGAAACAACTTTTAGGAAAACGTTTTTCGAAATTTCCGATATTCATTTTATGAAAAATAAATTGGTCAAAGAAAATATTTTCCATCAACAAAAAAGAAAAGAAGCCTTCTAAAATAGAGAAAAATGTTTTCTGATTTTGAGAAAGTAGGAAACGTTTTCCATCATCTTTCTTCCACTTATAAACCAAGTGCTTTATTTTTCTCACCAAACATCTTTTCATTTTATTTTTAGTTTTTAAATAGAATGTTTAATTATCTTTTTTTTTTTTTTTTTCCTTCTTCTTTGATTGATCATCGACCACAGCGATGGTCGGTGACCAACCAAAGACAAGCTCAAGCCTCGCCAAAAGGTGGCGAGGCTCTACCACACCTCGCCTGAGGTCACCAAAACACTTAGGAAACTCGATCAAGCTTCCCAAAACAAGGTTCCAACAACCTCTAGCGAGACTCAAACCCCACTCAACTCATTGGATTTGGAGAGTGACCTGAGGCCACTAGAGGTCGGTGAGGCTTTAGTGACCTTGGGCAAGGCTTGAGCCTTGCCTAGCTTGCCAACCTTAGGCAAGCTCGGCCTCAATGGATCAGGTGATACGGAGCCTCACCACAATATTGGGGAAGCTAGAGCCTTGCTAGCCTATGGCAAGGCTTGAGCTTGCCTATGGTCGGTCATTGGCCGTTGTCATGGCCGGCGATTGATCAAGGAAGAAGAAGAAAAAAGAAAAGAAAAATAAACATAATTAAAATTGATTTAAAAAATAAAATAATAAACAATCATTGATAGAAGTGCACGGAGGAAAAGATTTTCTATACCAAATAGTGGAAAATGTTTTTCAATTCATTTTTAGGTTTCAGTTGAATACCAGAAAACATCATTATTTCCCTAGAAAATGGTTATGAATACATTTACTCGTCTCTTTGATTCATGATGTTTAGGACCTCCAGGTCGGTTTGCGAGGTTGCAAGCGAGAAAGATGGGAAAAAGGGAAGATCTATGTTCTCCTATCTCCATGGGTTTAAATTGGATTTTCTCAACTCGCTTCCTCCTTCAACGACGGGCATTTCACAACGTTCGAGCTGGTCGCCGGAAATTTCAATTGGGGGCTCAACGTTATCATCACCGGTGACGACTGCAAAGTTAAAGCCTTCCTTTTTCCCTTTGCCTCAACAGACGCGGTTTTGTTGATCAACCGACTTTCCTTCAGAGTTCGCTAGAACAACTTTAAAACATTTTCAAAAGAAATGGGCCCCTTGTTTAGGAGGAGAAAAAAAAAAAAAACAAAAGAGAGGTGAACGGCTGGTGAAGTTCGCAAGCTTGGTGCAGATGCAAACGGTGAGGAAGGGGACCCACAATTTGGAATAATTTCGGGGTGGATGGAGCCATATTGACATGGGGCTTTCTTGACTCTGCCTTCGGGCTAATATGCCATGGATTTGCGTCAGAATTGCGCTAGAAGTTTTTCCATCTTCACGCCAAAGGCGGCCCACAAGATTGACAAAAGCCATGTCGAATCTAACTAGAGGACTTGATGTTTGAAAAGTCTTTTATTCACACCCATCATTTGATGCTATTGTCTTGGACGTAAGAACCTTTGCTTCCTCTCCACCCAGTACACTTTGTTTCAAACCATCCGTGCACTCTTGTTTAATCCTCTACCACTCCCGAACCAAGCCATGCCCATCGTAGAGCTCTTTCTTCAGGCCCTTCTTCAAGTGCAGTTCGAGAAATTGGCCTCTCCCGAGCTGCTCAACTTTGCACGGCGCAAGGGGATCCACACGTTGCTAAAGAAATGGGAGAAGATGCTGATCAAGATCGACAAGGTGCTCTATGATGCAGAGGATAGACAATTGACTAGTGATCCCGAGGTGAAGTCGTGGCTCGAAGATCTCGGGAACTTGGCCTATGACATTGATGACTTGCTTGATGAGTTTGCCATAAAATCTGTGGCAAAAAAGTCTGATGCAGAACTCAACTGTAGCAGGGGGCGATCCCTTCTTCCGAGTTGTTGCTTCAAATTGAGTGCATGTGCATTTATGTTCAACTGCAAAATGAGATCCAAAATTAGAGAGATGGATGGCAGATTACAAGATATCATAACTTTTAAAGATAGTCTGCACTTGAGAGAGAATAACGGGGAGCGATCAGCATACTACCAATTGGATAAGCCGCTTCCCACTACGTATTTGCCCGAGCCTGGTTTTGTTAGTAGGAAGGAAGAAAAAAACGAGATCCTTGAATTATTGACCAGACAAGAAGATGATAGAACATGTGTGGATATAAAAGTGATTCCCATTGTAGGGATGGGGGTGTTGGGAAGACGGCTTTGGCTCAACAAATCTACAGTGATGCTAAAGTCACAAGCTATTTTGATATGAAAGCATGGGCTTGCGTTTCTGATGATTTCGACATGCTTGCTATCACAAAGAGTATCTTAGAGACAACTAGCGCCCATTTGTCATGTGAAGATAAGGATCTAAACTGGCTTCAAGATAAACTCAAGGAAAACCTTTCGAGAAAGAAGTTTCTTGTTGTTTTGGAAGATGTTTGGAATGAGAAGTATGGAAACTAGACTAC
Organism: Eucalyptus albens; assembly: GCA_014182695.1. Classification (NCBI taxonomy): domain Eukaryota; kingdom Viridiplantae; phylum Streptophyta; class Magnoliopsida; order Myrtales; family Myrtaceae; genus Eucalyptus; species Eucalyptus albens. The sequence continues at coordinate 47,118,323 of CM024647.1, read as the reverse complement.
CCTAGGGAAGCAAGATCATCCTCACCACTCGTAACAGCGGCGTTGCTTCAGTAGCCGGTGCTGCACTATATTATCTCAAAGAGTTGTCAGAAGATGCTTGCATGACTTTGTTCACATTTCATGCTTTTGGAGTCAGAAATTTCGATTGTCAACCTCATCTTGAAGAATTAGGTCGCAAAATAGTGGAAAAATGCAAGGGGTTGCCGTTGGTAGTGAAGACATTGGCTGGGCTGCTGCGCACCAAACTTAGTCCCCATGTATGGCAAGCTATATTGACCAATAAAATTTGGGACCTACCCGAAGAAAGAAATGAGATCCTTCCGGCTTTGAAGCTTAGTTATCTCCATCTCCCGTTCAATTTGAGGAGACGTTTTGCTTATTGCGCCATATTTTCCAAGGACTATGAAATTGAAAGGGATGAGTAGATTCACTAGTGGAGTGCAGAAGGCTTGTTGGAGGGAAAAGAAGGAAAGAATCATTTTATTGCAGGTTTGAATTATTTTGATGAACTAGTATTTGGGTCATTATTTCAAAAGTCGAGTAGCAATGGATCACGATTCTTGATGCATGATCTTGTGAATGACTTGGCGAAACTAGTTGCTGGTGCAAAGTATTTTAGTTCGGGAGTTTGAGTTTGAGGGTTATCAAAATAATGCATCTTTAGCTCGTCATGCCTCATTCATTTCCAGCAGTCATATTGTGGCAGAAAGATTCAAATATATCATGGTATGAAAGGACTTAGGAGCTTCATATCGTTAGTGAAGCAATCTAGGTACTATGTTGGGTCCTATTTGTTTGAGAAATTGCTATGCGACTTGTTATCTAGATTGAAGTACTTGAGAGTTCTTTCATTATGTCACTATTACATTAGAAAGGTACCGGCTTACATTGGCAAACTGAGGCGCCTAAGGCACCCCAATTTGTCATATATCGATATTGAAATGCTTCCAAAGTCAATTGTTGCATTGTGCAACCTAGAGGCTTTGATGTTGCAGAGTTGTCAACACCTCACCCAATTACCGAAAGGTATGGAGAAATTGATCAATTTAAAATTTCTTGACATTACCGACACTCCAAATTTAAGAGTGATGTCAATGTATATAGGTAATTTGGTGGGTCTTGAGATGCTGTCCAAATTTGTAGTGCGAACAAAAAATGGGTCAAGATTGAAGGAGTTAAAAAACCTGAAAAACCTCAAAGGGGAATTATGCATCTCCGATTTGCATAAGGTTCAAGAAGTTGGAGATGCTAGGGACACCAATTTACTCACAAAGGAGGGAATATGTCGGTTGACCATGCAATGGAGTTTAGATTTTGAAAATTCCCGGAAAGAAGAGCTTGAAGCAGAGGGCCTTGACTTTCTTCACCCTCACCAAAACCTTGAAAATCTCGTGATATCCTACTCTGGTGGCCTAAAATTCCCGTTATGGTTAGAAAGTCCCCCACATGTTAACATAGTGCATTTATGTTTACATGGATGTTGCAGGGCCAAAATGTTGCCATCACTCGGGCAACTATCTACGCTCAAAGAACTATACATTGAAAGTCTAAATGCTATATGCACGATAGGGTCTAAATTTTGTGGAACTAATGAAAGTCCTTTTCCATCCTTAATAACTCTAGAATTTAAGGATATGTCATTGTGGGAAGACTGGTCTCATTGCACTAGGATTGAAGAAGTAGGAGTTTTGTTCCCTCATCTCAAGCATCTCCTCCTTGAAGGTTGTCCTGTGTTGATAGGAAAATTGCCTAGTCAATTAAGCTCCCTAATAAAGCTCGAAATCAATTCCTATATGCATATGAATGTGTCGCCCTCCATCATTAGCCTCTCATCTCTAAAAGAATTAAAATTCAAAGGTTGTAATGAGGAGGTGTTGACGAGTTTGGTAAACTTGACATCTCTAACTTCTCTTGTCATAGAAGATGTTCCTGAACTCGCTTAAATCATGAGTTTACAAGCTCCTTGATCAAGCTTGAAAAGTTATATATGAAAAGTTGTGAAAAGTTAACATATTTATGGCAAGACAAAGATGTAATCCAAAACCTCGCTTGTCTAAAGAGGTTAGTCGTCGACATGTGTCCTGAATTCATGTATTTTGTGGCTGAAGAAGGAGATACAGAGCTACCTAGCAAGCTCAAGACCATTCACATGAAGAATTGCATCAAATTAGAGAAGCTCCCAAGCAAGATGCACGCCATTTACTCTCTTAAAGACTTGTCAGTTGAAAATTGTCCAAATTTTGTGTCTTTCCTCAAAACAGGTATTGCCGAAATCTATGATATCATTACTAATTTGGGATTGCAATATGTTGCAATCTTCACCCAGATGATTAAATGTTCATCCAAATGAACGAAGTAGCATTAATTCCCAAGGGGACAAGATGTCTTGTTTGCAAAGTTTAATAATCTCCCACTGCGATTCTTTGCTAGCCTCTCCATTTAGTAGGGTTATATTTTTACCTGTAACCCTTAAGAGACTCGAAATTTGGTACTGCCAGAAGTGGAGTCTGATATAGCTAGTATAAATACCTAGAGGGGGGTGAATAGGTATATGAAAGATTTTTCTCGATAATTGCACAATACTAGACAGGTTGATAGATTTGAGACAAACAATAATCAAAGTAAGACGAGAGAAGGGAAGAGAGAATTGAACACGCGGTTTATAGTGGTTCGGCTTATTTCAAGCCTACGTCCACTCTTCTGCACTGACAGCCTATTGGCTGGATTCCACTATGAACAAAAAGATGTTACAGCGTTGTTCTTCCTTGATTTCTCGGTGTAGGTGATCTACCACACTCGCTCAAGGTATCACTAAGTATAAACACTCTTTGTGTATACAATTTCACTCAAAATTTATCAAATAATAATCAAGGTGCTTTAGACTCTTGAATTTCTCTATCAATCATGCACTAAAATAACTAGAACGTCTTCCTTTTATACTCATTTATGCCATCATACCCGTTGGCACTTACCAAAGGAATTCCTCCAATCTACTCGTTGGACGGAATCAATTAAGAAGATCATTCGAGCTATTAAAGGAACCTGACGATAGTCCATCAATCATGTTCGCCCATACAATTAGGATCTTGGTTTCCAAGAATAGAACCTTCCAAGAATATTTCGTCGACTATCGGATCTTCAAACGATCTTGATTACGAATAAAAGAATCCGTTATATTTATCCAGCCAAGAGATCTTCTCCAGGAAGATAGGATTAAATCCTCAACCAAATACTTTGGCTCGGATTGCCTTCGTCACCTGGATTAGAGAAACCGTCAATGAGAATAGTCTTGAGTCTTGAGTCTTGAGTCTTGAGTCCGGTGATCCGAAAGTCTTCGGACTCTAAACAGAATGTCTACAATTATCCAGACTAGACTGATAGAAACGTTTTGTCAGCTTCAAAATATTCTGGAAATATTTCTCCAACAGAGTCGCTGGTGCAAATAAGTCTAGACCATCTTCAGTCACTTCAAGTGATTCAAATTATAGGTTGCCATAAGTTGAGAAGCTTACCCCAGGGCCTAAGCACCGGCCTTAATTCCTTGGAATTGGCTTTCTTACTTGCTCTAGAGCTGGAGTGCTTCCCTCCTCTTCCTCCTAGCATCTCGAAATTTCATCTTCGGGAGTGTCCGAAGATAAAATTGTTGCCTAATCAGTTGCATCGACTTCTATATCTCTGTGATCTGATAATAAAATTTTGTGATAGTATCCGCTTCCCCGATGGAGGATTGCCGCCCAAACTAGAGAAACTTTAGGTAGGGGGACGCATGAATATCAAGCAGCTGGCAAGCGAGTGGCTTACTCCCCTCACCTCCCTTAAAGTACTGGAGATCATGGACAACGCTGGAGGATTGGGAGAGGAGGAGGATCTTGTGCTTCCGCTCCCTCCCTCTCTGCTCCATCTCTCTATCTGGCATATGGGGAAAGTGGAAAGACTGTCCAGCGGTCTCCCTCCCTCTCTCCGGTTCTTATGGATCTCAGATTGCCCGAAGCTGAGGGAGTTGCCCTAAGATGGCCTCCCTCCCTCCCTCGAAGACCTCCGGATCATCAATTGCCCAATTCTGCAGGAGCGATGCAAGAAAGGGACCGGCTGCTATCGGCATCTCATCCGCGAAATCCTAGAAGTTAAGATATGGAGGTAGAATATCTCTGCCGGCTCTTTGAAAAGGGTTCGTATTTTAATTTGAAAAGGGTGCCCCTTTGTTCGTCCTATTCCCTCTTCTTTGTCACGCCCCCGCTCCTCCATGTTCCCCACCAGAGCCTTCCCTCTCGTTGACAAGGACAGGGTACGAAGAAGGATTACGTGATTTCGTGGAAGCACAATCTGGTAATGTGTCTCGATACTGTAACTCAATCGGTCCATTTAAACCACGTCAGTAGTAGGGTTACGAATCGAGGCAAGTCTGGTCGGTCGCTTGCGTGGCTGAGCGTGAGGGATCGAGTCTTGGCTCGGTGACTTTTTAAGAATGCCAATGCTGATTTTTCCTTCTTTTTTTCCCCGATTGCAGTGTACGTTCCGTTTATAGCCTGATTGGACAGAGATGGACTCATCGGCCCTCCCGTTTAACGAGCTCAAGGTTCGGAACTCATCTTGTTCTTCTTTCTTTAGCCGACCTTAATGCGCTGCAGTTCGATTGATAGTTGATGGCTGGAACTCTTTAACAGGCGGCAGAACCGTTCTTTCTGTTAGCTGGACTGAATGCGATTGAATCGGAGGAGCATGTTTTGCACATGGTGAAGCACATAAAGAGCGTTGCTGCAAAGTATGTTCTTGGGCGGAAATGGGGACTTAGAGAGAACGATGCTCCTCGCTTGTTTTGCTCTCTAATTAGTCTTCATCATTTGACTTCACCTGACTGACCTTGCTATCCTCCTAAAATTAAAGCCATTGTTGATGCAAGATGAGCGTAGTAGGAATCTTCGATCGTGAAATGAGTTCTTAGAAGGGTGAAGGTAATAGAAATCTCCGTTCCTTAACCGGTTGGATATAATCATCGTGGTTAGCTGTAATATATGGGCTTTAAAGTAAGGAAATAAAATAAAAGAAGAGAAAAAGAAAAGGTTGAAAAGTCAAAAAAGGGAGGCTGAAGGAAAGTGGAAGAAGCTTCGGTTGAGTATAAAAAGAGAGAAAGAGGGAGAGAAAGAGAAGAATATCGGCAGAAGGAGGGGAAACGCAAAACAGGGGAGAAGAGAGAAAGAAGAGAAAGGAAAAAGGGGAAAAGGGAAAAATTTTGGTGCGCTCGTGACCTGGACGCCTCATCAAGCCAACTCAAGTGTGTTTTGCAAGGCAGGTAAGAAATTGAAGCCTTTAATCACTTACTTGAAGCAATTGCCGCAATTAGGGCTCGAAATTCGGATTTCTTGGGTAATTGTGTGGCGAAGCCCAATTTTTGAGTCGTTAAGCTGTAAATTTTTTTAGAAATGGTACTTTGGGATGTTGTGAATCTATAGCCTCTTTCGGATCGTGATTTGAGCTTGCGGTTTGTTCAGAACGGAATTTTAAAGTTGGAGGCGCAATCTGGTATTGTAGCGAACAGTGGCTTCGAGTCTCTTTTTTTTTTTTTGTTATTTTCGGTACTGTTTTGGGGCGGCTGAGTTGGGGTTGTTGTTGTACGTTAAGAGAGCTTTCTAAAGACTATAAGACGGCTTGAAACGAAATTTTGTGGAGGAAGTTATGACGTGACGAAGTTGGCGCATGGGCCGCGCCTAGCTGAAAATGATGGGTTTATGCTAAATTGTGAACTTTTGGGATGCATAGGTGTCGTTTATCGACTAATAGGCCTAGTATAGGTGAGTCGTTATAAGAATATCATTTTTACTCGGCTTTTTAATATTTTTTCCATTAATTGTTAGGAATCCGAATGCGTCGGTTCGTGTGAGCGTCGTAGTTGATTTTTGGCTTTTCCCAAGTGAGTGACACTATTTCTTCTTTGTATTTTAAACTCATATTTTGAAAAACGTGATGGATTATATAATCCGTGAGTTGATAAAAAGCATATCTTGTTGTATAAAATAGGATCGAGTTATTACTGCCATTTTTCTTGCTTGAAAAGAGTTATATTTTGATTTCGGTTGGGATGGTTGCTTGAAAATAGTTTGTGAAATTCTTTATGCAAGAATCGAAGAATGCTTTGATATTTATTTATCAAATTTTGAGTTGTGACATGTTCCTTTCGATGTTGGAATTACTTGGATGTTGTGATTAGTGGTTGGTGCTCAATGTCTCTATGGACCCCGAGGGGTGTGGGTATGCGCATACTATTCTAGGATATCCTTGTGGGCTGAGCCACCAGCTAATAATATGTGGAGACCTTGCCAAGGGGGGAATCTTGGTCGTTTTGTCACGGGTGTTACGCATGACCATGGTTAGACATTTGAGCATAAATTGGTCAATGGAGTGGACCATTGACATGTGATTTGAGTTTGGTCGATGGAATGGACCATTGATGTGAGTTGATGAGATTAATCAATGGAATAGACCATTGATGCATGTTTTACGAGATTGACTAATGGACTCGACCATTGGTGCTTTCGATATTTGAATTATGGTTTGGTATTATAATAAAGTGAGTTATGTTTGTGTTTTAAAATGTGCATAGTGATTTCTCGATCCGCTTAGAAGAAATGTGTTACTCACTGAGCCGTGGTAGCTCACTCCTCTCATCTACTTGTTTTTCAGGTTCTTTAGCGAGTCACGAATAGGCGTGAGCGTTCGTTCGGGGAGGACTTTTTTTGGTGGAAATTTTGGGTATGGCTTATGCATGGTTCATAAGTTTATAAGTTAGTCTTTATAAAAGGTTTATGTTTTGATGTCTGTGGATTATAGATATACTCTGATATTGTAACCAATTGCCCCGTTTTGTCAAATATATATATGGATGTATATATGTGGATATCGGGATGAAATTTTGGTTACGTTGAGGCTGCGTCCTTTGGAAAAAGGACGGCCGTGTCATGCCCTTCTTATTGTGAATCGGGGTGTGACATTAGCAATGTCTAGATGACTGTTGGAGTATCCAAATTGTGACTTCGGTTCTTAGAGTGATTCGATGTGCTCAATCTCATACGATTCTTGTTGTTGCGAAGATAATGTCTTGGAAAAAGACTCTGAAAATCGGCTATGTTTAATTTTTAAGTCAGCAATTGAGTGAAAGATGTGAGCAGATGGTTTTGTTTACTTGTGAAATTGAACCCATGGAAGCAAGAGCCCTTTAAGTACTCAGAATGCTATTGAAAAGAAATTATGCATTAATTGTAGGTTAGAGTACATTACTGTTGTTGATACATGGTACTCATATTTGTGATCTGACTGAAATTGATAGAGGATTTCGCTCCTGAAAAGCAGAGGTTTGTTATGATACTATTCAGTTCTTGATGTCGTGAGAAGCTGATCCATATGGGAATTTTGATGTTGATAGGTGAGACTTCAAGAGCTGTTCAATGAAGAAGGGTGTGAGACAAAGCTACAGTTAAATGAAGACGGGAAGCCTTTCATGTACATTGTAGACTTGTATCTCAAGACTCCAATTAAGGACAGTTCCACAGCAGGAAAGCACAGGTTGTTCTTGGACATGACGACTGCCGTTATTATGGGGAACATGGAAAGACTATCCAGCAGTCTCCCTTCCTCTATCCATACCTTATGGATCTTCCATTGCCTGAAGCTGAGGGAGTTACCCCAGGACGGCCTTCGTCCCTCCCTAGAAAGGCTCTGGATCTTTGGATGTGGGATTCTGCAGAAGTGATGCATGAAACGGTATCGACTCCTAATCTGCGAAACCCCAGAGGTTGAATTATGGTGTATAATAAATTTCTGAGCTCGCTCTTTGAAAAGGGTTCATATTTTAATTTTAGACCCAAAAACTGTACGTGTACTTAACAAGTGGTTTCCCCCCTATTTTAGCGTATTTTTAGTGAGGTGAAGCTTTTGGGCGTAACTAGAGTTCATCTCCTTCCCCTTTCCTGTCTGCACCTCAATCACCTCTGCTTCCGCTCTCCACTCTGTCATCCTCACCTCTATCTCCCTCTGTGTCATGTTGCTGCTCCTTCAGCTCTCCCATGACGAGGACGGGGTACGAAGAAGTGTCTACTACAGTTGGAAGTACAATCTGGTAAGTGGTCTCATTACTGAATTCCATTGGTCCATTTAAACCATGTCAGTAGTAGGTTACGTATTAGGGCAAAGTCTTCTTTGAAATAGGGGTGGATAAGTCGGATTCTTTACTTAATTATGAAGTTATTGCGCTAGGAAATGATTGCTTTGTTGATTTAAGATGAGTACAAGAGGACCCTTTGATCATGAAATGATGTTCTTAGATGGATTCAATGTGGTGAACGTTAGACAATTCATCTTGTTGCAAAGATAGTATATTGGGAAAAAAAAAAAAAAAAAACCTGAGAATCGGCTGTTTTTATCATTTTTAAGTAGGCAATTAAGTGAAGGTGTGAGCAGACGGTTTTGTTTACTTTGTAAAATCAAACACGCAGAAGCAAGAGCCTTTTAAGTACTCAGAATGCCGTTGAATATAAATTCTGCATTAAATGTAGTTTTAGAGGATGATATGTATTCGATACATGGCAGTCATAATTGGGATCCGACTGGAATTGACGGAGGATTTTGCTCCTGAAAAGCAGGGGTTTGTTATGATACTGTTCAGTTCTTGATGTTGTGAGAAGCTGATCGGTTTGGGAATTCTGATGTTGATAGGTGCAATTTCAAGGGTTGTTCAATGAAGAAGGGCATGAGGCACAGCTATGGTTGAATGAAGACAGGAAGCCTTACGTGACAGATAAGTCAAACTTCATTGTGGACTTGTATTTCAAGATTCCATTTAAGGATGGTCCCGCTGCTGGAAAGGAGATATCTCCACGGAGGGAGTGGTGGAGCATGGTGACGAGAAGTCTTACATTACAGATAACTCAAACTTGTATTTCAAGACTCCAATTAAGGACGGTCCTGCCGCCAGAAAGGAGATTTCTTCGCTGGAGGGAGTGGTGGAGCATGGTGAAAAAACGGTATTGGTGTGAAGAAATAGCAATGTTATTGTCCAGCAGTCACCTTGGTGAGAATTGTAATCTTCATTAGATTCAAATAGATTGTATCTTGCATCTCTCTAATGGCTAATCATGTTCTGTATGTTCTAAACAACTGAAATGTCCAGATGGGTCCTCCCATGCTTTAAGTGTAAATCATTTAATTTGCAGCAGCCCTTGTAATGCACATTATCGAGCAATTTCAAATATTCTTTACCCATCAGTTTCTGCTGTTATAATAGACAATTGCATTCATGGTTATTACTTGTGATTACACTCCTGTTGAATGTCGCATATCCTTTGTTTATTATTCAATGTTGCTAGTAAGACTATGGAAGTGATTCTACTGAAGGGAGACGAAAACCAGAGGTTCCTGTTGTGAAGCGATTTGGCCTTCAATTTGAATCATTCCATTCATGCATGACACATGTCATACTTTTTTCTTTTTTTTTTTTTGAAGAAACTGAAATTCACTAATACTGTCCACTGTTGAGGATGTTAAGAATTCTAGTTTAATCTTCAGGACTCAGCAAAGTACCATGGATTCGTCTTTGTTAGATTCCATTCTCCCCGTTTGCTATTATATGGACTATAAGCTGTCTACCATTTATCATTTTAATCTGATCAGAATCTCTCTTTGAAGATCAAATCTTTCTGTGAAATTATCTAGAAATGATGCAATGAGCCTGGCTAAACACAAGGGATGTCTACCCAAAGACACGTCTCATGATTTTGAAAAAAGTGCTCTGCCTAGGGCGTCAATAACTCTGCTTGCTAGGCTGAATGCTAAAAGAAAAGCGATGAAACTTAAGGTCAAGATGTTTCACAGAATGCCAGTTCCGTTTGTAAGATGTTTCACAGAATGCCAGTTCCGTTTGTCCTAGAATGGTTGCGATTTTCAGAAGCCTCCGTGAAGGGAGGAGTGAAAGCACTAGTATAATCTATATGGCTTTAGTACAACTCCCCATGAAGCCTCAGTCTCGTGATGCTCTCTTCTAGTCCAATAGAACCAGTCATCCACAGCAACTTCCCAGGTAGGAACATGTGCTCTGATGAGAAACAAGAAATTAGGCATAAGGTTTGGTGAAAATTTAACTAGATTGTAGTTCTTAAATATCATGTTTTATGCTCTTAAAGGAAGTTGATGACTTGGATCGTCTTCATTCAACACCAAATGCACTGTCAAAGGCTGTTTACTGCTGTAGGAGGTGGGACTATATTGAACTACATGGTCATTAATAAGTACTGATTATGAAGGCCGAACTTCTCTTTTTTGACTTAATCGAAATCTTAGAAAGCAAGTAACCTGTTCTTAGGAAAACTAGTTTTGGCCATAGAAAAAGATAAGATCGAGAGAGAGAGGTTTTTGGAATCTCACCGTTACTTCCACCATCTGATCCTATGGTAGACGAGTTGGAAACTTTTATTTTCCAAGCTTTCCACAGTCATTTTCAATTGTGCCTTTGGAAAATCCAACACGAGACCATATTAAAGGAAAGCATGCATGAGTGGAAAAACTGGGAATTAGTATGAATTGCAATCTTGAGTCTTTGAATTTATATCTTACAATCACTGAAGCATGGGAAGACGATGACATTCATGAGAAATTTTAACCGGCATCGCATTGGCAAGTGTGCTCATAAGTTGCAAAGCGAAGATGTTTTGCGATCGAAGACTGGGGGAGGGCATGCAGGTGTACACGAGAGAACCTGCACAAAGAGAAGATTTGCAACTTAATCCTATGACGACAAAAGCACCACAATTCATATTAACCTCAACCATATGGCTCTGAAAGTTTGAAGTTTATTTGAGTTAATACGCATAGTCTGCAGACGAAACCCTCGAGCTTCACGTTCAAGGATTAGATTTTGTTCTATCTTCCCGGAGTCTCATCATCCATTTTTTTCGCTCATTTACTCAAATGAAAATTGGCAAATTACACTTTTTTTTCCCATTCTACTGCAGAGAACTAGTCAAATGATTTCCTGCTTTAAGGCAAAGTGTTTGCTTTACTTATTGTTACAATTCCGGCAACCTTGTCCACACTAAGATGGAACTCGACGTCATCTTCATTGTCGGGGTGCATCTGCTTCCAACCCGATTTGCACCGGCATTTGAAGCCAAATGGAGCGCTAGTGTACACATTTACACATTGCACTTCGCCGCATAGCTCCTCTGCAACATCTATTCAAACCAAGCAAGAAAATCAGTCCGTTATTTGCTGTAACTATACGTGAATGCGACGCAGATTGATCAACGGCAAATAAAAATGAGAAGCCGTTATTGCAGGCCCTGAGTACCGCAACAGGCTCTAAGAAAGAAGTGCTGGCAATTTATACCAATGAAAGGAGCCAAACTGTCGGCAGCACTAGCAGTCACAGGCAGGAGCACAACAAGACGAGCTAAAAAAGCCATGGTTGTTGAGGAAGCCATCTCTTCAGGAGGAGAGAAAATGTTAAAGAGGATATGATCAGTACAGAAGCTTCTTCAGATATTAGAGTACATCAACGCTTGAAACAGTTGAGGTGGTCAAATTTTTAAACTCTTCTACAATTACCCCTTTTTTTCTTTATTTTGAATTCTTGGTTGGAGGTATATTTCATATTCCCTTAACTCTGTCAGCGGCAGGAGGCATGTACCTGAGCTCACGCTTTGCCTTCACCAGCTAAGCGCTGAAGATCTGGCATGAGAGATGTGGCAGTTGGTGTGGTGTTTAGTTGAATTTAATGTGTGATTTATCTTTGCGTAATTAAGCATAAGCTTGAGCTCTAGCTTCATGTAATAATAGCTGTATAAAGGTACTGGTTCACGCTTGCCTTCATCGACAAGATTGGAGGGCTCGCAATACAATTGATGGACTTCTACTTCATGACAGTGTTCATGTTCGCTTTGGCCACCCCTTACCACCAATGGGCCTTCCGTGACAGTCGAATCGGGTTTGTGATCATGTAATTGTTCGCCTTCTTCTTCACAAACTTCGGCCCTAATGCCACTACCTTTGTGGTCCCCGCCGAGATCTGCCCGGCCCGGCTCAGGTCGACATGTCATGGCATTTTTGCTGCAGCTGGCAAAGCCAGGTCCTTATGGTTATAGGTGCATTCAGTTTTGTGAATGCAAGATCACTCTCCGCATGACCAATTTCTTTGGACTGGGCCACAAGTCGCGGCCCGAGTCCATATTTTTAGAATAAAATATTTTTAAATATATATATTTAAAAAAATCCAAAAATTTTTAAACAAGAAATATTAAAAGATTCAGAAAAATCATAAAAAATTCATGAAATTCTAGAAAACCAAAAAAATTGGAAAATTCCTAAAAAGTTTAAAATTTAAAATTAGACAAGCCATTAGGGCTTTACAATAGAATTCTTTATTAAGATTGTCATTTTCTTTTTAGAGACACTATTAGGATGCTTGCGTGTTTTTCTTTGTGATTATACTTGGTTGTGCATTTTAATATCTTGGATGTTGTTTTCTTTGTTTTAGAAAAGTTAGAACAAAACCTAGGTTTCTTCAATAGGTTGCTATGGCGTTAGCTAGCATTTAATCAAGTTAGGTATCGAAATGGCATTAGTCTTAGGACTACTGTAATAAAGTCCATGAATCTATAGTCTCTGATTGCGCAAATAGTAAGATATCATATCGTATCTTACTTGGTTCTTGCCAACCTAATAAGGCTAGTGATGGCTCGTTAGTTGAAATTCATGTAGGAAAGATTTTTTAAAATTTGAATGTCCAATATCACGTGAGCTTTGAGTTTAGGAGAACCCGAATCAGTGAAAGGCCGTTGGCCTAAAATTGGCAATACCGATACACCTAATTCCCTCCCTAGTTCTAAGTGGTTAGGTTACGACAAACGTTGCATGGCCAGTAGAGGCATCGGTGTTGCTTTTGGAAATAGCAAAAGGAAAAGTAGACATAATTGTTGTCTAAGGATCTATAGTGGACTGTGGATTTTATTCATGTTCGAATAAAACAATGGATGGACTTGGGAGACGTGAATCTTTTAATTTTGTTAATGTAACTATAAAAAATTTTATTAATTTTTTATGTGGTTGTTTCGGTCAATTTTTGTCTAAAATTATTGAGTGGTTGTCCAATTATTGTCAGACGTCCTGAGGGACTCAGTAGCAATCTAACATGACTCGGGAGCAATTTAACACGGACAAAATTCGATACGATTCATTGATAGTATCTAATCATGAACTCGATTACCATTTTCTTGTCAAGAATTGGGTTGATTAGATTACTAATATTATTGAATTCAAGTTAATAATAAGATTTTTGGTGAAAAAAAGTTCAAGAATAAAATGAGAGATCCATATCACCATTGTGAATCACATTCAATCCTATATGTTTAAGTATCATATTTAAGGAATGGCATAGACTTTGAAGCTATAACATTTAACATTGAAATTTTGAAGAATAGTGACATTTTATATTGTCCCTGTTACCAAGCTACCTTTCCAAACTCACTACTTAAACTAACTTCTATGGTCGTGTTTGGTTTGTCTTGATAAGCTAATGTTCCATAGAATGAAATTTGATTGAAGTGAAAACATTATCAATTTTCTCATACTCAATCTCATGTTTGAAGAATGATAGATCTTCTTATGCACTCCGATGAACATATTCGTGTTTGAACTACCTAAGTATGGAAGAAATGGGGAAGCCCAATATCAAGTCAATCCATAGTTGAGTTAATTTATCGGACTACGAACAATTGTTAGCCGGCGCTCTCCACTTTTAGAGATTACTAAGCTAGATAATGTTAACAACGGTCAACTAGAGTGATATATATATATAACAAAATGCAAACGGACCTTTAAATAAATGATCATGTGAAACATTAAAGAGAAGTTTGAAACATTGCATAATTATTCAATTTAATAAATCAGTTTTGCCATATCTTTTCTTTTTCTTTTTCTTTTTCTTTTTTGTTGTAAAAAGTAATGTCATTCTTTGATCATTGAAGAGCCGTATGGAAGGACATAATTTGTTGGAGAAACGGGAGGACCAGGCTGCACTATGTCTTGGCCTTTCCTGGAGTAGAGCGGAGCATTATGGGCTTTAATTGGATTTTCCCAAGCTGATTTATCCATCAACAACGGGCATTTCACACCGTTTGAGCTCGTTACTGGTAATTACAACACGAGTGACGATTGCAAAGTCAAGCCTTTCTTTCTCCTTTCGGCTCCACAGACACTGTTTTGCTGATCGCACGCTTTGATTCGGTGTAGCTAGCACAACTTTACAACATGTAGAAGAAAGAATTTGTGCCCCTTGTCTGCCATTATTAGTGGATGGAAATAAAAGAACAGAATAGAGGTGAACCGCGGGTGAAGCACGCAGGCTTGGTGGAGAAGGAGACGGTGGGGAAGGAATCGTTCCATCTACACACCAAAGGCAGCCCATCAGATGAAAAGCCAAAGGTTCTATTCTGCCTTTGCTTTGAGATGAAGCAAGAAACTATGCTGGAAATCTTTGGCGAAACATATCTGATTCTTCACCTCGGGTAGAATGAACGAATGTCGCATTGCTAATGTTACGAGGAAGACAACAGATGCTCTAAACATTTGTTTGCCTAATTCTGTGAGCTTTTGTTCCAATGGAGGAGTACCGATGCTCTGACAAGTATATCATGTGATGATGGAAATAGTCATGAGGCGAGCAGATCACGGTCAATCAATTAAATAAAAATCATGCCACATGCCTATCAAAATCCAATAGTCGAATATTATGTAATCACAGATTAATACTAATCTGCTGAAAAAAATAATAATTTAAAGCTGTGATAAGAAATCAACTATGGAAATTGCTTGAAAAGTCTAAAGCCTTTGCAGCTCTCACAGGTAACATTGCTTTAGCCAACTCCCGGTGGGATAGTAAGCTAAGTCATGCTGCATACATGAACAAGTCGTTGCACATTGAATCTTAGCAAGGTTCTCTTAGGTAGGTCTGTGATCGGAGACGGACTGAACGGTCTTTAGTTGATCCAACAAAGTGGGGAATGATTGCCGTGACGTGAAAGCTTGAAAAAGTGGGGCTTTTGGCAGAATAGGAAATGTCACTGCCCAATATGAGATGACAATGAAGAGAATATTAGCAAGTGGGAGAGTTTGCGGCACTTAACATCTCACATGAAATGGAAAAGAATTGAAGACGAAGTTACCCACTCCCAAAAACCACCCCCAAATACTTTTTTGGGGAGTTTGACCAGCGTTGATTGCTTTGAGGCATTACATGTGTTTATTCAAATTGAAAAAATTCATGTCATCAAGCAAAATAACAATAAGAAAGTACCTATAGCTAACTCCTACTATGGTACATTAGAAAGTTAATTCTAGACCCGATTGACAAAGCTTCTAGTTTGAATGTGGGCAGAACGTGGATAGTATTTTGAAGGCGGCAGGTCCAAGCCATAAGCTTCACAACCTTGAGGTCATTGAGCAGGTCAATCCCCATTCCATGCTAATGGTCTGAGCAGGGAATGATAGGAGATGAGGTGTTAATTAGAAGTGCAAAGTCATTGTCCCTAAGTGAAGAAGAAGAATACAAGAAACGTCACACCAATATTAAAATAGAATTATTCAATCACATGGTTGCCAAATGCCATGTCTTTCGTTGGGCTCCTATGAAGTAGCTCGTGTCATTGTTTACTAGTGAGTAGTGAATAGTTCAACTCAATTTGCAATGATCATACCCTCCACTTCTAGAGAAGGCTGTTCCATGAGTGCCTTTTTTACAAGTCCAATGAATGCTTCGCCTTCAATATGCAAGGCTGTGCATAAATTCGTGAATTCTATACAAGTCCAATGAGTGCCTTTTTTTAACTAAGTGTTTGATAGTTGTGAAAATCTTGAGAAGATTTAGTGATTGGTTTGTAAGGAATTGTGCATGTCAAATACTATGTGAGTTATTGAGTATAATTGAAGGCTCAGGAATACAGAGAATGTTTGAATGACTTGTGCTTGGCTATAGCCTCTGTGGTATTACTTGATCAATAGTGAGATTCTATATTATTCTCTCTAAGGAAAAGGTCATATCGACCGAACAATGTGATGTGGTGTTCAACTTACTTTTTTGTATTTTGATTTATTACTGCTCGAACACTTTTTATTTTTAATGCAACTATAGTATAGATAAATGTTACGCCATGTAGATTCTCTTCTTACAAGTTTGACTTGCACATATTTTCTTATATTAGCTTCTTTTTTTTCTTTTTTTTTTTTTTTTTTTTTTTTGTGTCTATCGTCGCCTGAATTTTGTAACATAGCAAATGATCTTTTCTACAATATTAAAATAAATTCCAAGAACCAAATGTAAGTACTAAGGTGTAAATTTCAATTGATCCTGCACAACCGCACAACTCAAATTCTAGTTGCTTCGAAAGCGATGGCAATTATTAGGTCCATGTATATGTTCACTTTACTTAAGAATGAGACATCCATTTTCCCAAAAATGGTTCCCACATGTTCAGGGGAGAAATCAGTACAACAGAACTTCATCCAAATCAAACCTCGAATGTCCATGTGAAATGCCCCATGAATGATTCACGCCATTAGAGTAACTTTAGGTCAAAAGCAAAAGGAGAAGTAGACATTATTGTCCTATGAGGACATGTAGTGGACTATGGACTTTATTATAGATTACTAAAAACTTTTAGGGGTGGGAACATGCAGATTAGAAGGTAAGAACTATGATTTTCTTAACAATTGTATCCATGGTTCAAAATAAAGCGACACATAAAAAGTAAAACTAAACAAAATTGAATGGTAACATTTCCTTTCGATAATGAAGTTTATCTGGCCGTTCAGACGCAAACGGGTCTTTTAAGAATAGTCAGATGAGATGGTATCATTGTTACCGACCCAAATTCAATAAGTTGACAAGTGTCAAAGTGCTTCCATAAATAAGATGCCAGGTCGAATCAACTTCCATTGGATTTGCCAAGTCCATCATCTTAAAAAATACTTGGTTTCGGTGCAGTTGGAGAAAGTGCTCATAGAGTCTTTGGGTAACATGATAGGTAGAATTAATAATAACGTAGAAGTTGTATGAAAATGTGGGAAAAGTGTCAAAAAAGTCCTAAATCTTTTCTAGTTGTGTCAATTTAGTTATAAACTTTTTATTGGTGCAAATTTAGTCATAAACCTTTTGATTTGATGCTAATTAAGTCTTTCTAACTAATTTTGGCTGAATTTTGCTGACTGAGCATTGGTCGGATGATGCAGTACGGTTGGTGTTGACGTGGATAACTTCTAACAATATTTTAATATATTTTTTTAATTTTTAATTTTCTTTCTTTTAATTTTTTTTTTTTTTCCTTCTCCTCGTCATTCCTCCGGTTCGGCGACGGCCAAAGGCAACGGCTAACAAGGTCGACCTTGACCTCACGGCCTCCGGCAAACCTCACGGCCATTGGTGAGCTCCGGCCCTCACTAGAGGCCGTGAAGGCTACTCGCGCTTGACGGCGAGGCTCACCCTCGCCGAATTTGGGGAGGGTCAAGCCTCGCCGGCCATGGGCGAGCCTCTCCCAAGGCCACCCATGTCGCGAGGGTGGCCTTGTGCTAAGTAGGTAAGGCTCCCCCAGCCTCTAGTGAGTCTGCCCTCGCGGCCTAGGCAGCCTCAAGCTTGCCTTGCTAGAGGTTAGGTGGCCTCGAGCTAGCCTCGCCACCAAGCACTAGCAACCCTCGCAGCCTTTGGTAGGGGCTCCAGCCTCGCCAATTACGCCAGTCGTCACCTCTAGCTGGTCGTCGAGGTCCGGCGATTAGCTAGAGAAAGCAAGAGGAAAAAGGAAAAAAGAAAAGGAAAATGAAAAAGTAAAATAAAATAAAAAAATCGAAAAAAAAATATTATAAAAAGTTGTCAATGTCAACAGATTATGCTATGTCAACCAACCGACGCTCGGTTAGCAAAATCTAGCTAAAATTAGCTAGAAATGATTGAATTAGCACCAAGTAAAAAGATTTAGAACTAAATTTGTACCAATAAAAGGTTTAGAATTAAATTGGCACAAATGCAAAATGTTTATAATTTTTTTGGCACTTTTCCCGTGAAAATTTACGTTTTTCAATAAAAAAATTCTTCATATGGTCTAGTAGATTAAATTTATGCAATACTCACTCGTGCAACTGTGCTTGTGCCTTAGGACTAAAAGGATGTAAAACGCCAAATTGCACTTGCGTCGTGGTCGTCGATATTTTCACTCTCTTTCA
This sequence comes from Eucalyptus albens, assembly GCA_014182695.1. NCBI lineage: Eukaryota > Viridiplantae > Streptophyta > Magnoliopsida > Myrtales > Myrtaceae > Eucalyptus > Eucalyptus albens. The sequence goes on along the minus strand of CM024647.1, from coordinate 47,100,074 downwards.
GCATTTGGCTGGGCAATTATTGAAGGAAGCAGCAAAAATCCAAACTTAAAAGAACTCTTGGATCTTGATAGATCTTGATACATATGGTCACCTCAAGAACAAACCTTTCTCTTTTTTTTCTTCCCGTTATAATAATAAATAGTTTTACTCAAGCCTTTACAGCTCTCACAAGTCACATTGCTTAAGTCAGCTCCCAATTGGATGATAAGTTAAGCCATGCAACCGATATGAACAATAAATGCATCATGGCATGCTGAATCTTAGTAAGATCTGTGATTTGGGGATCAATTGGACGGCTAGTCCAAGAAAGCAGTGAATGATCAACATGATATGTAAGCTTGAAAAAGCGTGACTCTCGATAGAATACAATATGTCATTGCCCAGTATGAGTTGACAATTATGAGGACACTAGCGTTATAATTGGAAGAGTTTGTGACCGTCCATATCTCACATGAAATAGAAAAAAATTTGATATGTAAGTCGAAAACCCCAGTGAAATAGAAAAGAACTTGATATGTAAGTGGAAAACCCCTCCCAAAAATCACTACCTAAAATCTTTTCTAGGGAGTTTGACCCACGTGGAATGCTCCAAGTCATTATATGCTCATCAAAATTGAATAAATTTGTGTCACCATGTAATATTTGACAAAGCATAATTATGATAAGAAAGTACCTATAGTTCATCCTACTCTAGCACATTAGAAAGTTCTAGACCCAATCGACAAAGGATCTTGTCTGAATGTGGACTGATCGGTACTATTTTTAAGGCAGCAGGCGCAACCTTTATGCCTCACGACCTTGAGGTCATTGAGCAGGTCAATCCCTACTTCATGCTAATGGTATGAGCAAGGATTGAAAAGAGACAACGGGTTAATTAGAATTGCAAAAGCATTGTCCCAAAGTGAAGAACGCAAGAAACATCGCGCCAAAATAAAATTAAAATTACTCAATTGCGTTGTTGCCAAATGCCATGTCTTTCTTCAGGCTCCTATAAAGTAGCTCACATCATTTTATACTAGTGAGTAGTGAGTACTTCAACTCAATTTGCAACGACCATATTTTCACTTTTAGGAAAGACTCTTTCTGGAGTGCTCGTTAATGAAATCATCCACTTCAATATGCAAGGCGGTGCACAAGGTCATCAATTACATTCAGAGAGAATTAATTATGAGTAGCTGTGAAAATCTTGGTAAGAATTCTGTAATTCCTTTGTGAGAATTATTGATTGTTTCTCAATAAATTGTGCAGGCCAAACCATGTGAATTATCAAATATTCTTATCACCTCCGTTGTATCGCTTGATTAATAGTGTGATCTTATACTGTTCTTTATGTAGATTACCGAATCACGTAAATTCTATATTCGATTTACTTTTGGCTCCACTGACACAGTTCCGTTGATCACACGCTTTGAGTTAGTGTAACTAGCACAACTTTAGAACATTTAGAAGAAAGAAATTTGCCCCTTGTCTGCCATTATTAGTGGATGGAAATAAAAGAACAAAATAGAGGTGAACCGCGGGTGAAGCACGCAGACTTGGTAGAGAAGGAGACGGTGAGGAAGGGGGACCCGCAATTTGGAAAAATTTCGCCCTCTCAATTCGTTGGGGTTCGATGGAGCCATTTGACAGGAGAGGAGCAATATCTTCCCACATACTAAAGTTGTGATTCTCGTAGGGATTCCTTGACTCTGCCTTTGAGCTAATATGCCATGGACACCCGGTTTTGCATTGGAATTGCGAAAGGAATCTTTGCATCTACACGCCAAAGGCAGCCCACCAGATGAAAAGACAAAGGTTCTATTCTGCCTTTGCTTAGAGATAAAGCAAGAAACGATGCTGGACATCTTGGCGAAACATATCCTATTCTTTACCTCGGGTAGAATCAACGAATGTCGCATTACACAAATTGTTTCCTCAACGTCCACTTTTCAGTGTAACCGGATAAAAGAGATGCCCACCAAGACGAAGGACACCTCGAATCTCACTGGAGTACTTAATGCTTGTAAAGTCGTTTATTCACGCCTATCATCTGATGCTATTGTCCTGGGCGTAAGGACTTTTGTTTCCTCTCCACTCAGCACACTTCCTTTCAAACCATTCAGGCACTCTTGTTTAATCCTCCGCCGCTCCCGGATCAAGCCATCATGCCCATCGCGGAGCTCTTTCTTGGCGCCCTTCTTCCTGTGCTGTTTGAGAGGTTGGCCTCTCGCGAGCTGCTCAACTTTGCGCGCCGTGAGGGGATCGATAAGCTGCTGAAAAAATGGGGGAAGATGCTGCTCAGCATCAATCAAGTGCTGGATGATGCAGAGGACCGACAACTGACTGGCGATCGTGGGGTGAAGTTGTGGCTCGAAGATCTCGGGAACTTGGCTTATGACATCGAAGACCTTGATGAGTTCGCCACAGAGTACACGGAAAATAAGTTCAAGGCAGAACTTGGCAATAGCAAGGTGTGCTCCCTTCTTTCGAGTTGTTGCTTCAAATTGAGCCCGAGAGCATTTATGTTTGACTGTAAAATGAGATCCACGATCAAAGAGATGGATGGCAAACTACATGACATCATCACTCGGAAGGATACTTTCAACTTTAGAAAGGATAACGAGAATCGTCGACAGGATAAGCTAGTTCCCACCACGTATTTGCCCGAGCCTGGTTTTGTTAGTAGGGAGGATGAAAAAAGTGACATCCTTGAATTACTAACCAAAGAAGAAGACGATAGAACATGTACAAATCTAAAAGTAATACCCATCGTAGGGATGGGGGGTGTGGGGAAGACGGCTCTAGCTCAACAAGTTTACAATGATGCTAGAGTCACTGGCTATTTCGATGAGAAAGCATGGGCTTGCGTTTCTGAAGATTACGACGTGCTTGCTATCACAAAGAGTATCCTAGTGACAATCGACGGCGGTTTATCCTGTGAAGGTAAGGACTTGAATTGGCTTCAAGATAAGCTCAAGGAACACCTTACAGGGAAGAAGTTTCTTGTCATTTTAGACGATGTTTGGAATGAGAATTATGGAAATTGGACTACCCTATTGAAGCCTTTTCAATCGGGAGAGAAGGGAAGCAAGATCATCCTCACCACTCGTAACAACAGTGTTGCTTCATTAGCTAGTGCTCCACCGTATTATCTCAAAGAGTTGTCACAAGATGCTTGTATGACTCTGTTGGCATTTCATGCTTTCGGAGTAGGAAATTTCAATCATCATCCATATCTTAAAGTATTAGGCCAGAAAATAGCAGAAAAATGCAAGGGGTTGCCATTAGCAGTAAAAACATTGGCCGGGCTGCTACGCCATAAAGTCAATCCCCAAGAATGGGAAGTTGTATTGAATAGCAAAATTTGGGACCTACCAGAAGAAAGAAATGAGATCCTTCCGGCTTTAAAACTTAGCTATCTCCATCTCCCTTTCCATCTGAGGAGATGTTTCGCTTACTGTGCTATATTTCCTAAGGACTATGAAATTGAACAGGATGAGTTGATTCAGTGGTGGATTGCAGAGGGCTTGTTGGAGGGAAGGAAAGAAAAGAACAGCTGGAATGCAGGTTTGAATTATTTTAACGAGCTAGTATCTAGATCATTATTTCAAAAGTCGAGTATAAACGAATCGCGATTCTTGATGCATGATCTTGTGAATGATCTGGCAAAGCTAGTTGCAGGGGCAACTTATTTTAGCTCAGAGGAGTTTGAGCTAGAGGGTAATCAAAATAATGCATCTTTTGCTCGTCATGCCTCATTTATTGCCACTAATTACATTGTGCCAGAAAGACTCAAGATATATCATCAAATGAAGGTACTTAGTTGCTTCATATCATGTAGGAAGGGATATAGGTATTATGATTGGTTTGTGAGGTCCTATTTGTCTCAGAAAGTGC